>CAJVOY010000153.1:600000-1009579 GCA_911197225.1 Penicillium salamii | reverse complement strand
AAAAAAATAAAAAAAAAAAAAATCAAAAAAAAAGCAAATAGGAGAGAGAAGAAATAAAAGAAAAGAGGAGAAAGAGAAAGAGAGAGAGAGAGAGAGAGAGAGAGAGAGAGAGAGAGAGAGAGAGAGAGAGAGAGAGAGAGAGAGAGAGAGGAAGAAGTGAGAAGCGAATCTATCTGCAAAAGAGGGTTGGGACGAACTCCCTACACGATAGAAGGGTAACTCCAAAAGCAAACACTGGCGGTTTTGACTATCTAAAACCCATCCCAAATCTCGACAACTATCAGCATGTCAAACCTGCTTGTGGTCAAGCATGTATGTCAAGCGTGGAGAGCGTTTGCCACATATATTGGCCCAAAGCATGCAAATATGCAGAGAATCTGAACCAGCCTCTGTTTCTCTTTTGGCACTACATAGTCTCTTGATTTCAGGTCATCACTATGTTCCTCTATTATAATTTTTTTTTTTTAAAAAAAAGGTCTTCGGTTGTTCTCAACCATATCTAAGTATGTATAAGAGCACCATGAGCTGACCCCGTCTATATCCTGGCAAATGAGCAAAATAGTCACAATGAAATATGGAGTATAAGAATGAAATCCGGGGCATCAGAGCATCATCGATGATTATCAGGTCTGGAGGTGTGAAGCTGATGGATCCATCTATCAATGCTGGACCGCTCTTATCTTATTCTTTCAAGGAAGCTCAAAGCACTAGAAGCAGTAATGTGGAAGTAAGATAGCCTCCAAAATTGCTAGAATGTCTCCATAATCATGTCGATCTACGCTTTTAGGGTCCCGGTGATCAGCTCGCACATCTTACCGACGCCCTAGCCAAGCCTCGCAACCCAAAGTGTGAATCGACGCTATTGAAGAATTGTGGCGTGGGAACTGTTGGTCATAATCTGGCGTGATGTGAGTGGATCCCAGAGAGATTACGGGAGAATGCCATTGTTGCGACTCGTATGGTCCAGGGAGTAGTTGGGTGTGAACGTCTCTCAAACTAGATTGTGAAACAAGACCATCAACAGCACCCACACTTGCAATGAATCAGAGTATACAAGGAACACGAGGTGAAACACCCTCGTGGGGAGGAGATACCCGGTTAGTCAGCCAAGCCCCTTTTCCCCCGCCTCAGGGAAATTGGCTGCGAGAGCCGATCCTCACTTCCTTCTTTTCCTTTTTTTTTTGGTGATTCGCTTCTTTGCTTCTTTGCTTGACATCCCTCTTAATCTTAATCTCGCGAGAGGCTTACAATTGTCCTCCGTCACTCCTCTAATACACGACCCGCCATTGTTGATATTCCGACGCCAAACAGCTCCTGATCCCCCGACACCGCGTCAACTTCCGCCAAGATGGGAGGACAAGTATCCAAAATGATGGGGAAGATCTTCGGAACGAAGGAGATGCGAATTCTTATGCTGGGTTTAGACGCTGCTGGAAAGACGAGTATGTGTTCTCCGTCCACTCATCGAGAGAAGACACTCGTTTACTGACTCTTCCCCTTCTTAGCTATTCTCTACAAATTGAAACTCAGCAACCAAGACGTGACCACCATTCCTACTGTCGGATTCAACGTCGAGAGTGTGACCTATAAGAACGTCAAATTCAACGTCTGGGATGTCGGTGGTCAGGACAAGATCCGACCCCTCTGGAGACACTACTACTCCGGCACACAAGGATTGATTTTCGTGGTTGACTCCAGCGATACGGCGCGTGTGGAAGAAGCTCGCTCGGAGCTGCACAAGATCATCAACGACCGTGAAATGAAGGACGCCCTCCTGTTGGTCTTTGCCAACAAGCAAGATATTCCCGGGCGTACGTTTTCCCCCTAATCCTATATGCAATGACCTTATTGGCTAACCTCCCCTCAGACTTGAGCCCAGAAGAAGTCACCCAGCAACTTCAGCTGACTAAACTCAAGGACAAGCTGTGGTATGTGGCACCCAGTGTCGCAACCGATGGTACTGGTATCTTTGAGGGTCTGGTAAGTAATCTCCTTACGTTAGTTAATTATCCTCATACGCTAACCCCTTCCCTCTTAGGCCTGGCTCTCAAACAATGTCAAGACCCAGCCGCAGAAATAAGATGCACCGCTGTCACCTCAAGAGGCACCCTTCGAGGAGCTTCGTTGTACAACATCTCGCATTATCTGACAAGTGTTTTCTTTTTTTCTCTCTCTCTTCATGTCCGTGTTTGATGACAAGATGACGCAGCATTTGGGCTTTTATTTTTTTGCCTGGTATTTTTCTTTGTCTGTGGCCATTCTTACGCCGTTGCTTGATTCCTATTGCTTTGTCTTCACTTCTATGATATCCCCTCTGTTCATATATGGGCTTGTTGGGTCCAATTTAATACTCTAATTACACTGTGCTCTCTACCTAGTGTTGTTCATTCGGACCCCTTGCGGTTCTGGATGTTTCATTCAAAATGATGTACAATATCGACTAAAGCTGAAGCAGCGCAGGCGGGATATGTTCATGTATTGACTTAGATGAAGGAAATGGATTGTAGTGGCATATGTCTGACGTATGTCCTTAGCCGGGTTCCATCTCAACCTGCTAATCACAGTGGCGTATCGGCCTCGAGTCGCCTTCGAATATTTCAATATTTTCCTGTCCAGTCGGCGGCGTCTCCCTACTTAAGTAGTAGATCATTGAGATTTGATTGACGGGGAACATATCAATTGGGCTCGATCATCGAGGCGCGTTGTCAATGTGACGGTTTCGGATGTGGTTTCCTTACGGTCAGGACTTGCTAGACAGGCCATAGAAATAAAATGATTGTACAGGTTCAATTCCTGGGAAGTGTTAGCTACACTAGCTTCGCTCTCCTCAATCTTACTGTCATTGGGATATTCAAACCAGCAGAGCCTCGAAATTCCTGTTCACACGGATATACAAGGCCTTCTCCACGCTCAAGCGACCTCTTTTGACCGGCATCATACTTCGTTTTCCACGACTCCCATCACCCCTGTACTCACCAGGCCAGAAATCGCAAATGCATCGATTCAAGGAAGGCGATAAAGTCAACTACAGACCCGTTGGTGGTATGATATACCCCGGATGGCAACGGCATATGCATAAACTCGGGCTTGGGCTGACGAACTAAAACAGGTGCAAACTCCAAGACCAACAAAAGTATCGGAGTCATCCGTGAAACAATGACTGGCCGTAGCTCTGCTTCGGACAACGAGCCGCGATACAAGATTGAGAATATGAACACCCACAAGAGCTCGTCCATCAAGGAGGGCAACATTGAGGGACCGGCAGAGTGACATGATTTCTTGATAGACTCAATCCACTCTCCACTCTGGAATAACCCAAGCTCTGTTGATTTTGTGATCGCTCGTACTTAACTTCTAGAAGTATTATACGTGACAAATATACGGAGTAGTGTTGATAGCATCAATCGCCGCGCGGATATAGAACAAGGTAAGTAGATATATACTCAAGTAGATCACCTCCGAACTCGAGTATTCGTATCAACATACACCCACGCATAAAGCAGACTTACTTAAGTTTATCTGATCCAATTGAAACGACCTCATTCTACAACCCTGTAGCCCTCTAAGCTGGAGCTGGAGCCCTGGAGGGATGTCTGGATGATGTAAGAATGCGACAACCCTTTGACCGTTTGTTTGCCTGCGCCTAAGCTTCCGCCACTATATGTCCTTCATCGCACTCCAGAGCGCACTCTTCTACTCAAATTCACCACCTATGCAGATATGAACTGATATTGTTGCATCGCGCGAGAAAGTAACAAGAAGCTTTATATGCGCTCAACTTCGTCAACCGTAAGTAAATGTTTCCAACAAAAGCAACCTTGGAAGACCCGCGCGAGGCTTAATAAATACACACCCGTGGACTAAACTTAGATCTCCTCAGAAGATGAGCGGCCTCCCACCACCCGACATACCCACCATGACGCGGGGTCTACGAGAAGTATGCGAATTCGAAGGTCGCAGGTTTTACAGAAAAAAGGGCACACAGGAATGGACCGAAGATAAATCCGACCCCGAAAGCACGATGCCGCCTGCTGAATTCCCACACCTCTATCTATATCTCGTCACAGAGGAGCAAGGCCCCGGGGAACCCAATCATTGGGCCATTTTCCTCGCGGACGAAAACGAGCCGGATTATGGCTATGTCTACCAGGTTACCGGGGAAGCCGAGTCAATGACATACGAGCCTTCGGCTGAAAAGGTGAATATTTTCGACGCCGGTATTACTTCGAATGTCTATACCCTGGCTGTCGTGTCTGAGGAACAGGCCAGGGCAGCGAAGTTGGTGAAGCAGATCGCAGAGCAGGAGCCACCTCCTCGGGCGAAGGACCGGAAGTCTGTCACGGAGAACTGTCAGAGTTGGACCATGCGTGTCATCGCCAGATTGGTCAAGGAAGGAATTGTCATGTCCCAGAAGCTTGAGATGGCAAGATCTATGTTGCAGCCAGTTTGATCTATGATAGGAATACTTGGAAGAGAAGGCCTGCCCACTTTCCTAGTACTCAGTAGTTTCCAGCAACCATTCGGTTTCCATTGAGCAGTTACCCGCAAATACTTGACATTTCCAGGCGTGCAGCTCACACAACCTTGGTACTTGTGATGGTTTGCTACCATCATCATGTTTGCTTTCAATTATGTTTGCTTGCTCCGAACTATTAAAGTATGCTCTCTCTCCATATCTCCATGGTCTTCTCTCTTCCTTCTGCATCTTAATTCTCTTCGTCGATTTGGACCTTCTTGTTCTGAAGCTTTGCCTCCCTCGCAGTAGTATTTTCTGTTGCTTTATACGACACAAGTTCTTCGTACAACACCGCATACTATCTCATATGTAGTGATACTGTTGCACCTTGACCCACTGTGGGCTTCCAGTGGACTGACTCGCCGGCCAAAAAAAAAAATCGATTTCTTTGAAGGAGAAAAAAGAAACGTCCCCGGGAAGGCTCGAACTTCCAACCTCCTGATTAACAGTCAGACGCGCTAACCAATTGCGCCACGGAGACTTGTTGAGTACCATGGCCGAAGATAATGTTTATTGAGCCTGAACGTCTCATTCCTCCTGCTCAAGTGGTGATTCACAAGTGTTAAAGGTTCATACACCACCTTCAATGTGGTTTCTGAGCCCTGGAGTATGGGGTAAGGTCATTATCCAAAGCCAAGAGTCTCTACTCATTCTTCAAAGAACCATCAGTCTAATGCTCAAATATTTTCGATGAATGGTGCTTTGTCAAATGAAGAGCACACATACTTCTAAAGTTTGTGTACTGAGAAATGTTGCGACACAGCCCAGGAGATCGAAATAACGTGCTTAGATTAGACTTGGCTGCGAACAGAAAATGAACCTTGGAACGCATTTGGTGTGAACAATGCAGATGTCCGACTTCATGAGTGGTGGTGGTAAGTAGCAACTGTTTTCTTGGTTGCTCTTCTGATATATATCCTCGGCTCTTCCCTTTCCACTTTTTGTTTATCCTGTCAAATCCACTTGTTGCAAGCGTATCGGGCTCGAACTTTAGAATATACAGCGTGGTCACAAAAAATTGACTCAATACTTGCAGCTGACCCCAACACCCTAAATGCCCACCTGCCATACGTAAGTATTATCTGCTATGGTGCGACAAATCCCGGAGGGCTCCGATTTCGAAGTGACAGGGTCCTGTCAAGCTGGCAATGCGATTCCTTTTTGGAGCTCAAATATTTAGAGAGTGCAGCAAGACATTCCACTCGTCGTTTGAATGTATCCACGTAGGGCTTGAGAAGAACCGAAGTTTAAAAAACATCCCAACCTTGGAATATGTAAAGATCGGGATGGGACAAAAAGACAAAAAAGATATTGACAAGAACGGGATTCGAACCCGTGCCTCTTGCGAGATTAGAATGCTCACTGTTTAACAGCGAAGAGAAGGTTCTCTTGACTATGTGGGAGTTAGTAATTGATTCTGAAAATGGAATTGTATGGGAGTACTGACGTCTAACGCCTTAGACCAACTCGGCCATCTTGCCAAGGATGATGACGTCTTGGGCCGTCTGATGTATCATGAGCCAGGACACTGTGGCCTAGCATAGTTATTAGCTCTTGAGTCAAATTCTATCCGCCCATACCATGTGCTGCATTTCAAGATTGCATGGATAGATATCCCTGTGGTTTGATCTTGCTTGCAGCCCAGAAGGGGCAGACACAGATTATCTCAGGTGGAGAGTGGCGTCCAAAGAAGACGTGTGTTTTGCAGAGATGGCATGAAGAGAGATATCGAAGGAAGAATTTGATGCCCGCAGGTTGGGGTCATACAGACATGCATCTCTCACCTTCACGGATGTCATGTGGTTGTTCCACCTCGATCCCTGAAAATCTTTTTACATAGTTCCCATGTCCACCTAGGCAGTTACACTCATCCAGGGCTTTAGTATTTATCACTCGCAATTTTACCCAAGCATGCAAACATTCAAATCTTGTACCATCTCAATTTTCACCATTCTTGATCCATGTATTTCTAGGATATAATCTTCAAGGGACCTGGGAAGGAGTACTATGAGAGTCCAAAAGAATTTGCACTCTAAATCTGCCCAGAGTGGGGCCAAATACGCAAATTCTGTTGGAGTGCTTATCACGCCCGGGCGGTCTTTCATCAAATGTGAGAAGGATGCCCACCAGCCTTGACCCATATGAAGTGGTATGATGAATAGCCCCGGAAGGTTGTCACACAAAAATTAGTGGTAGAAACCCGTTCGTGGATCAGAGGGTAAATGGGTCTGATCCAAAAAAGCAAAAAAAGATATGACAAGAACGGGATTCGAACCCGTGCCTCTTGCGAGATTAGAATGCTCACTGTGTTTGTGTCACAGAGAAGACGACTTAGTGTCTTGACTATGTGGGAGTTAGTTTGGGATCTGAGTGTAAGATCAATGTGGGGATACTGACGTCTAACGCCTTAGACCAACTCGGCCATCTTGCCAATGGAAGTGGAAGGTGGTTCCTTTTTATGATTTGGAAGTGGCGGTTCTTCCAAATACCAAAAAAAAAAAACACACACTCAGATGGACCATTTTACCATTCCAGTTAGTTACTGTTGCCATTTTTTTTTCTAAAGTTGTGTGATAAATACTTTCGGAGTATGCATTCCACACATAATATATCCAGACAGGAAGGATTGATATGTGACCACTCCCAGTTGAGCCCTCCAGGGCTGAGATGACTTTAACCATCCCAGCGAAGTGAGATCATACATTCAAGAGCCTTGGACTTGAGACCACAACAGAGTAATATTGAACCCCAAACCATTGAATATATAAAGTAAAAATGGATCAAAAAGACGCTCATGACCGTATCCAAGAATCAAACGTTAAGTGGGCATTCAAAAAGATATCATATCCATCGTCCAACATCATCCATAAAAGCGCTGTCACCCCAAACCCCAAGCCCGGTCGCATGTGTTGAAAAGCGAACAGGGAAAATGGCATCTTTGGCCATGTGAAAAAATCAAAAAAATGTACAAAGGAATTTTAAGTTCATGAAACCGGACCAGAAATCTAAGCCTGGTTGGGCCAGATATCGTTGGCGATATCACGGACAAGCTGGAGCTTGTTGATCATGCCATCCCAATCGATGGCGTTACCCTCACGGTGAGAGGCAAATCCACACTGGGGGCTGACACCAACCTGGTTCAGAGCAGCGTCGAGAGAGATGTTGTTGCCCTCAGCGATGAACTTGGCAGCATCGATGACACGCTTCTTCATCTCTTCCTTGTCTTCGAGCTTGGCGAACTTGCTGGTGACAACACCGAGAATGACGTTCTTGTGGGTGGGGAGGAACTTGAGGGGCTCAAAGCCACCGGAGCGGGGAGTATCGTACTCGAGGTAGTAGGTGTGCACGTTCAGCTCTTGGAAGAGCTTGATGGCAATACGGTCGTAACCACCCTCGGAGAAGTGACGGCTGCCAACGAAGTTACCGCGACACAAGTGGACACCAACGTGCAGGTCGGCGGGCAGGCCGACGAAGATGTCGTTGTACTGCTTGATGTACTTCTCGAACATGTCGTCGGCGCTGTACACATTCAGAGAATCCTCCTTGAAACCGTTGAGGAACTTCTCAGAGCAGAAGTCTAAGAAACTTGTTAGTTGAATCATCCTCGAATGATCAAATAGAGACTCTCTTACAGGCCAGGTTGGGGTCGTCAAATTGGACGTTGCGGCATCCGGCATCATACAGGATCTTGAGTTCGGCTTGGTAGGCCTTGGCAATGTCGCCAAAGTAGTCCTCATCGTTGGTGTACACAGACTTAGGGTAAGCCTTGCCCTCACGGTAGCGCAGGTGGTACCAGTTGGGGGCGGCAAGAGTGATCTTCAGGTTCTTGACCTCTTCGGCCGGGACCTGGCTGGCAAGGTACTTGAATTGATCGATGTAGGTGCTACCAACGTGCTTGATCTTGCCGGTACAGATGACACTCTCGCCGGGCTTGTGGCCGGCCTCAAGGAATGCGGCAATGTCGGGGGCGTAGGGGCGGAAGTCGTCCACATCGACATTGTTGACTTCCTCGAAGCCGTCCAGACCGGGGAAGAAAGTACCCCAGAACACTATGATTGTTAACAATGCCCGTCTGCTAGATGTGCAAGATGCTTACTGTGACGACGGTACTCGCCGTCGGAGATGGCAGCATAGCCCAGCTTCTGCTGGGTCTTGATAATGTCTTTCACCTCCTTGTCCTCGACCGCAGTCAATTCGGCCTCTGTAGTCTTGCCCGCCTCGTAGGCAATCTTAGTGTCCAACAGGTTGTGGGGACGGAGCAATGATCCAAGGTGCTCCGCGCGGAAAGGCGGGCGCTGGTGAAGTTGAGGAGCCATTGTGAAGAAAGTATGAAGATTTGCTGCGCGAACACGATGTTTAGCACCGTTCTATCTATAGATAGTTTATCAGGGGATACCGATCAACTCACCTAGAATAGCAGGATTGTAGGAAAGAAGAAAGACTGGAAAATCAAAAGAGGGGCACATAAAATAAGAAGGCCATCTCATCCGAGGTGCTACTTCCGGCCGTGATAGGCATTGCCCCACAAAAGACTGAGGCTCTCCACATCTCCGACATCGCCTATGAAAGTCGTTGGATTTGTCTATAGAGTACCTGTACACTCGTATTCCAATGTGAATCCAAAGTTGTGAGCTAGACTACAGTGAAAATAGGAAACATAAATTGTTCTTACACCCATTCAAGTATAAATTGTACAGAAGCTACAGTACATCTGGTAACAATCTCCCTCTGATTGGCGCTGAATCTGAGGCCTGAGAAGTAGGTGATGCACGGGCCACTTGGGGGGTTTCCCGGATTTCTTAGTCCTTCACGGCATAGGATGTTGGGCTTCGGATGTTAATCGAGTGCGTATAAGATGAGAGAGACTCATTCATTCCTACTCTTCAAATCATAAACAAGACACTTTGTATATGTTCAATAACAAGAAAGATGAAAAAACCCCAAACGAAATCCCCGGCTGATTCACCGCTGACAAAGCCCCCGGTGGAGCCTCCCAGCGAATGAAGTGGAGAAGGTCGGCACTTCTTCTTCGCACGCGAAGCCGACACCCTCTGCTCTTGAGATGCACATACGGACATGTCATGTGAGACACACAGGGCTACATCGCCTTTGGAGCTTCTCCCCAATGAGCTCCTAGACCAGATCATCTCCTACTTATCCACGGACGCCCCCTCGCTGGGAAATTTGCATCATGCACCCAGTCTGGAATTGACTCATTCGCCAACCAAAGACTTGAAGCATCTAGCATCATGTTCATCGCGTTTACTCAAACTCGTGCAACCCCTACTCTTCAGTCATGCCTACCTGGATCTACATGAGGAAGCGGAGTTCCACGGTTTCATCACAAAATCGGGTCTCGGTCGACACATAACTTCCCTGGTGGTTCTGGGAGAGGACAAACCAGATTGTCCCAACGACCCATTCTGGTGGCGCCGAGTCCTCCAATACATAGACCCTGATGAGGTGGTAGTCATTGCACCCCCTCCATTCATTGGTAGCACCATGGGCACCCCAATCATGAACGCCCACAGCTGGGCATTCGAAATCGAGTTGCAAATCCTGGCATTGAAACAAGAACCCAAGAGGGTGGTTTCATCTCAGCTACCTGGTTTGGAGGCCTGTCCAAGTCTTCTTGCATCACGAGAATGGAAATCAATGTCGTTCAACGAATCCTCGTCTTTGAAATCATATCACCACTATGAATACTTCCTGTCAACAGTCCCATCCATCCTTGGGGAATGGGGTGCAAATTCTCTTCGTGTGGCGAGACATCTCCCACAATATCGAGCTGACCTGCTCGATCTGCTCCATGGCTTGACGCACTTTTCCTACACGGCTGTTTTCCCATTCTTCAACCATTCGCAGCTTGTACTTGATGCTGTCACGGAAATGCATAATCTCCAGCGTCTCGACGTACGTCTCGCACCTTGTCCCGGCAACCACGTCACCGAGGTAGAACAGCGAGGGCCGATGGATCTCAGCGACCCATGGATGGAGTTATCCACGTCTTATTCCTTGGTTGGATTTACTGTCAACAAAATGGAAAACTTGAAAGAGTTCCGATGCAATGACTTACATGTGGAGGGTATGCGGGATGAGTTGCTAGCTACCCTGGGCGATGTGATTGACGGTGAGGCTTGGAAACACGATGGAAATGGAATTTGGAGGCGAGTTTAGGGGTACTCATGTATTCATATTCAGATATACGTACCTTTACATTCTGCAAATAATTGATCAGATGAGAAACCACAGGATCATGTTAAGAATTTTGAAAATACGAAAGATATTGTTCTGGGCACAAGAAATAAGATAAGTATTGTAAGATTAAAATGAGCGTTCTTGTACCGAAACACGAAATGAGTTTTGCGTCCAGGGCTGTTGTGCTGAAGTGAGGTTCATTTTCTGTGGGGACAAATCCCAACTCCACCTTCTCCTGCACCCAGTTTATTCCAATGCAAAGCCGATATCCAAACCTTCCAGGCCCTCTTCAATCATACCCAGAGAATAAATTTCGCCCTTAAAAGGAAGCCATGTCATCGGCTCCAAACGTTTACTCTGCCGAACCTGCTTTGCCAGTCCTCGCCGATGGCTTACTCCAGCATTCGGAAACAACAGAGACAAGCACTGCCCCATACAATGTCCACCCCAAAAGTGACTGGGACCTCAAAGCCGACTGGTCAAAGGGAATTAAATCGTTTGGACAAGGGGTATTCCGTAATGGGGTCGTGTTGGCCTTCTCCAGACTACAAGGGAGAAGCGACGAGAGCAATGAGTACATTGCACAAGTGAGATTGACCCCGGCTATGGGAATCTTGATCATAAAAGCTGACGCAGGAAGATCCCACGATATCTTTTGATCAAACAACTGCGGAATACCACTCCATCGCATGAGTCAACCGCCTTCATCATCCACCCGGGCAGCTTCGAGGCCTTTGCTCCAAGAACATTACTCAGGGATCTTCAATCATCGTCTGGAACCCAGCCCGGACTTTCAAGAGAAGAGGCTATTCAAATACTTGACTCTGTGCAGCTCTTCCCTGTGCATAGCTTCGTCAACGCCGCCCAAGCCATCGGGAAGGTCTCCGATGTCTTACAGGGAACGAAAGAAAACCAAGAGCAATCCAGCGAGTCGATCCTTCCAAGAAAGAATCCTATCATTTTGATCGTTGCAGGTCTCGATTATCTTACTGAAGGCGTAATCCGGTCCTCGAATCCGGCAAAAGGTGCAGCCTTTCTAACAGCCACGCTACGCGCGTTGACGAGATTGTCCCGCGTCCATGCTGATCTGTCAATCATGCTTGTTAACACAAACGGCCTGGGAAATTCAAATCCAGGATGGGAAAAGCACCCAAAGCCGACGGGTCTTCACGCCCATGGAAATGAGAGTGCAAGACATCCTCTAGAAGATGGTATTCACTCCATCTTTCATTCGGACATATCCTCCCTCTTCCCTACTCTGCTCATGAAAACGCTAGACCAAGGCATTGATACCCATTTTTTACTCTCTGACGCGAAGGGGACACAAGTGATCGAAGTAATCAAAGATCGGGCAGGTGATGGTCTTGGAAAATGGGGAAGATGGGGGCAATGAACTAATATGTCTCCCTTGATGTCCCCGTTCTTTCGTCATGACTTGATGCAATTATTGTTACTCTTACACAAATCTCCAAACAAGCGAGGTCTACCCGGCAAAGCGCCGCTTTGTATACATGTAGCCCTGGGAATCCACCGATCTCCAACCTGCTTCATTAAACTTGCAAAACACCAACTCCGGACCAAAAGCCGACCGTTTTCTTTTTCCATTACCGGGAGGCATCGAGACTTTACTGTGTTATAGCAGGAACTTCTGATGCAGACAATCCTGCAATTTAGACTTGCATTTTATGGTCTCTCTCAGCCCATTGTCTCATCACGCCTCGCTCAACAACCGATCGAGCCTCCCCCTCGCACCGGGCGAGGTCCTGGTCGGCCGTTTCTTCCTCGAAGTGAATGTCCTGCTGCTGCACCTTGACCCACTGCTTGTGTCTCTCACATCGCTTTTTGGTGCAGACACCACTCGTCCACAATGTGATATCGTCGTCGGCTTCGCCATTCATCGACGTATCGCCATCTGCATCAGTGGTGGGTGGAACACCAGCAGCCAAGGCCTCGACCGTGCCCTCTGCGAGAGCTTTCTTCCCAGCCTCGGAGAGCCGCCACTCATCGAATTCCTCATCGGACCATGAAAGCCGTGAATCAAATCCGCAGATGTCCTTCCATCCACCCTTCGGTTCGTGCTGCTTCAATTTCTCCACTATGCCTTTAGCCCGTGGCTTCAGAAGCGTCAAGAATGTCGTGCGCGCCGCGAGCATCTCTTTGCGGTGAACTAGCCCATCGCGCTGTGTGCGCAACTTCTCGAATTTCGCAATTTCATCAGGAGAATATTCAGCCCCGATGGTGTAGATATCAGCGTCCAACCACTTGCTGGTTGGTTGCTTCGATTCGCTATTTTTATCGGTCGCCAGCGCTTTCTTATCCTCCGTCTCTGGTGGCGGGGAAATGATGCGATCTCCAAGCCTTCGGAACTCCCCTGTGGATGCCACCCCGAGGATAGCAGCTTTCAAGTCTCCAGCGGTGAGTATACCGCCCATGCTGCCTAAATCCTCGAAAAGACCATTCGCCTGACCCGCTCGTTGTTTAAGCTGTTGAGTCTGCTGTCGCATGAATTCACGACCGTGATCATCGCAGCAGTATTTACTAGGGGGTTTCGTTTTGGCACGCGCAGGCTTTCGGCACTCGACCAAACGACACATTGGCTTCCACGTCGTGCAACCTTTTCCCACGCTGGCGCAATTCGGACCTATAAGATCTGGTTAGTTCGATTCCTGATGAAGCATTCCTTCCGCAAACTTACATATATACCGATCAATCAGGTCCGCGTCGCGAGGGTCGATATCGACACATTTCCCATGATACCAGTCATCGCAGTCGGCGTCACACCCAATCATCCAAGTGTGATTATCAGGTCGGCGGCAGATACAGAACACTGCATTTTCATCAAAGCTATCGGAGTCATCGTTTTCTTGGGTTCTGGCCGTTTTGGGTGCTTTCTTCTTCTTCTGTGGCTTCTTTTTCGGCTCAGGTGCAGGTGACCCTGCTATTGAGACAGAATCTTGTTTCTTTCCTGGCGTTTTGCTGGTGCGTGAGAGGGGGGTATTGGATCGGCGCGCATCAGCGCTGTCGCCGTCTGCATCGTTGACCTTGCGTTTCTTGGCTGCAGGCTTCTTCGCAGTGCCCTTTTTGGTTGTGGTGCTCTTGTTTGCCGCTTTGACTGAGTTTGCTGGGGATGATCGATCGATCGAGGATGCACGTGAAGAAATTCCGTTCTTGAGATTGGCGACTGTCTTCGAGGTAGGAAGGTCGTCCTGACCGTCGGTGTTCCATGACTTTGTCTCCAGATCATCACTGATGGGAAACTTGTCTAGAGTAGAGCTTGTTGGTTCCGTTTTCACGGACGGGAGGGGGGTATCTTGGTTCGCGACCAGGGGTTGGCCTTTGTTGGGGTTGTAGTCACCATCGTACAGGTCTGCCCAGCTCGCGCTGCCCCCGGAGCTGACTGCGCCATTCTGGGATGCGGAGTCAAGACCCCTCAAGAGATGATGAACCTTGCCAGCTCTGGTGTTGCCGAAAAAACCGCACTGACGCCAGCCAGCTAATCCCACCACCCGACCATTGTGAATTATGATGTTGCTCGGAACCAAATCGTTGTGCGTAAAGCGTAACTCCTCCCCCCTGCTCTTCTCGGTGAATAGGATATCTCGCTCGCTGGTCTCGACGGAAGGTGGTCCCTGGGAGTTGAGTCCGCGGGAGACGTAGGAAGGTTGATCTGCCGGGCTTTCGATCGTTTCGAGACGGCGGAGGATCTGGCGACACTGGTTTTTCAAAGCGTCGATCTGCTCTGTGTCGAGGTATCTCCATGCAACCTCCAAAGAAACACCCGCGATTCGGGACTCAATGGTCACATTCCGCCCTTCAATTGTCCCGCAGAAGTACACCACAGGCACTGTGACACCAATCTGCCTGAGTGGGTCATCTGCTTTCTGTGCCGCCAGCAACTCGTTCGCATTCGCAAATGAGTATTTCGCAAATGCTGCTCCCTCAGCCAATTCACGGTCAACGCGAATAATGACACTACCCGCTGCGAAAGCTTCCCTCGGCCCATCTATGTTGAGTGAGTACTCCGGTGTGCAATACTGTTCCGCAACCTTCTCCCAATAGCTATTGACTGCCGGATCAGCATAATACCAGTGCATGAAGCGAGGGGTGAAGTCGTCGGCGCGTGGCGTATATCGACCATACTGAGGGCGAGAGATAAAGGGGTCGTCGGCGGGAATCATATTCGGGTCTGTTTCGTACGGATCGTGCTTGGGTCTCGTGACCGCAGAGCCGTTCGCATGGCTTGCGCCGGCGGTCTCCTCCATCCCCACCATGACTGGAATCGCGGATGACGTGCGTGTCAAGTAAGCGCCAATCCCGAGCAAGAGACCTCTTTAATTGCCCGCGCCTGGTCCAGAAACACGCGGTCGGGGAGCACTTGGGGGGTTCGGATCGTATACGAGCCAAGGGCGCGCGGGCAAAGCTAAACTGATACAAGGTCCACCGAGACTGTCGGAGACATTATGTGAATCGCATAAAGATTGATCAGTGCTGCCGATTTCGCTTTGGAATCCTGCCGGCGCAATCTCCCGGCTGCGACCTGGTGGGTGGGATGCGCTCGTGTTTGAAAAACTCCAAGCGTCGGCGCGATTCCGTGGATCAGGGTGATGGCTCTGGGGCCAATTTCTGTGCTGGGCTTTCTCGGTTGCCAGATATAAGGGCTGAAGAGTCTCAAATCTTGTCTTGAATATGTCAATCTCCTGATTTCGACTTCGGTTGAGCTGTGTCCAGGGCCTTCCAACCCAACATTGTCGGAGTTGCGGGCGGAGCACCAAGGCGGTGAGATGCCTGCAGATCCAAACACGCCCATTTGAGTGATGTTGGAAGTACGCAGTACTCTGGCATCAATAGGCTGTTTGTTTACATTGCACCTGGCTTTCAATCATTTCATCAATAGGCATCTACTAAGACTTGACTGATATTCAAATACAGGACGCTGTATTCAAGCTTACTATTTGTTTAGATACCCATCGATGCCATTCACATTCGCACAACCCCACGCCAATACAAACAGAAAAAGCACAGAACCACCATACATGTCTATGTCGTTGGATACAGTGGGGATGGTGCACTCCCTGAGAGCCCGGGGTATTCACCTACTCTAAATCCAGGGGCGCATCTGGACTGCGAGTGAGGCTGATCTTACCTGGCAGCAGGATTATTTCCATGACATGTGGAGTTGAAGATCTCAAACAGCTCGTGCTCATACTCGTACGGACCGATTCCTACGCACCACCAAAATCCACACACTCGTCAATGGATGCACGAACCCTGGCCCCCATGCATCGGATAACCGGCCCCATAGGCAGACACTTTCTCAGTGAAACCGATGACCGATACCCGCACCTGATTCAACGCCCCTTCTACTCTTCTACGAGTACTCCGATGTCATAAACCACTCCAGTGGTACGATAGTACATTCGTACTAGCCCTGGAGGGCTGATCATTGCGCGATTCAGATAATGCATCGATATAACCGAATCCCTGGATCTGCAACCTTATTTAGCGCGGATGCAGGTCCTGTTTCATATAGACGTACCTGGGAGATGAAAGCTTGTGCCTGTCCGGGATCAAGTTACCCCGGGGCTCTGCTTCTCCGCACATTTAAGATTTCAGTGGCCGTTGGCGATCGGCATCCCGGCTTACTGAGTGGACCCCAGGTCGGAGTGAGATTATGCCCCGATCTGACCCTGACCCTGACCCCGTGGGTTTCTTAAACGCTTAATTCTAATTCTGGGGAAGACTCACACATGTAAGTTCTTTGTGAGAACGCAATCGAAACTACCTGCTCAGACTTCGAAACATGGTTTATGAAAGAACAACAATCATGACTTTCTCTCCTTTGTCGAAGCAAAGAGATCATACAAAGACTCGGTCCCCGGCCTTGTCAGGCTAAATTTGGATGCATACAATGATGAAAGCCGCTGGTATACACAAAGTGAACTACAGAGGCTATAAAGTCTCTGTCCTCGTCTCTCGGCAAAGAGACATCTCAACTACATACAAGAAACCAAGCACAGAATAGCGAAACACATCGCAGTAATAGACATCACTTGAGCAGCATTTACCCATCAACTTACTGACAAAATGATTGAAAACTGCGAGACTCCTCTCCAGGCTAGTGTCTTCATGGGCGAAAATGGCTGCTTCTCAGACCCCCAGAATGGCACAGAAGATTATGTCTGGGTCACAGTTGTTCTCCCCCCTGATGTATACTCCAACAACCCCAGCGATATCGAAGTCATGGTCCTTGCACTTCACGAGCTCTCAAAACGCAACAATACTTTTGACGATCGCGCCCTACATGGTCTGGGGGCTGGGTGTATCTCCATCCCGGTCAAAGGCGTCCCTCGGAGCAATCCCAAGGTTCTCCGGTTATATGCTGAAGTTATTATGAATTTTTGGCTTAATATGATGATCCAGGAAAAGGCTCGCTTGGACCAGCACACCATTTTCGTCGCCACTACACCTCGTGCTGAGCACATCCACTGCATGGCACTGCCGTATGAGCCGACACTGCCATCGGCCTTGGTTCAACCCTTCTTACACTTGAGGATTAGCGAATCGGAGCCTGATGTATGACTCCGTGAAGATTAGTGCCAGGACCGGTGATCGTCCCATACCAAACCCAATTAGGCATGTCGCGATGGGAGGTTCAGTGGGGGCGGAGGATCAGATATGTACAAGGTTTCATAGTGCGATAGTCAGATTTAATCCGGGAACCTAGCCTTACCTAGTGTAAGCGAGCGATTTTTCTTTTTTATCAGATGCCAGACGTTAGCCCTGGAAGAATTGATTGGTCATGCAATATATCGTTTCCTCCCTAGTGGTAACCGTTTCTTTATTAAGCGTACAAAGCTGAAACATTGTCAGCCCTAGTGCTAGCTGGCCAGAAGTAGGAAGAATAGACGAATATGCAGTATCAGGATCAGCAAAGTTGCCCGGGTGGATAATAATAGTATACCGTTTGAAAGCGCCCCTGCAGGCTCGGATCGGCTTGGGATCTTCGGTCCCCGCAAACCACTGACTCAGTGACTTGACTGTTAGGAGTCCGAATGTCTCAAAATTGCCAAATGTCAAATTATCGCAGGATGACGCTAACGGAAGCCGTCCGAGGCCAACCCTGGAGACCAGTGGAAGACGGGAATGCGTTAAGATTAGCCCTGGAGAGAACGGTGCGAAAACGATAGTGGAGAAATAGCATCGCTCCGTTCTCTAAAATATGGATCGAGTCTAGCCTGAAGAGTTCAGCTTTGAGCCGTTTACCCTGGCCCCCAAAAAGTTATTCCGCAGTCAAATCGCAATTGCAGCAGAGATTGGTGTTGCGGTCTTCTAACTCGTTCATTTCCTTAGTTCATTTCCTTACCGGAATGCTGGGAAAAAGCCCGCTATTCCAGTCCGGCTTAGTTCGTCAAAGATTAGTGGGGAGCGAACTTGTCCTTTATTTTCGTGCTTTTCGAGTCTTTAAAACCTAAATATCTCGGGATCCCCTTTCCCAGCACGGACTCAATAAGCAGATCATTCTCATTCATACATTAGACAAGACTTACGAACATCGCATGCTGAACCTCATGGCCGATTCATCGGGCTCGAACTCGAGCGCACCCGTTCGGTGGCAGTTCATCGATTCTTCCAACAACAGTCGCAGCAACCTGACCCAAGTCAAGCGCCATGTCATGCAAGAGTACATGCGTCAGAAGAAAGGAGGTTCCAAACAAAGTGATAGCGACGAGGAGCGTCCACAGCCAAAACGAGGGAGACCCAGGAAGACCCGGGCCAAACGCACGGGAAAGAAGGCCAAATCAGATAGTGACAGCAATGAGCGCAACAATCAGCAAAAATCAACCAAAGATGTGATATCATCAGAAGAACCGGCCGATGAAGAGATTGTACGAGATATACTGGGTTCCGCGTCAAATACCCAATTTAGTGAAGCCAGCGATGGCGCCTTGTTCCTCCCATATCGACCATCACCCGATTCCGATGCCTTCTTCCCACCAGACTCAGACTCATATTTTTCTGGGACGCATCATACACAGAGCGACGCTCTAGATTTCAATGACTTTCTTTGGTCATCTGCAGCGACGACACCCAGCCTACTCACGCAGTCACCAAAGTCCATCATGAGCGCTGCCCGGACTGACCCGTTTAATACCCTGCCCATCGAACTGGACCTCGATGGGCAGAGACTGTTTGACTTTTATGTGAATACCATGCCGGCTTGCTCTTACGGATCCCATTTCCGGACACCCAAGGCCCATAACTGGTATACAGCCGTTTTTGTACCAGAGGGCATGAAAGGCGCCGTTGCTTTCCAAAACACCATTATTGTTCACGCGGCAAATACCTGGTCCTGGGTCCGCAACGAGGGTCAGACTCCAAATACACTCCTCCACCGAGATCGTGCCGTCACAATGCTTCGCGAGCATATTTCCAATAACCCCCAAGACATTTCCGACGTCGCTATCATCTCCTGTCTCAGCGCTGCTGCCCTGGAAGACTTTGATCCGCGCCCAGGCCGCAAAGAGATCAGCTGGATTCATATGCGGGCTGCACGCGAGATGATCCGAGCGCGTGGTGGCCCTGCTGCATTCGCCAACACCCGTCTCGGCATGCTCATCAACTGGCAAGATTACATCTTGTCTGGGTATGAAACGAACGGACCAAGCTTCTTCTACGAGTATGAACAACCTACGTTGCTGGAAGATGTATCAAATCAGCCTTCTTCGTACTTCCACTCTATGCCGTCACCCCCATACTCCACCTCTTCTACTCACTCGGTCTCTCCGTGCCCTGAAACACGAACAATCCCCCCCTCAATATCCCCAGTGGAGGAAATCAGACTCCAATGCGAAGAGTTCCTCGATTTCCTTCGTCGCTGCGAGCAACTCGCCCTATATCAACGCGACAATCCCGACTCTCTACACATCGCCCGACAATCCATAATCCAACCGACGTGTCTCCTCCATGAAATCCTCGCAGCGCCCCCCGGTGCCAGATTCTCTACATCGGGCGACCGCAAACAGATGGTCGCTCGCCTAGCTGCGCTCATGATTCTCAACGCAGCTATCTGGGACTATCGATATACCCCAGCACGTGCAGGGCTCTTCCTCGCCACGCTCGAGAAGGCCATGATCGACAGCGAGGTCGGAATGAGTGGCTCTGTGGAAGCCATTCTTCAAA
Source organism: Penicillium salamii (assembly GCA_911197225.1). NCBI lineage: Eukaryota > Fungi > Ascomycota > Eurotiomycetes > Eurotiales > Aspergillaceae > Penicillium > Penicillium salamii. The sequence goes on along the minus strand of CAJVOY010000153.1, from coordinate 989,685 downwards.
TATTGCTTGAGTGCAATGATGGTAATATTGAAGAATGGCCATCTGGTTTCTACGATATTTCCTCCTCACTGGGAGAGGATGTCCCGGATTACTCCCAGTATTCTCCAACATCGACTTCGCCTTCTGCGCGCCCATGGTTCGCTGGTCGAATGCTCAAGATTGCTAAACGGCTGCGCTCTGAGACTTGGTATCGCGTTAGTGAGTTTTTGTTTTCGTGCTTGACTTTGCAGGTTCAAGAGTCAAGTATGGTGTTTTGGGAGGCGGAGCTTCGGCAGGAGATTCTGGATGCGCCATTGACAAGTTATCATATGCGCTCATTGATTGAATGATTCTTATTCTTATTTTGATTTTTGTTTCTTCTGTTTCCTTGGGAAGGTATATATGGGTCGTGTTTTGAATTTATGCGATGTGCATGCATCGGCGTTTTGAAAGGGATCCATGGAGGAACATGATGAATAACTAAGCAAGCACCTAGGCAATTGATCTCTATATAGTTACATTATTAAGTCTTGATGTCCAGAATTGAAGCCAACAAATGCAACTTCAAGGGTAACATTCATCTAATGCATGACATCTTTCATGGTATCACCAATTGAATCAGCACCACCACCGCCACCAAGTAGCTTCTCGTTTGTTGTCTGGATGAGAATTCGTCGGTATGTAGTCAAAGCAGGGGACCCGTTGTCCTTGACCTCCAAAATCAAGTGTAGCAACTGTCCCTTTGGAATTGCTTTGCGGCTGATCAGCTCAACACAGCATTTATCAGGCGTAGGCAGTGTAACTTCAATGAGACTATTGGCCTCGTTGAGAGTCTTGATACCCAGCTCGCCCACCTCGTGGTGAACAGACCACTGCGTCGCACTGGGATCCTTGTACTGATACCACTTGAAGGTGAGAGAGTCATTAGGATCAGGGTCATAAGACTGCGAAGCATCAAGCTTAAACGACGAGCCAGCTTCCAACTCAAAAACCAACGGCGCAGGACCTCTCGTCCCATTCACAATCGCAACAGGATGATGATTCGCCACTCCCAAATCCGAAGAAAGGGACCATTGCATCCGCGCCGCAAAATCAGTCTGGAAAGCATCCCTCCACCGCCAAATAGTCGCCTGATTAGACTTATGACTCCGTCCATCCAGCCCCTCCACCTCATCAGGCGTATCACTATAATGACCCGCACCATACCGACCACTAACATCAGTCTGAATATACCGACCACCCCAAGACCCAAACTCAGGCCTCTCAGCAACACCCAGCCCATTCTGAATCAGATACAAGAACGTCGGCGTGTCCCCTTCAGGAATGAACATGAAATCAGGATACGTCGAGCCAAGAGCCCCAATCTGGATATTCTCCCGTATCCACTCTTTGCTGATCTTTCTTCCATCAGGTCCGCCCTTGTCGAACCCGTACCACTGGTCTCCCGAAATACCTGTCCACGCTGCCATGCCGTATTGGCACCACCCGTGCACAGAGCAGATGTAGAATAGATCTGGATAGGTGGTGCGCAGCCAGACACCTGTGTCGTCCTGGTCGGAGATAGTGTAGATGCGAAGCTTGGCTCGTAGTGCTGCGGCTTCGGATGCAGAGTATGTGTTTTGGATTCGGAGGAGAACTGATGCTAGCACGTTTGTGCCACCCCAGCAGAGGATCCAGAGGGGATCGGCGGTTTGTGCTTCAATGCTTTCTAGGAGGAGTTGGCCGCCTTCGCTGAGTGGGATGTTCTCTCCCACTGCTGTCATGCCGTATGTCTAGTGAGTGTTAGCTATGGGTTAAGGCTGGATGTGGGGGGTAATGTACCTCTGCGCCTTTCTTGATTATAGATCTAAGGTATTGTGCTGTTGGGTATGGGTCGTCTGAGTTGGCGTGCGCATTGAGGTTGTCGACGACCTTTTCGTAGCCGTCGATGATCTTGTGCATATCTTGTGGACAGACTTTGTTCTTCATCCATGTTGATGTGCATGCGACCAGTCCCTCTGTACGAAACTGGTTGGAGTACAAGAGATAGCGCACGAGGGACTCCGCATCATCCGGCTCGTTGGAGATGTCGCTTAGGATGAAAACTCGCGGCTTGGAAGGGAAAGATTGAAGCCGGTGTGGAGATGCCATCATGGATGTACGCGTAGATCAAATGTAGAGTTGTGAGGGTTAAGGGTCATTGATTGAATGGACAAGCGGCATATTTGAACATCCAACACTGAATACTAAGATGAGGAATGTGCCTAAAACAGCAACTCGAGCCACACTGACCGAGTTGGAGCGGGGGTCAACTGCCGGAGTTTAGCCGAAACGGCCAAAGGAGCAATCCTAACCGCCCCCGGCGCTTCGCTACCTTGAAAGCGCCCCGGATGTCTTTGTCCGAAAGCTTGGGGTTTCTTGTTTCGATACAGGGGGACGCGAAGCTCCGTCTGGGGATTGTGGGGACCCCACTTGAATGTCTCTTCCCCGGAACTGTCGGCTTCCTGGTGTGAGTACGAGTCTGCACGACTCGAGTATATAAGAGCGCAGCAGCGATGTCGGGGTATGGGTGGAAGAACCTTCCACAGGGGTTGCATTGACTCTAATTTCTTTTTCTTTTTCTTTTTTTACAGTATTTTCAATGTTCGCTATCAAAGAGAGTGCGCTCTACCAGGAGCTGAGTCCCCGTTTGCTCTTCATCGGGTGCTTTGTCTCACTGGGGGCTATGGGCTTTGGCTTCGACAACTCCTGGTGGGGTGGCGCTCTTGGTTTAACGCCTTTTGCCCAGAAATATGGCTCTTGGGATCCATCTGCCAATGATTGGAGTATTCCATCTGAGAAGCAGTCTGCTGGTACTGGTACTGGCTCGGCTGGTATTATTTTTGGCTGCTTAGCGTCACCATGGCTATGCTCGCATCTGGGCCGAAAGCCAACGTTGTTGGTGATGGCGGCTGTCTTGTCTGTTGGAATTGTCCTGGAAGCCTCTGCCGTGACCTCTTTTTGGCAATTGGTTGTCGGGCGTATTGTGGTTTACTCGGGTATTGGCATTGCATCTAATGTGGTTCCCATGTACCAGTCCGAATGTGCACCGGCCAAAATTAGAGGTTTGTGGTTGATCGCGAGATTCTATGAAACCATTCTGACATGACCGATCAAGGTGCTTTCTTGACTGCTTACTCGTTCTGGAATACATTTGGAGGATTCCTTGCTACCCTGGTCGTTTACCTATGCCAGAGATTGAAGAGCGAGTGGGCATATTTGTAAGAGCAAATAGCTTCACACGTGAAGTGCTATTCTGCAGTGACTAACAATATTCCAGGACAGTGATCCTATGCCAGCTCACGGTCCCAATTGGAATCATTCTCTCATATCCCCTTTTACCCGAAACACCTCGATACCTCGTCTACAGCGGACGTTACGAGGAAGCCGAAACCGCAATCAAAGAATTGTACGGCACCCACTACAATGCGGCTGAAGAGGTCCAACTCCTCCGTCTACAAGTTGAGGAGCAGCGTGAGCTACATCGAGCCACTAGCCTTCTGGATTGTTTCCGCGGAACAAACATGCGTCGAACAATCATTGCCATTGGCGTACAAGTCTTGCAACAGGCGCAGGGTATTTCATTTATCAACAACTTTATTGTGACTTTCATGAAACAGCTCGGTTTCGCCGATCCGCTGAAGTATAACGTCATCGTGTTGGCATGCGGTCTTGTCGCCAATGTCTTCTCATTCTTCACTTTCGACAAAGCCGGTCGACGCAGCAGCATGTTCACTGGTGCCTTCTTCATGGCCGCGATGATGATTGGCGTTGGCGGAACCACGGCGAACGGCTACGAGGGTCTTTCTCCCATGACACAGAATGGGTGCATTGCAATGCTTGTTCTCTGGTATGTCATCTACGCGCTATCCTGGGGTCCTGGTGTGTGGATTCTTGGTGGTGAGATTGGAACTGGTCAGTTGCGCGAAAGGACTCTGCTTCTGTCCTCCCTGGGCAGCTTTGTGACCTCTGTGCCTATCAATTTTGTCAATCCCTACGTCCAAGCCCAGATTGGGGGTCGCACGGCTATCATTTATGGCAGTTTCTCTGTCGCTGCTATGGTGTTTGTTTATTTCTGTCTTCCGGAAACTAAAGATCGGTCTCTTGAGGAGCTTGATGAAATGTTCCAGCAGAAGGTTCCGACCACACAGTTTAAGGACTACGTATGTACTGGTCTTGGAGCTCAGATCCGGCAATTGGAGAACAAGGAGATCGAGGCGGACTTGAAGGGCCGGCAGATTGAACACGTTGAGGCTGCGATCTAACACAGCTGAGAGATGATAGTGTCCTATAAGATATGAGTGAAATATTAAATTACGAATACTGCAAGCTTGAGCGACAAGGAAAGATGTCATCGTACTTTGTGAGACCATACGAGTAAGCTGTGGGCCACGGCCCCACCGCCGTCCTGCCACGGTACGAGGCAGTAGAGTTCGGCAATTCCGACACCGTCCATGGATCACATTTACACAGTATCGCCTGTTGCTGAACGAAATATCGACATGACCAAGTGCAACCTTGTGAAAGGATCATTGTTCTGACTAGCCTAGCTCGCAGGTCTCGGGATGTTCCGTGTGAAGATCAATGGCCCGTGCCCCTACTCCAGGATAGGCATGTGGACATGTGGGCTGATACCGGTGACATCTGTATGTGCGCTTCATGGATGTACTTACCCGTACCTGCGCATGTACGATACTGCTGGGCGAGTACTTCGTAGACCGGCCCATCGGAATCTACTACAATGGCTGGAACTATAGATCTACATGGAATCTTGGATGATTGTGTCGAAACGTGGAAACGTGGCCACGCTGACCTCAGAATCCTATGGAACCACAGAATCCGAGCGAAGCGCTGCAATGAGAGCTCATTTGAACGGGGAGAACAGGGACAAGGCCGTGCGCTGCCCTGGAATGGGCGAAGTTAAAGGAGTAAGCCCGAACTATCGGCGAATCACCGATTCTCTTTAGGGGGCACCGTGAGTAATGACCGGGAACAAACAGGGCAAACAGAACAAACCAGACAAACAGTTCCTGGAATCTCCAAAATTTGTCCGTTTTGGGAAAAGCGTTGGGCCCTTTCACATGCAAATTGTGGAGATTGACATGTGAAGGAGACAGCATTTGTTGGGAGAGACAGCTCAAGTGAGTATACTCAGCTTCGAATGAGTAGAATTCTAGGTATATCAAAGGGAGTTTGGCGAAAAGTTCGAATAGAGTAAAAAGATCCCTGCAAGCCAGGCAAACTCTGTAAGCCCGGTAAGCGCAAAAATAAAAATCACGCAAGGGCAGCGCGGGGAAACACGATAAGGGACCAGATTGGCATACAGGTGTGTCTGTGCCACTGGACCAGGGTCACTAAGGTCACTAACACACTTGGAGTTAGTTTTGAGTCTTTGCGATTCAACAAAATATCGGGGACCCATAACTGGCCATCTTGCGTTTTAAAAAGTGTTCGTTCCCTCGTCATTGTTGCTTCCTCTGTCGTGATTTCAATGACACTTGCACCTGTGTCCTTGCGTTTTGTCTAATTCTCAATATACCCCCCGGAGAATCTTGAGCGATATTCTCCTTTGCTATGGCCATCCTCGATATCACCAAAGACCTGCCTACGCTTTTTAAGCAGCAGGTCCAGGCCACCCCCAATGCCGTGGCCTTGGAACACGAGTCTGCCACCTATACATATTCCGAGTTAGATCAGGAGGTGGAGGCGTTAGCCAGTCGACTCCGAGCCTATGGGGTGAGTCGGGACACCCTCGTGGGTGTGCTCCTTCCCCGTAGCGCACACTACGTGATTGCCTGTTTGGCGGCTTTGCGTGCGGGTGGTGCCTTCCTCGTACTAGAGCTGGCCTACCCCGCGGACCTCTTGGCGGATGTCATCGAAGATGCCAGTCCGGCCGTGATCATCACTCACAAGGCGGAGGGCGAAAAGATCAAAGCCCCCGTGCCATTGATTAACTTGGATGATCCCGTGGCCGAGATCAACGGACACGCCAAGGAGCCCTCCCCATTGCCGGCAAATGATGATCTCGACCGGTTAGCGTTTGTCTCATACTCGTCAGGAACCACAGGAAAACCAAAAGGCATTGCCAATCCCCATCGGGCTCCAGTGTTGTCTTACGATCTCAGATTCGCCGTACAGGATGTCCAACCAGGCGATCGAGTGGCCTGCAATGTCTTCTTTATTTGGGAGATGTTGCGGCCGCTCTTGCGCGGAGCTACCGTCGTGATCGTGCCCGATGAATCAAGTTACGATCCAGCCGCCCTGGTTGACTTGCTCGCCGCAAAGAAGGTCACCGAGACACTCATGACCCCCACCCTCCTAGCCACCGTCCTCTCCCGTTACCCTCGTTTTGGCACCCGTGTCCCCGATCTGCGAATTGTGTGGTTGAACGGCGAAGTCGTCACAACTGAGCTGGCTCTCAAAGCCCGCAAGATTCTCCCCAATACCCGCTTGCTCAACTGTTATAGTGCTTGCGAGACACATGAAATCGCCTGTGGCGATATCGGTGATATGATTGATACCGAGTCTCTGTACTGCCCAGTCGGTCCACCTATCGACCCTGCCCACACTTATGTCTTGAACGAGGGTGGGCAGGAGGTGGAGGCTGGCACATCGGGAGAGCTCTTCATCGGCGGACCCCTGCTGGCCAGGGAATACATCAACCTCCCAGAAACGACGGCCAAGGCATTTACCGCCGACACATTTGATTCTACCCCTGGAGCTCGCATGTACAGGACTGGTGACCTGGCCCGCAAGCTACCATCGGGACTTCTCGAGATTACTGGCCGTGTCGGCGCAATGATCAAGCTCCGTGGCTATTCCGTCGTGCCGGCGAAGGTCGAGAGTGAGATTTGCCAATACTTGGCTGTCAGCCAATGTGCAGTAACTGCATATGGAGAGGGACTGGACCGACAGTTGGTTGCGTACATTGTCCCCGACAAGGAGGCCTCATCCGAACGCCCAACTGTCGTCATCAATGAGTCTGGCCACAGCCCTTCCGCACGACGAGCTCTGGAAAATAGCCTCGCGCAGTACATGATTCCGGCTCTCTGGGTTGCCCTTGAAGAGCTCCCTACCAATGCAGTCTCCGGCAAGGTTGACATGAAGAGCCTTCCTTCGCCCCGTAGCTCCAGCCCCAATGGCAGTGAGCAGAGCGCAGGCAAGGACCCGATCGGCATCAGCGACATCGCAGCTATCTGGGAGATTGTTTTGAAGGTCTCAAAGAGCTTGCTGAAGCCCGAAGATAACTTCTTTGATCTGGGTGGCCATTCCTTGTCCCTCGCAGACTTGTCCTCGAAGCTCTCCAGACGATTCGGGTTCCGTGTTCCAATTCCCCGTCTCGCAGAGAATACTACTCTCACTGGCCACCTGGAGACTGTCCGGGCCGTCAGAGATGGACACACTGAAGAGGTTCAAGCCAATTTGCCAGCAGTCTTGCTTTCTGATGCCACGCTGGATGAGGATATCAAACCCACTAACACCAAAATTACATCCATCACCTCAGCTGACACCGTGCTTCTGACCGGTGTGACTGGCTTCTTGGGTGCTTTCTTGTTGAACGATTTGATTGAGAATACCTCTGCTAAGATCGTTTGTCTTGTCCGTTTCAGTGACCCTGAGCAGGATGACCAAGCTGGAGGTGTGGCCAGAATCCGCCGAAACCTCTTGGACATGGGGCTTTGGCGCGATTCAATCCTTGAGCGTGTCGAGGTTCTTCCTGGAAATCTTTCTCGCCCCCGACTGGGTCTGAGTCCGGAGGAGTTCAATGACGTTGCTTCTCGTGTTCAGGTCATCGTGCACGCTGCCGCCACGGTCAACCTTGTGTACCCCTATGCTGCACTGCGAGGTGCAAACGTGGGAGGAACCAGAGAGATCCTCCGCTTGGCTGCCAAGGGTGGTGCGACCGTGCAGTATGTTTCTACGAACGGTGTCCTGCCATCATCAGGCGAGAACGGCTGGCCCGAGAGTACCGTACTGGATGTCAAGGATGTTCCCACCAAGTTGCTCGATGGATACGGCCAGACCAAGTGGGTTGCAGAGCAGCTCGTTCTCAAGGCCGGTGAGCGTGGATTGCCAGTCAAGATTCACCGATGTGGTACTATCAGTGGTCACAGTATCACTGGTTCTGCTAACGCATGGGATCTGCTGACTGCTCTGATTGTCGAGTCTATCCAGATTGGGTATGCCCCGGATGTGGAGGGATGGCGCGCAGAGATGACGCCTGTCAACTTTGTCAGCAAGGCCGTCATTCACCTTGCTACCCAAACTCAGGCGGACCAGACCGTTTTCCATCTTGGTGACCCTAAGCCCGTCGACACCCGATCACTCTTTGAAGATCTCAAGGGCCTCGGCTACGAGACAAAACCTCTTCCATGGGATGAGTGGGTTGCCTTGTGGTTCGAGAAGCGAGGATCCGCAAAGGGTGGAGACGGTTCGTTCACCGTCGACATTCTTCGCAGTGGCATGCCTACTGTGGAGTTCCTCCGCGAAATTGTGGTTCTCGACAACGCCCTGACTCGGCCCTTCCGAGCGGTCATCGAACGACCCAAGGTGGATAGCCTGTTGTTGGAGACTTACACCCGTCATTGGTTTGCTCGAGGATGGCTTCCACGACCCCCCTCCCGTCAGCAAGCCCTGAAGCGTCCCACTGAGCCCGTCAAAGGCCCGCTTAGTGGCCAAGTGGCCGTGGTCACCGGTGCCTCTTCAGGCATTGGCGCAGCTGTAGCCACTGCTCTCGCCAAGCAAGGCTGTGCCGTTGCCCTTGCCGCTCGTCGACTGGATGCCCTCGAGGACACCAAGCGCAAGGTCGAGGCTCACGGCGTCAAATGTATCTTGCGATCCACAGACGTCACCAGCAGGACTCAGGTCGAGGACCTTGTCAAGGCTGCCAGCGAAGAGCTGGGTCCAGTTGATATCTTGGTTGCTTGTGCGGGTGTCATGTACTTCACCATGATGGCCAACACCCAGATGGATGAGTGGGAGCGCACGGTTGACGTCAACTGCAAGGGTCTCCTACACGCACTCTCTTCCACCGTCCCTGGTATGCTCTCACGAGGCCGCGGTCACATCGTCGCCATTTCTTCCGACGCCGGACGTAAGGTCTTCCCAGGCCTGGGCGTGTACTCTGCTAGCAAGTTCTTCGTCGAAGCTACTCTCCAGGCACTTCGTCTTGAGACTGCTGGCGCCGGACTCCGCGTGACCAGTATCCAGCCTGGAAATACTTCCACAGACCTGCTGGGTATGTCAACCGATACCGAAGCCGTCAAAAAGTTCGGCGAACCCTCTGGAGCGAAGATTCTCGACCCATCAGATGTTGCGAACTCCATTGTTTATGCCCTCACTCAGCCAGAGCACGTCTCCGTCAACGAGATCCTGGTTGAACCCCGTGATGAGCCGATTTAAGCGTTTCTCGTTTTTGATTTCCCCCGGCGTTTTGTACGATTTTCTACCACTTATCTGTCGCTTGCTAGATGTGATTATGGGGCTTTGATTTTACCCTGGAAAAAATAGACGGCCACATAGAGGCTAAGGTAGAGAGATTAGACTGTATAGTATAGAACTCTGTTCCACACGCGATTTGCCCATGCAGCCTGAAACCCACATGCTTCACCTTCAAGACTGATTCAAGACATTACCTCTGTAAATAACATCTTGTAGCAGGTGTACATACCACCAAGCCTCCTACTAGGAGTACTTCTCATGTTGAGTAATGACGGAATAGAGTCCACCTAAACAAACTCATTCGATGTGTAGAGAAGGAGGACCTAAAACCACGCGTGACTGCAAAAGAACAAGCAATCTTGGAAACAAGATGAGCAACCATATGCGGTGATCCCATGTGCCCTTATGTCTGTCACATTTCCCCCTACTAACATGCAGTATCCATTCCATAACTATCCGCTTCTTTGCTAGAAATTTCGTTCCAAATCTTCCTCGTCACTGGTATTCATGTGTGTATCAGCATTTTGGTCCTTTGGTTTGCGGGCATTTGGTTTGCGGACCTCCGGTTTGCCATATATCCTTGATGGGCTGTACTTATCGCTAAGGAAGTCGAGGATGTCATTGAAGTCGTACTTTCCGGAAGAGCGAGCAGCTGCGAATTGGGGTTGCAACTTCACTTGAATTTCGATCGAGACATGGCGCCAAACGTAATAGAATTGGTGCTTTGAATCTCCAATCGCATCTCCATCGTATTCAAGTTTGCTGCGAACTGCCAGTTCCCACGTATCGTATTGGAGGCTGTTTGATCCAGTGAACCTGGGAAGTTCAGGAAATTTATGCATCCACCGAGAGAGTCCGGCGTTTTCCAGAAAAGCATCGAAATTGTATTGGAGGTCTTCGATTTGTTCTTCAAGGGCTTGGACCTTTTTGTGGAGGCTTTCGTGTCTTTTACTTAGATCGGTGCTAAGTTGGAGACTGGTATGGGCAATATCAACGTTTGATAGATCCATGGCGGAGATCAGCTCGGCTGCCAAAGGGGAGAGTTGTTGGCTGAGGGATTTGTCGGATGGATGTTGTGCAAAAGAATGCCTGGAAGGACTTGGGAGAAGAAGAAGAAGAAGAAGAAGAAGAAGAAGAAGAAGAAGAAGAAGAAGAAGAGAGATGCTCACCGAGTAGAGAGGTTCAAAAACTACACAAACTAGCAAACAAGCGACAAGGGCAAACCAAACGAGATGCTGAGATACATTCTGAAACTGCATAGTCTTAGAATTTTGCAAATTAGATTACACCATGCTCAAGCATTGTCTGCACAGCACCTACAACACTGTCTTCCAAGTCCCTATACTCCCACTTCCCTTCTTCAGCCCCCTTGGCCAGAATATCTACACTCAACCGCATATCCCATCCAGTCGGATGCACACCAGGCGGCAAGATCTGCGAAGGAATACCCTCAGGAACTCGCATCCGAAGATCAGGGAAATGTTTGCGAATCGCATTTACAACAAGCTGCGGCGAGATCAGACCGGCGATAAGCAGGATGCGCTGGTTTGATGCGGCTTTGTTTGTCAGTGCATCGACATGGCTGCGTGCTACATCGCGGACGTCGACCTGTTATTTAATATGAGTCGGGCTTCAAAGATGAAAGTATCCATAGATCCTTGACGTGGACTTACGAAGTGGTAGAATGGGAACGTCACCCCATCAAGAGACTTGTGTGTCCCATCTACGAAACTTCCAATTGCAAACTGGTTCGTTTCATTGATGGAACTGGGTCCCGAGATTGGGTGGATCATTGGCCCGGTGATGATATCTGGGTTAATCACGACCAGGTCGAAAGATGGTCGGTTGCTTTTCATGAAATCCCATGCGGTTGTCTCGGCTCGGGTCTTGGATACATTGTATCCGAGAATAGGGTCGTTTCGCTCGATGGCCTGCTCGGCTGTTACCTGGATGGGATCAGCAAGGTGGTCTTTGGGTTTGGTATGGGGGTTGAATTTGAATGTACAGGGTTCCAGTCTTTCTCCGTGTATGGCTTCCCTTCCCGGGTCATGTCCTCGAAGGAATTGAGCACCGAGACAGCACTTCCGAGTAGAACGAAACGTTGGAGGTGGTCGCCAGCATAGTGCTGTGTTGATTTCATGATTTCTCGAGTCCTGACACGGTCAGATTCGTGCTTCTATCGGATTTGGAGGGCATTACCCTAGCTCTGCTGGCTTAATCATTTCTTTTCGGATATCATGGACCTGGAACTTGAGTGGTGAAGCTGTGTGAATTACATAGTGGAAAGGGATTTTTGAATTTTGGAACAAATGATCAAATGGCTGCGTGGAGGTAAAGTCCGCAACAATGGCAAAGATGATCTTCCCTTTCCATTCAGGGTGAGTGTGAATGATATCGTCTGCTTTTTCCTGAGAGCGTACAGTGGCAGTGATGCTGAATTTTCTCTGCAAACCGTTTAGTAGGTACTTCTTAGTGCTTGGGAATGACATGACGTCACATCAACTAAAATCGACAGGATGTGCGATGCAACAAAGCCATTGGCTCCTGTCAGAAGAACGTGTGGGCCGGACATAATGTAGTTTGTCTTTAGAATGTTTATAATGGAGAAGTTCAGTGTTTGGCTCCCTGGGGATGTTATAAGGAGATGTTAAACCCGTGACGCCACTGTCAATGCAATCATGACATAGATCTGGACCGGATCTAGGAACAGGTGGCGTGGGAATTGAGTTACAGAGGTAGTATAAAGTAGTCTAAATAAAAGTTCAACGCTGTATCTATAATCTCTAAGCAAAAATCCGGAGAGGGTAGTTCGGCAAGTAGAAACCGGGGTCGTTGAACCGCAAGCCGCGATCCAACGCCGTGATAGACTCGATCTCTTCAGAGGTGAGATCAAAGCCCAAAACATCCAAGTTTTCAGCGAGACGAGTCTGGTTATTCGACTTGGGAATAACAGCAATGTTTCTAACAAGAATGTTAGTTCAATTCCACAATCAAAGACAAGGGGAAACCAACCTTTGCGTAGCCCAACGCAACAGCACCCGCGCAGGAGTGACATCATACTTGCTTGCAATAGCCTTAACAGGCTCGGCATTGAACAGGAGCGGAATGCCCTGTGCTCTCTTCGAAAACGCAGGAGGCAGCTCAACAAAAGACTGCGGCCCAAAGCTTGAGTATGCTGTGATAGCAATGCCATTCTCCTGCGCCATCTGGATAAGCTCCGTCTGCGCAAGGTAGGGATGGTGCTCGATCTGCAGAGCAGACAATGGGTGTCGCGCATATGTCTTGATATCGTACAAGCTCTGCGCCTGGAAATTGCTCACGCCAATACTGTGCGCCACGCCGCTGTCAACGAGGCTCTCCATGGCTTCCCAGGTTTCGCGAATGGGGACATTGTCTGGGGATACGGTGCCGGCATCGTCCATCCACCATGCCTGGAATTATTAGTTTGGTTTTATTGGGGTTATGTCGGGGGATCTTACTGGGTATTGGCGGATAGAAGGGTCGATGTACTTCAATGCGCAGGGGAAGTGCATTAGGAAGAGGTCGATGTAGCCAAGGCCCCATGCGTCGTTTTGCTTCTTTGCCATTTCAATGGCATGCTCGCGGCGGTGGTAGTTATTCCATAGCTTGGTTGTGATGAAGATCTCAGGACGAGTGACCAGGCCGTCGGCGATGGCGCGCTGGATACCTTCGCCGGCTTCTTTTTCATTTTGGTAATCGTATGCTCCGTCGAACAGTCTGTATCCGGCTTTAATGGCCTGTGTGAAGTCAGTTTCGGTTATAAACTGTGAACTCTTGTTGACTGACGTTGTATACAGTGTCTGCGGCTGTCTCTTTCGGGACTTTCCATAGACCAAAACCCACGAGGGGCATTTCCTTGCCGGAGGCGAGTGTGATGGTTGACTTGACCATTGTGAGAAATTGATTGCTTGAGATTCAAAGCTTTCCGATATTCCAGAGCACCTTATATACCCCAGACCTTTGGGAATTTTTTTTTTCTGTTGAAAGAATCGGCGGTTCCAACTGCCCTAGTGCGGGTGGCTCTGATTTCCTAATAAGGACAAGGGTCCACAGTATGTCTCTACGCTGTGAATTGTTCAATCATTTTCTTCAAAAGAACCCGAGTCCCACAATTCCGATGGATCTATGACCAGCTAGAGCGGCTTACCGAAGTCTCGGCCAAAACCTCCACGGGGTAGATCGAGTTCCCCATACGAACATCCAATCCCAACTGATTGAGAACAAAATCTTCACCATTGGTCATGACATTACTTCTGATTCCATGACGACCATAAACGTGTATCATTGAGCTCTTGTGCATATTATCATCGAATCGTTAAGCTGTAAGTACGCTTCAGATCTCCCTCACCTCAATTCCCTTTTCAGATCCACACCTACCACTCTCAATACTCATGGTATCGAAAGCAGGATTCATCGACAGGGGATGTAATCCCTTGCGTCGAATCTGAGAGCGCGCCGCAGTGCCAACGGTATTGTCGCTAACAGGAGGTTGATCAACCTGCTCCGTCAATTCAACCGTGAAGACCCCCTCAACCTCCTCCAGAGAACGACCTGCAGTCTCTGGGTAGTATAGCCAGACAATAATCATAGCAGCCCAGTTGAATCCCACAAAGCAGTAGAAATACTTATATCCGAGATTCGTGAGTGCAATCGGAGAGCACTGCGCGAAAATCAGGTTCAGGCTCCAATTCGTGGCCGTTGCCATTGACGAGCCGCGCGCTCTGATGGGCGTGGGGAAGATTTCGGCCTGATAGATCCAGGAGATCATCCCCAGAGCTGTGAAGAAGAGCGAGAAGACGAAGAACATGGCAATGGCTGCGCGCAGGGCATCGGGGTTGGCGTTACTATCGTCGAAGTCGAAGTATCGGGCAAGCGTCGCCTCGACGCACATCGCTGCTCCCATGCCAAACAGGGATGGGATGAGTAGCTTTCGACGTCCGACTTTGTCGATAAATAACATGAACACGGTATTCCAGAATACCGCCAGGGCGCCCCAGATGCCTATGATCATCAGGGATTTGGTTGTAGATAGACCCAAGGACTTATAGAGTCGGGGACCATAGTTTTGCACGACGTTTGTGCCAGAGCACTGAGTGAAAGCCTGTAGGCCGCAGGCTAGTAGGATCCTACGTCGCCAGCGCGGGGATCGGAGGAGTTGGCGCCAAGAGCGCACCGCGGACTGCTTTTCCGACTCTAGACTGTCGCATATCTGGGAGAGTTCGTCCTCGAGGAATTTTTCATTGGTCGCACTGCGGTTGAGATGCAGTCGAGCGAGAATAGATCGGCCCTCGCTATGTCTGCCCTTTTCGATAAGCCACCTGGGCGACTCGGGGAGGAACCAAACGCCACAGGTGAGAATGATGGCTGGAACGACTTGGAAAGACAGTGGAAAGCGCCAGGAGAAAGTACCACCACGAAGGGAGCATCCATATCCCGTCCATTGCTAGAGGCATTGTCAGTCGGGTCACCAGTGTATCCTGGCAAAAAAAAAAAAAAAAAACTTACAGCGACCATAATTCCCAGTCCAATCATCCATTGCTGAATACTCGCCAGCATCCCTCGAATCTGCGGCGGAGCAACCTCGCTCTAAGCTCACGTCAGAGAAAGGGTTGGCATATTGACTTGGGGCGTCGCTTACACAGTAGACGGGAATAGTGGCAGACATTTGACCAATTGCCAACCCCGCGATGAATCGACCCGCAATCAACATCGCAACGGTCACTGCACCTCCCTGGAGGGCAGCGCCCAGGGTCGCCAGCAGTCCACCGATGAAAATCACCATTCGGCGACCATAGTAGTCCGAGATGTATGGGGCGAGGACCGAGCCCACGATAGCGCCGCCTACGCGGGAGTCAGATCAGCTCCCGATCGCGCTAAGTTCCGGTGGGGAGTCGCATCTCACCTGTGTACGAGGAGATAATTCCACCAGCCGCCGCGTCAGACAGGCCTGGGGATCCAAATCGGCGAAGAAAGGCCTCTTGCTCGATGCTGGAGGAAATCACGCCTGAGTCATAGCCAAACAAAAACGACCCCAGAGCTGCAAATACGCAGCAGAAAGTCACGAGGTAGAAAGTCATTGTCGCGCACAGCTACATGAGCTGAGGAAACCAATTCATATTAGAGTCGAATTTTCAGTCGCGTTGATGTAGAATGCCGATCCTGGGGAAAGTGGGACGTGCCACAGGGGGCAAATGGAATGCCATGCCGGGGATGCGAGGGATCGCCAGAAGATTCGTTTCAGCTTTTACTATCGTCACTAGCTCGATAATCTATTTGTTGAACACGCTCGTGGGAAGGTTTCCATGTTAACGGTTTCCAAGGCCGTAACCACCCGATCCTCCGTACAGAATACTCACCAGTACCTAAGTACTCGTACTCCGTACGGAGCGAGGTGCCCCGTACAAAGTACAATCTAGGGAGACGGAGACGTTTACATTCTTCTCTCGCGTCATAGGGTTGTCCACAATAGGAGGCTATCCAAATAGGACGCATTTTGCCCTGTTTCATAAGATCCCTAGATATAGGTCACAAGGGCGGTGCCAAGTGCATTATTCGGACTCCGTACTCCATGCTCCGTACGGAGTACTTTTTACTCCCAGGAATAAGAACCGAAAAAAAAAACCTCAAGGCGCTAACGGTGATCGTTGAGGAAGATCGTCCGAGTGCTTGGACCCCGAATTGGGGTGAAAGTTATGACATCGAAGGGATATAACGGGTATAGCGGGAATAATGGACCTGTCATCTGAAGTACCAAGGGAATTGATGAGAGTCCTTGGATCTAAGGGTCTAAAATGCCAGGAAAATATCCATTACGAGTACGAGTGCGAATGATATCTTTCAAATCCCGCAAGGACTCGCCGTTTATGAGTATGTACTTTGTAAGAAAGTTTGATCCTTTGACATGTCAGGGCCTGCAGCCCGATTTCAAAGCCCGACCTGATGTGTCACGAATCAACATATTGAATTGCTGAAGTGCTGAATTGCTGAACATACTGACTCCATACTCTGGATTCTCTACGACATACGACATACAAGAAGTACGGACTACGGACTACGGAGTCCTTTCAGTGTCCGGACTTAAGAGGCCTCGGCATATTGCAGACAAGCCGAGTCTCGAGAAATCGGCGACTTTAATCTAGTGGAGACCGGCAAAAAGGTCTTCAAACGCCAGCTATTGGGCATGGAAGATCGGGCAAGTCTCCGTGGAAGGGAGAAAAAATTCTGGAAATCCCGCACGGACAGATGAATGTCGGTGTCGCGCCCTGCGAACCCCCGAGAAGAAAAAAGTACTGTCTCTAATCTCCAAAAAGAAAAGAGGGTGACTCCATACTCCATAAGAGTACTCTGGTCGTAGAGAAAAGTGCCCGCTGACGACAAGTCCTCACCGCTTTCGGGGATAATCATTTCATCATAGCCCTGTCTCTCTCTCTCTTTCTCTCCTCTTTCGCAGATCTCCTCTCGAAACGTGCTCCAATTAAGTGGATAAAGGTTCATCGGTTTTAGTCATCTTTCGTGATCTCTTGGGTTTTCCAAGGTTGACTCACACTTCTCCCAATCCGTGACATTTATGATCGCAACAGATCGCCAAGACTATAATCTCCTTACATGAATATCTGCACTGTGCGAACTCGACAGATCCAGTCATGGCGACTAGGAGCCCTCATTCCGTTGAGAATGAGGACGATCCAGCTCTAACGGATTTTAAATATTCCATGCATGACGACGAGTCGCAAGATGCCTCTGCAGACCCTAAGTCCTTGCCGATGAAGAGGCGTCGCGTGGGCCGTGCATGCGATGAGTGTCGCCGGAAAAAGATCAAGTGTGACGGCAAGCAGCCCTGCACTCACTGCACGGTTTATAGTTATGGTACGCAGATCCCTTTTCTTCGCATGCGATCTTGGCATCCAAACGTCGATCATGGCTGAACTGTCAACTTGTAGAATGTTCGTACGACCAACCGTCGAATCGCCGACGGAATCCTCCCCCGCAATATGTCGAAGCGCTGGAAGCCCGCATGCAGAAGGCCGAGGCTCTGTTGAGAACTGTCCTCCCGAATGTCAATCTGGACGACCCGCAATTAGACGTACATGCGACAGAACAGAAATTTGTTGCTGCCCAGAAGGAAAAACAAGCGACCGAAGAGGCCAAACTCGCAACCGGACCGGAAGAGCCTGCGCCAGAAGCGGGGGATGAGGGGCTCCTCGAGACCATGGTTGATAATTCGGGCTGTTTAGATCGCGACGACCAAGGCCATTGGGATTATCACGGACACACATCGGGAATCATATTTGTGCGCCGACTGCGCAAACAGCTGGGGGCCGTTGAAATGACAGCGCCAATGGGAAGATCGCGCGCCTCGATCACTGGGCAAATGATGGGAAGTCCCAAGTCGTTTTCTGAATCGCCTCAGGATACAACTTTACCCCCCACCCACGATCTGCCCCCACGGGAGGTTGCTCGTCGCCTGTGTCACAATTCGATCGACCACGCCTGTTCGCTTATGCGGTTTGTCCATGAGCCCTCGTTCTTCGCAAGTTTGGAACGCATCTACGACACCCCTCCAGAACAATTCACCAACGAAGAGAACTCATTCTTGCCGCTCTTGTATATCGTTATCGCTGTCGGTTGTTTGTTCTCAGAAGACGGGCAAGGACAAGGTACCCTCGATCTATGTGGCTACGAAAATGCCATTGGGCAAGGGTAAGTCTTTAAAAAAAAACTCCTTTTTGCGTCAGTCAAACTAATTCATTCCCCCAGATTCCAATTTTTCAAGGCTGGACGACAACTTTTAGAGATTACCGATTGTCGCGACTTGCCCTCTCTTCAGGCAATCTGTTTCATGGTTCTTTTCCTTCAATCTTCCGCCAAACTAAGCACGTGTTATTCCTATGTAGGAATTGCGCTTCGTTCGGCGCTTCGACTGGGTCTCCATCGCAGTGTTGCGGCAGACTTTAATCCCATTGAGCGGGAACTTCGAAAGCGCATCTTCTGGGTCGTGCGCAAGATGGATGTCTACGTTAGCACACTGCTGGGTCTCCCTCAAATGTTGAGTGACGATGATATTGATCAGGAGTACCCAATTGAGGTCGATGGAGACTTCATCACTACGGAAGGAATCACCCAACCGCCATCCAATTACACGCCACTGATGGCAGGATGCAACGCGCATACCCGTCTTTCGGTCATCATTCTGAAGGTGGTCAAATACATCTATCCGGTTAAGAATGCTCGCTACCGCTCCAAATCAGACCAAAGGTACATGGTCAGCCATTCAAAGATTCGCGAAATTGAGCGGGATTTGCAAAATTGGATGGAGGAGTTGCCCCCGGCCCTGCGACCGGGTACGGAAGTGTCACCCCAGTTAGAACGGTCAGTTCATCTGCATCGTCCACACATCTATTCAGCCCCACTAACATACTTTTAGTGTCCGACAATTGCTCCGTATCAGCTACGCCCATGTACAGATGGTGATGTACCGTCCGTTCCTCCACTACGTATCCGGGGGCTCACAAGCCAGGGGTGTGGACAAGAGGTCTTATGCTTGCGCTGCTGCATGCGTTAGTGTGTCCAGAAACATCGTTCACATCACCACTGGCATGCAGAAGAGAGGTCTGCTCAACGGATCGTTCTGGTTCACCATGTACACGACTTACTTCTCTATCCTTTCCTTGCTGTTCTTTGTCATCGAAAACCCGGATTCTCCTACCGCCAAGGACGGCGTCCTGAAGGATGCCATGGAGGGCAAGCACACTCTAGCCGGGCTGGCCAAGAAAAGTTTGGCCGCCGACCGGTGCTCTCAGAGCTTGAACGTACGTTTTCGCAGAGTATCTTTCTTATGTACTTTCTTTACTGACTGCTGGACAGTGTCTCTTCAAGACCCTACCTGAGATGTTGAAAAATCGCCAGAGCTCTAAACCTCCTGTCAACCGCAAGCGGGCCGCACCAGACCACACCTCGGGGCCCGAACCTAAGCCCCTGGCAGAGAAGACGCTGCCACATCGATCAAGTACCTTCCCGACGCAGATGATGCAACAGCAAATTCCAAGAGACACACATAATCGCCGCCAACAGAGTCTGGACAATGCCCAAATCAACAATCGTTCGACCGATGCTAGTAATCAATCTTCATGGGTCTCCAATACGCCGGAGCTGTTGACAGAAACTATGACTACCCCGGAGCATATCTCTTCAGCCGGATCGATGAACCCCTCCATTTCCAGTCAAGACCCATCAAGCCTAGCATGGGCACAGCAATTCACCAACCCCGCCAATCTTCCGGATCTCATGCCTATGATGTTCCCATCTGACGATCCATTCGCATATCCCACACAGCCCATGTCCACCTTGGAAGATGATCACTTCCGCCACGAGTCCGGACTCCCATCACAGTATCCTTTCGATTCGTTACAGGGTACAGGCATGGGCCCAACAACCCCAGGCGATCACAGCGTCGGATCTTCCACTCCACCATTCGACCTCACAAATCTCTCGAACTTCTCAATCGGACATAACCAGGGGTACAAGCCACCAGTCCCAAGTCACCTCCGCCCCTCTCATTCCCGAAGTTCATCTCGCATCCAGTCTCCTATCTCCCAAAGCCAATCCTCAATCGACGCATTAGGTAGTCCAGACCTGGTCTCCATCCCGAATCAAAACTTCGTCTGGCAAAGTTACAACTTCCAGCCCAGCGACCCGAATCAAATGGCTGCTGAGTCTGTACCACATCCACCAGAGATGTCAGACCCGAACCGGATGCAGAATGAAGTCCCAGATATGAATGTTGGCATAGATGAGAACATGGGCATGAATATGGACTTGGGGATCTCGTTTGATGATCTTTTCGGCAACAATGCTGCTTATCGACCTGGCAACGCTTCGAATGACGAGTGGACTCAGTGGATGAATACCAACACCTGATTCTGCTCTTGGTATGTGACTTCTTTGCTCTATATGAGACATGCTATTATGAAAGCCAAAATTCTGATGTAAAAACCGTTGATACCTGGTGGTTGGCGTTTGCTTCTTTTTCCTTCGTGTTCAGCTATATACATAAATATATTTTACTTGCATCTTTATTTGTCTAATTCGGGTCTCCAGCTTCTCAGTGCAGCCATGGCATCTACATCATGACTGCTACTGGAGTACACACTCGTCTGTCTCCGGGGCCCCCAAGGCCATGAGCAAACGGTGTCTTTGAGGCTGAAAGCAAATCAAGGAAATGAGATCCATTTCAGATTTAAAACTACCGTCCTGCTCAGTAGACTATCAGGCAATCGATGATCTTCCAAGACCGATACCCTCATGGACTGCCTGCATTTCCTTGTCCCAAAATGAACAATCTTCAGTCCAGCTAATAGCAGTCCGCCTCGTTGGACCAGGTGAAGCCCAAGCAGCCAGATCCCTCGCTCTTGCATGGTGCCTAAT
The DNA here is from genome assembly GCA_911197225.1 of Penicillium salamii. Classification (NCBI taxonomy): domain Eukaryota; kingdom Fungi; phylum Ascomycota; class Eurotiomycetes; order Eurotiales; family Aspergillaceae; genus Penicillium; species Penicillium salamii. The sequence goes on along the minus strand of CAJVOY010000153.1, from coordinate 968,802 downwards.
TCCGTCAGTCATCGTTTTCATTTCGCGTAAGTGGCCTCATCAACGTACAGCTGCATTGCACTTGGCCTGTCGGTTGCCGTTTGCACGGAATGTGCAGATCTGGGTCGCCAGGCTGCAGTCCTATTTGATTTATATCAATAGACATATTCCAATCCTCTTTGCAGTATACTTACACCTCCTTGCAATCCGCTTGCGGCTGCCGGTGTTAGCTCCTGTCGAGGGTTGAGAGCTGCGGCTGTCGCAACGCTGGTCTCCAGTGCTAGGAGGGTGAATAGGGCTTGGATGAAGTGCATTGTGGAGAGTGTCCGAAGTCTTGAACTTTGGAATGATTGGTTTACTGGTTTACTGTTTTCTGGATGTGATTGTCGTTTCTTGGGGATTGGTTCCCTTTATATATGTGATGGCCGGCACCCAGGGCTATGGCCTCAAAAAGCACATGCCTCAGCACCATGACTTCAGTGGTACTCGAACTGAAACATTTTCTTCTCGGAATACGAAGGGTCCAACTAATAAGAGTCCCAATTGGGTCTGTTGCTCGTGTGTGCGAGCCCTGGGGTAGATTTACCCCAACTTCAGGGCTTACAATACGAACCGGAAGTTCTGGGGGTCTTTATTGTGCTACTTTTAACACCCTAGTCCCTGGTTCTATCGTAGATTACTTGAGTACTTTAGGTGTGAGAAGAACAATTGGGAAGTCGAAGTCGGCTATGTATAGTAAATTCTCCGTATGGAGTCCTCCGTACCGCCGTAGATAAAAACCATCTTAATCTCCAACGACCCGTCCTCTCCAGGGCTCCCTTCGATCGACATGGTACTTAGTGCTGCTCAAATGCACTTCGCATGGACATTTGAATCACACTAAAATCTTATTTTCTATTGAACACAGGACTCGAACAGAACAACATCCAGACCCAGCCCCGGTCGGACCTAGCAGGCCCTCATTGCTGTCCGTACTCCCCGTACCGTGACTACAGCTGCATGGCCAGCTGCTATCTATAGAAGCCCCAATGGCATCCATCCCGAAGATTTCCACACTCATTACCTGGGCCCTGTACTTCATCCCTATATACCTCTTTGTCATCGATCCGCTTCTACGCGGATTCTTCCCCAGCCTACTCCCAACAGACACCGACGAAGACCTCTTCGACGAGAGCGGCGCCCCAGGACCAGGCATCAACCTCACCGATGACAGCTTCATCAGCCCCGAAGATGGTGTGCCATTCACATGTCCCGATGCCGAGGGATACCGGGTCCATTTACTGTCGCGCGCGCCCTTGATCATGTACATTGAGAACTTCGTATCAGAGAACGAAGCAAACCGAATCCTGGACATGAGGTAGGTCGAGAACAAATCTATTACAAAGACCACTACGTTCCACATGCTGACGCGAAAAACAAAAGCGTGAATAGGTATACACCATCTATCGTCTACGATGGCCAGACGGAACGCGTGGACCCGTCTAAACGCCTTTCCGACCGTGCCTTGCTCCCCCGTGACGACACAGTTCGGTGTCTGGAGGATCGCGCCCGCGCTTTCCAGGGCTGGCGCACGAACCTTTACATCGAGCGTATGTGGGCTCAGCGCTACAATACCTCCGGCCACTACCGGCACCATTATGACTGGGCGGGATCGCTGGCGCGAGGCGGGGATCGATTGAGTACGTTCATGGTATATCTTGATGCGGACTGCGAGGGTGGGGGGACGAATTTCCCACGTTTGAAAATGCCGGCTGGGAAGGGGTGGTGTCGGTTTTTGGAGTGCGATCAGGGCACAACCGATGGAGAAAAGACGGAAGGTATCACGTTCAAGCCTATTAAGGGCAATGCGGTATTTTGGGAGAATCTTCGGGCCGATGGGACGGGGTATCCGGAGACATGGCACGCTGGGTTCCCGGTCACCAAGGGGACTAAGGTTGGATTGAATATTTGGAGTTGGTACCAGCCCAAATGGAAGAGGCCGCTGAGGTGAGAGCACGTGGGCCAAGACTTGGTTTCCTGCAGTGCTCTCTCCCTACTCCGCAACACCTTATTGTGGAATGCTTAGACCTGTTGGGGGGCTTGGGCTTTGAAACGAATCAAAGGTCTAGATTATAGTACCATCAGAAATAGACTACGAGTAGATTATAGTACTCGTAGTAAAATTGCGAGACTAGGATTATAGTAGAGGGGAATATAGGCGTATATGGCTAGATCCTTCCGTAACTCCACTCGAGATCCGAACCCAACCGACTCATGCAGCACCGTGATCAAGGACAAAACCAGGCAGCTACATTAATGTGACGACTCATACGTTTTGTCTGGAAGGGATGGTAGCGAGGGGGTACCAAGACCCCAAGACTTCGAGTCTTGGTGTTCGGAGCGGGAATTATTGGCAAGAGGAATTACTTGGCTGCCAAGAGGCATTGCCCCATGGGACATTTCACTTGGCTTGGCAAATTGGCGCCAATACTCTCTCCAGTGGTTACCCTGTTCCGTTTCACGTTGTCCATAGGGAGTACTTGGGTTACTTGGCTGGAAGATAAAGAAAGGGGAATGTGATAAAATTACTATTGTGTTTGCCTAGTCCCAGGAATGATGTATCCGAAAGCGCACTATGCTAGATTTGGTCTCGAGATTATTTCCACGATGAGAGTGTCTAGTGTATTGTAGTCAAGTCGACTGAGTAAGGTCCGTCTACAAGGATTACAGCGTCACTAATGCAATTCCAACGGAATATTCTCAACGTGTTAAGTTTGGAATGCGAAATCACCCCCCTCGGTCCACCAGTCATAAGCCAAGACGCCAACGCCTCTCGGGTCTTGGGCTCCACGCGCGTCTTGGCCCCCCGTTCGTTACTTGTGTCCCTTTTTCTTGGTCACACTCCGCCCGGCTTAGCAAAGCGCGTTTTTCTGGGCAAAGGCTCGGCTCCTTTTCCTCTTCTGCGGAGAACCCCCCCCCCATTTTCTCTTTCTTTTCCTTTCTCCTTATATTCCTCCACACTTTTGACTATACTTATAGACGTGAGGCCCATTATTCTTGTTCTAGTTTTTGCTAGTTACTTCCTGGGAAGACCTTTTGCTTGACATCCTTTTTGTTGCTGGCCGTGTCTGGGCAGTCCGCCAACACCAAAGCAATTTCTTGGCATCATGACGGAAAACAATATTGCCCCCTCTACTACGCAGCCTGCGACCTTGCCGGCCCCTGTCGCAGAGCCCCCGATCCAGGTCACGGCTGCCTCCGCGGCCGCAGTCACTGCGACCGCTGCCGCTGCCACCGCAGCGGTCAACAGCCCCTCCATGAACGGGGTCGGCGAGCAGCTGCCGTGTCAATGGGTTGGATGTACTGAGAAGTCTCCTACCGCCGAGGCTCTCTATGTAAGCTCACTCGAGTCATCGCCGTAAATCATCGACTAACCGACCTTCCCCTCAAACAGGAGCATGTCTGCGAACGCCACGTCGGTCGCAAGAGTACTAACAACCTCAACCTGACTTGCCAGTGGGGTACCTGTAATACCACCACTGTCAAGCGGGATCACATCACTTCTCACATCCGGGTGCATGTGCCACTCAAGCCTCACAAGTGTGACTTCTGCGGGAAGGCGTTCAAGCGCCCGCAGGATCTGAAGAAACATGTCAAGACCCACGCCGACGACTCCGAGATTCGGTCCCCCGAACCCGGCATGAAGCACCCGGATATGATGTTCCCACAAAACCCCAAGGGATATGCTGCTGCCACTCATTACTTTGAGAGCCCGATCAACGGTGTTAATGGCCAGTATGCACACGCTGCTCCGCAGTATTATCAACCACACCCTCCTCCTCAGGCTGCCAACCCGCATTCCTATGGTAATGTGTACTATGCCCTGAGCCAGGGCCAAGATGGGAACCATGCCTATGACCGCAAGCGCGGCTACGACGCGTTGAACGAGTTCTTTGGCGACCTCAAGCGTCGCCAATTCGACCCTAACTCCTACGCTGCCGTCGGCCAGCGCCTTCTTGGCTTGCAGGCTCTCCAGCTACCAATCCTCAATGGCCCTGTGCCTGAGTACCAGCAAATTCCTGCGTCTGTCGCCGTCGGCGGCGGCGGTGGTTACAGCCCGGGTGGCTCTCAGCCACCTGGCTACCACCTTCCCCCGATGTCCAACGTCCGCTCCAAGAACGATCTACTCAACATCGATCAGTTCCTGGAACAGATGCAAAACACCATCTACGAGAGCGATGAGAACGTCGCTGCCGCTGGTGTCGCCCAGCCCGGTGCTCATTACGTTCATGGCGGCATGAACTACCGCGCCACTCACTCCCCTCCCACCCAACTTCCCCCTAGCCATGTCACTGCCACTCCTTCTGCTCCTATGATGCCTGCTCAGGCCCACTCTCCCTCAGTCGGCACTCCTGCCCTGACCCCGCCCTCCAGCGCCCAGTCCTACACCTCCCAACGCTCCCCAATCTCCATGCACCACGCGCAGCGCGTGTCTCCTCCCCACGAGAGCGGTGCAGGCATGTACCCCCGCCTGCCCTCCGCCACTGTCGCAGACAGCATGTCGGCTGGCTACCCAACCGCCTCCGGGGCCGCTCCCCCATCCACCCTCAGCGGTGCCTATGACCACGACGACCGTCGCCGCTACACCGGCGGCACTCTGCAGCGCGCCCGGCCGGCCGAGCGAGCCGCCACCGAGGACCGCATGGACGTCTCTCAAGACTCCAAGGACGGAGACCGCACCCCGACCAAGGAGCACCCCATGCACATCTCCGCGAGTCTGATCGACCCTGCTCTGTCGGGTTCATCCAACCCGGACCAGGAGGTCGCTCAGCGTACCGCCCAGGCTGCCACTGAGGTGGCTGAACGGGACGTCAACGTCGCCTGGGTGGAAAAGGTCCGCTTGCTGGAAAACCTGCGTCGTCTGGTCTCCGAACTGCTGGAGGCTGATGGCCAGACTGCTCCGGTGCAGAGTTCCTCTGCTTCCCCCACACCTGGGCTTGATGCCATGGAGGGTGTTGAGACTGCCTCGCGTGCTGCATCTGAGCAGCCCAAGGAGGATTCCAAGGAGAGTGCTGTCTTCTACCCTACATTACGTGGGCTGGATGAAGATGGAGACTCTAAAATGCCTGGGGATGAGTAGTATATTTTTTCTTCTTAAGGGTGTTTCTTTGTTTCTTTGTTTTCCTAACGCCGTGACGACAATCTGCTTCCTTGCCGAATCCTCTGTTTTCTTTTCAATTCCTTGTGGTTCTCTATTTCTATGGCGCTGTCCAATCTCCATTGATTATATTCAATTTTTCTTTTTCTTTTTCTATATGCCCTACCCAGGGACTCTGTTTCCATGTATGATAAGAATCAATCCAGTCCTATTGATGACAATTGTTTGCGTAGCTTTCGGGTAGTAGACTGTAAGATAATGCGACATGAGATCCACTGCCGTTGCCTTCTGGATCGACATGTCAGACCTAAACGGGCAACGCAGCATTCCCGAACTAGCCTGCATCCGGGGAGTGACGCAAACGGAAGACGTGCTTTTGTTGAGTTTAATCTTTAGTTGTAGTTCTTATAGAGCCCTAGTTATACTTAAGTATGTTTAATTTTGTAAGTGATATGAGAACAAGTAACAAGAACAACAACAAGAATAAGAACATGAATATTGACATGAACATGAACATGAACATGAACATGAAGATCAGCCAACAGGAGAATCACTAGAATCACTAGAATCAAATCAAATCAAATTCTCTCTGAATCCAGTCAATGACACCCAACCGCAATCGGAATCAATGCCACCATACTGTTTGTATTGGTATTTCCGATTTTTCTCCGCCTATCGGTGGCCTTCCCTGTAAGTATACACTGTTCTGACCCAACACTGTTTACGGTCATCCTAGCACAAACTGGTGATTTATTTTCCTCTTGTACACTTTGTGTTCTCTTTTCTCTTTTCCTCTTCTCTTTACATTTGACTCTTCTAGTCAGTGTCTCTTACTCAAGTGGTTGATCTTGATCTCTCTTGATCTCTCTTGGCTATACTTCCCACGCGACAAGGCGGTAACCCCAAACGCCATCGCGTCGATCGAGGGATTATCGATAATAACATCCACACACTTCAAGGTCGTTTTTTTTTTGGCGCTGTGTTCCCTTTTGATCTGGGGTTGGATTTCCTCCTTGTTTCATCATTTCTCCATTTCTCCATTTCTCTATTTCTTTCGGTGGCAAACCCAATCTGTGGACTTCGGCACTCGTTCTGTGGTTCTACCTACCCTCCGAGGCTGGGGCGCTCAAATCCGGATCCAGACCTGACTTTGTTTTTCTCTCTGTTTTTTCGCCTCCAAAGGTCGCCTGGTCGCCTCTCATTCCTACTTCCGTTTGTTTGACATTGCACTGGTCAACACACAAAAAATTAAAATTGGAAAAACACACACATATCGTCATTTGTGATTACGACCGATAACATACCGGAGGAAACCCCGACGATCGCAAAGAGATGCCGCTTACAAACCGCCGTCGCGCGCGGCGCAAGGAAGTTCAACTACAGGAAACCTCTGATGCAGAGGCACCGGACTCGTCGCCTAGCCGACCCTCCGCAAAGAAGCGCAAGGTGAGTCAAGATAAGGTGGAAGTGGGATCGGGCTTTCAGCGCAAGCAGGAACTAACATCCGAATTTTCTCTTGGGCAACAGGTCGACCGGCGCAAATCTCCTTCACGAACTGTCAAACAAGAGTCCGGCGACGAGGCCGAAGACTCAACGGGCGATCACGAACCAGCCTCCAATCAAGATCTGGTGGATCTCGTGATCTCGTACTTGAACACTCCCCGCGAAGAATTGCGCGTCTCCCGCGACCATTCAAACACCAAAACCGAGAATACCCAGCGTATCCAAGCCTATGCCAAGATTGCAGGCCGCAACTGGACCTACTACGTCAAAACATTGCATGTCAACATCGGCCGGGAACCGGACCGCGAACAGAGGACTACCGAACAGTCAAGCCCGGTTACGATAGCCGCCCGTGCGCTACCAGATGTTCATGTCGACTTGGGCCCCAGTAAATTTGTATCCAGACTGCATGCGGAGATCTTCTATGACGGAGAGGAGACACCCGCCTGGCACATTCGCGTCAACGGGCGAAACGGTGTGCGCTTGAACAATGGCATTGTGAAGCGCGGCACGGATGCAGTGTTGTCATGTGGTGACATCATTGAGATATCCAATACGCAAATGATGTTCGTCACGCCTGGCGACGAGGCCAACATACACCCGAGCTTTATCGAGCGCGCCCAGCGCATCGCTAGTGGCCAGGAGCAGGACCCCGTTGCGGTGTCCTGGGACGCTTCACAGCATGCGCATCCTTCGCAGCCATCCCAGGCCGGCGAGGAAGTACGGCCATCCTCCTCTGGTGGGCCTTCGTTGGCACCGGCTCCTCAATTCCTCAAGCGCCAGGTTACACCACCACCGCGATCACCTGATACCGTGGGACAGCGCACTGCGAAGCAATCCCCGCTTTATAACCGCGGTATGATGATGGAAAGCACAGAGGAAATCGATTACAGCAAGGATGCCGCAAAGGATTTGAAACCGCCGTACAGTTATGCGACACTGATTGCCCAGGCGATTTTCTCCAGCGAAGAAGAGAAACTTACCCTGAACAGCATTTACAATTGGATCATGGACAAATATTCCTTCTATCGCCATTCACAAAGCGGCTGGCAAAACTCCATCCGACATAACCTCTCGTTGAACAAGGCGTTCCAAAAAGTCCCCCGGCGCACCGATGAACCTGGAAAGGGTATGAAATGGCAGATTGCGGCAGAGTACAGGGAAGAATACCGGAAGAAACAAACCCGCAAAGGCCACACTTTGTCCTCCGCTCCATCATCGCCAGCAGCTAAAGAACCCCCCTCTTCCGCAACCCGTGGAGCCCGCGTCAGCAAGCTGGACACATCTTTCTCTGCCACCGCGAAGAAGTCGCCACCCGTGTCATCTCCCGGATTCAGTTCATTCCCCGTGGCTCCAGTGGAAGCCTACACACCCGAGCGCGGGTCTCGACTCGGCCGTGGAGTTGGTTCCGATCATCCACTGCGACACATGAACCCACGCGATTACGATGAACCATCCCCACTCCCGGCCCGCACGCACAATCCCAGCTCCAGTGTTTCAACGCAGGTCCAAAACAGTAGCAACAATCTTGCCCGCGCATATGGAATGTCTGACAACATTGCCGGATCTCCTCCCGTCCTCTCATCATCCTATTACAACGAAGAACCCTCTTCAATGATCACCCCTGCTCCTCAACGCCAACAACCTCGTCTCCCACCCCCGAGCACAGCGCAAATTCCCTCCAAGTTCATGCCCATGAGTTCGCCTGCTCAATTTTGGAAATTCGCCGATATCGGCAGTACCCCTGCCCGCCCTCCACCAGACATGAGTCCAATCAAGGGCGAGGTCGAGGACCGCATCATTGGCGGGTTCCCGAGTAGTAGCCCTCCTCCGCCAAACTTGGTCAGTCCCAGTAAACCCGGGACATCGAATGGGTTGGGCCCCGGTCGAACTCTGCCGCCCATGAAGACGGAGCCGGATTTGGGTGCCAATGGCTCCCATTCCCACAAGGAGGGACCTCTTGCTGACGAAGATGATGAGGAGGATACATCTGGTTTTGATATTGCTCGGTATGTCCTTTGATCGCATTTGATAGTTTCAAATCACTGACCCATCTTTTTTTTTTTACAGGGGCTTCCCGGCTATCGGCTCATACCATCGTCAACTAAGCAATGCTGCCCGTGCGACTGCTACTTAGTTGACCTTACAGTGTCTATCTGATGTATAACATGTCCACTTTCTAGCCATGGGAAGTGGGTAGAATGTTTTGATGTATGTGTTTAGTGTTGGCTCTATGCCTTCGCATTACGACTGGTGTTGGTGGCTTTCAACGTATTTATTTGCTTTCGGAATCATCCATTGCTATTGACCTGGGATCTTGGGAGCAAGGAACGGAGTTCAAATATGTTTTGCTTTCTTGGGCTATGGACTCGGCGTTTATTCTTTATTCTTTTCCTGTTCTTACTGTTGGATCTCTGTTTTCTCATCCGGATAGATGGCTTGTCACTATTTCCCAAGCCAGGTGTATAGCATACAACATTGTTAAAATTGCAGAAAACATATTGCGTACCCAGTCTACTTTTTCAGTCTATTTATCTACATAAACCACCCATTCTCAAGTTAGAACTTCAGAATAAAATCTAAACATCCGGCCAAAACCTCTCCTCCAACCAAACAATCTGCCTCCACCACTCCAAACACCTCCCACGCATAATCTCCGACTCCTCAGCTCCCTTAATCTGCCCCGCCATCTCATCCAAAACATCCCCAATCTGATTCACAAACCCTTCAAACTCAACACTAGACCAATTCTCAATAAACTTCTCCCTCAACGCACCCCCATCTGCATCACAACTATAATCCCCAGAAGATACATCCTCCCGCATACATCGCGCAGCATACCTCCAAGACCGAAGATAACATACCTCCGTAGCCCAAAGGACTGCCAACCCCTCCACAACCGAAACCCCACTACTCCCTGCGGACATAAACATATCAATATATGCCTTTGTAGTGCGAGAAGCGCAGAAGAAAATAGTCCCGCATTTCTCCAACGCAGCCTTAGACCCAGAGCCAGGTCCCCCAGAAGCAGAGATGGAAGCGGGTTCTGGCGTCGCGGTTCGCGGTTTGCCCAGGGGTTCAGTGGGAATACAGATTTCGCCATTGGATGGCATTTGACATTCACCCTGCGAAAGACAGAGGGCGTGTTGTGCTGCGACTGCACTCATAGCACCGTTGCCATTACCGTTGCCATTACCGTTGCCATTACCGTTGCCATTACCGTTGCCATTACCGTTGCCATTGCCGTTGTCGACGAGGGCTTTGCCGATGAACCCGCCTGTGAGACCCGGGGTACTTCCCGAGCCGGCGGTGGAAATGCCGGCTGAAGTAGTGATTGAGGAACCGGAGCCGCAGGAGGTAAGAGTGCAGCCACCTTCTTCTGCTGAGATGGCTGTTAGGTCTAGGGAGTAGTCTGCGGCAGTTTTTTCGAAGAGGGCTAGTTCAGTGCGGATGTTGACGAGGGCGTCGATGAGGACGTTGATTGCGTTGTGTTCACTGGATGGAAGGGGCACTGTTGATGGGTTTTGGGTTGGGAGGCGGATTTTGGAGAGGAGAAGGCCTATGAAACGGATGTAGGACTGCGCGTAGAGTCGGTCTTGGGAGAGCCATTGGCTCAGGAGGGGTTTGGGGAGGGTTCCTCGGCCGGCGGCGGCGAGGAATGGGTGTGTTGTTGCGCGTGTGAGCGCATTGGGGGTGCTTGATAGCAGGTATGCTGTTAGGGGGCCTTGGGTTGTCATTTTCCCTTTTTTCCCACCTGATGTAGGTATGGTGATGTTTTGAGATCGAGATCAGAGGTTAAGATTAAATTAAGGTGGGATGTGGGGGCGATAGTGGGATGAACGTGGTTATGTCGTCAGAGAGCCTCATTGGAATCTACAGGAATCTACAGTATAAAATGCACGAAGACAACTATGGCGCAGATATTAATTGTAGCTAATAAACTATTCGTTCAAAACCCCTTTGTTTTTGTGTTTTCGTTCATTTCATCTGGCGCACTTATTTCATTTCAAGCACATTCAACTGACAGATTCAGGCAGCCCACAATCATAGACCGCAAGACTGCAAGCCGAAGCCCGAAAAGTCTCTACCATCAGCTGTAATCTCATGATCTACAGCAGCAAGTCTTCCTCGTTCTCACAAGTATCGGCCTTGCCTTGAACCTGCTCAGAGGAAGCCTGCACACATTCTGTATTTTCACCCTCCAACACCAGTGGAAATGCAGGCGCATCATAGGACTGTGGCTTCTCACCAGCTGCTTGAAGCATGAGTCGTACCAAAGCCTCCAAGGTGTGGTATGCATCATTTCCGGCGTTGTGCAGGTCTCGTCCGATGATCTGCAGATTTCTCAACAGATTTGCCAATCCTGGAGGCTGAAGATCCCCGGAATAGATCCGGTATAGCTGAGATACGTCGATGACCTCGTGAATGACAGGGGAACAAGGAGGTGGCAGAGACGGGTCCAGCTCAAGAAAGGCCTGGCAGTTCTTGCGCCGGAGAATATCAATGTCGTTACTGAGATTCACTCCGACAAGAATTACCGTTCGCTTCTGCTCAAAGCCGGCTACCACCAGAGGAGAGGGCGAGAACACCTCGTTGAGCACCTCAGCAATATCTGCGCTCTGAATGAATTCACTCTTGCCATGGTTGAAGTAGTCAGGACAGCCCTGTTGATACTTCGTGTTGACATGGAATCGGTACTCTTCCATACGCAGATGCCGGGCTTGAATTTGCGACAGCCACATATGACCAAAATCGCCTGGGACCACTCCTTGCAAATTGTCTGTGTCCAGAACAGATATTCCAACCTCCGTGAGGGTACCACTGTCCTCCATCCACTCGGTATCAAGGCTGATGAAGATCGGCTTATCTTGGAAATTGAACTGAGCGGGGCTCAAACTATCAATTGGTTTGAGTTCACCGTTGGCAAATGAGGGCTGCTCAACACCTTCCTTCAATGCAGGCCGCAACCCAAAGTAGGCTGCAACGCGGCCAAAGCACATCTCTAGTTTCTTGTTGGCGGCCTCTCGCTTCTCCTTCCTTGCCTGCTTGTCAGCGTCCTTTTCGACATTGATAGTGCCAATGGATTGTTTGATCTTGAGCTCGTATGTGCACAAGGCCCATGGCATATCTTCGATTGACCAATCACCCCAAGAGTCCAGGGGTGGTGGGAGAAGTGCCACCAGCGAATCCTTTTGCTCAACACAGCTCGACCGGCCGATGAACTTTGGGTGGAAAAGCTCAAGCTCTTCATCGGTGAATTCAAGCACAAGACCTTTCTTGCCTGGGCCGGTGAGGGTCAGACGGAAGTTTGTGGCGGTATTGATTTCATCCAGCAGGGCTTGGGCCTGCTCGGTGGGAATAAGAAGGAACGGCCTCTTGGAAACAGCCCTGGGAACTGGCAGATGATACCTAGTATGAAGGGAATCAGTTTTCTATCCAGTATTGCCTTTTCTCCCTCGACGCCACGTACAAATCCCAGGTGCGTTTCCAGAATTTGCCACCATTGTAGAATCGAGTAGAGACGGTCTTGGCTAATTTACCGCTGCAATATTTGACGGCATAGCGGGCCATGGTCACAGCGGAGGTAAAAGACGTCGGGTTGGAGATTTCCGGGTCTTGTGTGCCCGAAGGCATGGTCAGGGTGTCCTCATCCTCGAGGTCATCATCAGAGTCGGATTTATCTGAGGATTCCTTCACATTTGGGCTCTGATCCGGGGTGCAGCTGGCAGAACTGGGATCCTGATCGAGTTCGGTCAAATAGCTGTCATCTGCGACTTGGGTACCAATCACATGGGAGCGGATGTAGGAAAAATTGCACAGGGTGTTGGAGGGAACCTCCACGGGAGAAACGGGATCAAAATCAAACTCAGGACAAGAGTCACTTACTCCTGGTTTATGTATCGCTGGAGCAGTGAATCGTTTCGGGCGGACGTTTTCTGCTTGAGTCCGACGGTTAAGACCGGCGTCCAGCTCCATAGCGTGTGGATCTCCCTGAAAGATATGCTTGAGGCGATCACGGGCATCCACCAGCTTGGCAGGCTGCTTTGAGGCCATCTTGTTTGATCAGCGGATGGAGAGAAGAGAAAGAAAGATGTCAACAAACGCGAAGACATGGATTTGGCAATCCGGAAGTTGCTTGAATTCGGAAGGAACGATGGGTGCATCCCATCCTACATGTTTACATCTTGTACCTGCATATAGGGATACTCTATCCTATACACGTAGAGACCTCCAAGCAAGTGAAGAATGAATTTGGGACTGAATGATCACAGGTACCTGCATGATCTCTATGTAGAATATCCCAATCATATATAGTAAAGGGTCAATGGAGAGAAAAGAGAAAGCAAACAAAGTAAACCCGTGACAAGTAGAGCGTTATGACCCACCTGCCTAAACAGGAAATGACCCCACCTGACAGCTCTGCTGACATAAAACCGGGAAAACTATACCCCCGAGATTTCTCGCATCAACAATGATCCGCCGTGTTTGCGCTGCTCAGCTCCCCAGATGTTATCGGATGTCCAGGCCACCCCACGGTCTCCGCCTCTTCAACTGCTTGCACCTCAGCTTGCTTTCTACAACGGTCTGCTGCAGATCCACAGAACATCACTGAGCGACCTATGAGCACTGCAAACGGTACGATGCCCATGACCGATGAGACAGACGACAGCGGAGGGGTCATCCTCGATGGCCCCTTCGACCCAGACGCTCAAGCTACAGTCACAGACTTCATTGACTACACCGAATACCTCCCCGCCGACATTATGCGCTCCCTGACCCTGATCCGTAACCTCGATGAGCGATACGAAGACTCGGCGCAAGCTGTTCACCAGCTCACCCAGGTTTACGGTCAACTCCCAAATCTTCCTGCAGACGAGCGACAAGACCCAATCGATCTGCGCAGGGATATCTCGTTTCAGTTGGATCGCGCCATCAATGCGCGTGAATCCTCGTACGCGGAAGCTTGCCGCCTCTCCGATGTGGTGGACCGCCATTACGAACGGTTGGGCTGTATTCGCCAGAAGCTCGATGACCTACCCAAGCCTGCCTCGGAAGAGCCAACTCCACCCCCAGAACCCGCTCCGAAACGCTCGCGTGGAAACAAGAAGAACAATCGCGAACCCACGACGCGTATCACCCTTCGTTTGGATAATCGCAACCGCCGAGATGGCAAGAGGCGACGCAATTCAATCGTTGAGGGGGTATTCGATCCGGATTCTCCTCTTGCCAGTACTGAGCAGTCGGATGCTGACGGTGAAATTGCCAGAGCGGCTCCCAAACCTAGACCCCCCAAGAAGGAGAAGGCGCGGCGCCCAAGTTCGGGTGCTGCACAGTCGACGGCTCAGGCCCTTGCACAATTGAAACCGCCGCCGACTGATGCCAAATTGGGCAGTGAAGATTTACCTTGGCTTCGATTAACTGAATGGGAAATGACTAGGCTACGAAAGAAGATGAAGAAGAACGCAGTGTGGCAACCTAGCGAGGTTATGATACACCGCGAGCTAGCTCTGGCTAATCGTGGATGGGAAGCGTATCGTGCCGCTAAGATTGTGGCCGAAGAGACCGGAACAGAATTCATTGATTGCGACAACATTGAACAGACGAGACCTAGCCAGACTGCCAAGGATCTGGAAGAAACGAAATTGAGCAATCGCGGGATGAAATTGAACGAAGCGAAGAAATTGAAACGCGAACAGCTCGCCCGTGAACAAGCATTGATGGATGGTGACGGAGTCATTTTGCCTGGATCCTTACCAAGTCCGGTGCAAGCCACCCCGGTCACCAATCGATCATCGCGAAAGAGAAAACTGGATGAGGTGGCCATCGATGAATTGGACGCCATTTCTGCAGAACCGCCAACACCTGTTCCCGCCCCTATCCCCATTCCCGCTCCTGTCGCTGCCCCTCCTGTACCCCCTGCCCCCGCACCCCCTGCCCCTCCCACAGCACTCCCTTCTCGGTCTGGCCCGTCTAGGCGCAAATCCAGCCGAGGAGCTGCCACAGCCCCAGAACCCACCGATGAACCTGCCCCTCAGATCAAGATTCAAGCTTCCCCTCCGACAGAAACAAAAACATCCCCACCTCCCCCCAGCCCCACAGGATCCCGACGCTCCAACCGATCCTTTGTCCTACCCATCACTACCCCTACACCACCTGTTACACGGCCTTCGTCGCGAAGATCCGTCGCTGCCACCTCGATTGAGGGTGGAGCTCTTGGAACTCTCGGCAGCATACCTACAGCCGTGGCAGCAAGTGGACGAGACCGCCGCATTAAGAGCGCTACACCTGCCCAAAAGACTCCTGTTCGCGAATCATCTCATGGACCCACCGGTGCCGGTCCCACTCGCCGACGCAAACGCCCTGCCCCAGGACCTATTTCGACTGGTCAAGATGGTGGTGCGGCAGTTAGTATTGGACGACGCAAGGCCAAGCCTGGCAAGAAACGTATCAACATTCGTGATTCCCAAGACGTTCGTGTGGATGAAGATGGCGTCCTCGAGCAAATCGACGCTAATGAGCCCCGCTATTGCCTATGCGGGGATGTCAGTTTCGGAACAATGATATGCTGTGAAAACCAAGATGTAAGTTGATTTCTGCTTTCCTGATATCACAGGAAAAAAAACTAATTATTCGCAGTGTGATCGTGAATGGTTCCACCTCGATTGCGTGGGTTTGACTGAGCCTCCTTCTCGGACTGCCAAGTGGTATTGTCCCCAGTGCCGAGTTAAGCTACACAAAGGGGAGGATGGAATTATCAAGGGAGGATCGCGGCGTTAGTTATTGATATTTGTGAATTACTTGCATGATACCACGACGCGTTTGCGAGTTATTTGTGTTTGTATGTTTCGATCTTTGGCGCTTTTTATTGTCTGATTCATTCTATGGCGCTCTTCATTCTGCAGAGATATCACTTTACTGGACCCACGGCGATATTGGGACCTACCAGATAATACTATCATTACCATCAACACTTGCCCAGGCCTCATGTAGATTCGACTATTGTTGCTAGAGTTCAACTTGACTGGAGTAAGACACTGCAAAGAAGCAATTGCATGTAGGAGCATGAGCTTTTGTGATATTCGGTATCTAATAGCAATCATAAATTCGTGAGAGGACGATATACCCAACCCAGACGCCCTCCAATCGACAATGAACAGGAAAACCAGTGCAAATATAAGGAGCAAAGATCAGAAACATAGACCAACTACCCCCGGCATTAATACAGAAATACAGACGAACTAGCCCCTCGGCCTGTAAGGCCTGTAAGGCAAGTCTTCAGTCTCCCGCTCTTCAGAAACTTCTTCAGTGGCAGGCAACTCAGCGCGACCCATGTCCAACGGTGCAGGTTTCGAGTGCAGATTTCTCGTCGAGTCAGACAATTCCTGCGCACCCCCAGCACTCGGCGCTGGATGGTAATAATCCGCAGGCAACTCAAAGGCCACCTCCCTCTTCGACTCGGGTCCATATTTCGGCGGCAACGAGTATCTCTGCGCAGACACCGACACCGGCGACCTGGGCTCATAACACGACGAAGCCGAAGACATCTGATCCGAGTATCTCCTCGAACGAGTCGAGTACGAAGGGCGCA
This sequence comes from Penicillium salamii, assembly GCA_911197225.1. Taxonomy (NCBI): domain Eukaryota; kingdom Fungi; phylum Ascomycota; class Eurotiomycetes; order Eurotiales; family Aspergillaceae; genus Penicillium; species Penicillium salamii. The sequence goes on along the minus strand of CAJVOY010000153.1, from coordinate 952,594 downwards.
AGCCCTGACCACTCCGATCAGCCGGATTAAACGTCTTCAATTTACCATCTTCCATCATCGCCTCCAAAATACCAGCATCCAACAACTCAGCCTTTTTAATAAGCCGATCCACCAAAACCTTCGACGCGGCCTTGAGCTGATTCTTGACAAAAGAGATCAACGTCCGATTACACTCAATCTCAATATCCTCACGCAGATACAGCCCATTCTGCGGGGCACCGTCGGTCCGCCGTTCCCATGTTTCGGGCGGCTCGTCGGGCTGGTTTCCTCCTATCCGCCACTTGCTTTGCAGGTCGATGCCCATGGGCGCGTACATGTGGGTCTGTAGACCCCAGGGGACATTGTTGAAGCAGCCTTTGAAGCAGATTTTGCCAGAGCCCATTTTGCCCAGGCCGGGGACATATTGGACTCGTTCGGTAATCTCGTACCACGTGGAGTAATATTCATCTGCAACGGCGTTGCGGGGGGCTCTGATTGGTTCGTGCGTGAGCACCAGTGGGTTTAGTGTGATGATCTCGCTGTGGCTGTGGAGGATGTCCAGGGCCAGTTGGCGGGGTACACAGGAGGGGATTGGAGTGATGTTGGTATATGTTTCTTTGCGGCGCATCATGATGGAAATATTGTTCACAGGGTTGAGGGAAGAAGCAGGTGGAGTTTTTGTAAGGCGGAAGTTTTGGGCTCGTATTCCCTGCTTACGGAGGTTGCCGTGGGGGCTGTAATACTTCACGGAACCAGAGTTTTTCGATTCTTTATGGAGGCTGAGGCTGAAACTTTAGAATGTAGTAGGGAGTGGTAGGTACAGATAAATTGATTGCATAGGTAGTAAGACGGCAAGATTTTACGAGTCTCAAGCCCACTGATTTGCATTAGACTTTCGCGAAATGGAACTAATGCACAGTAACAAGGCCTTAAGTAAACGGGCTTTAGCTTCCGGGGCTGGACTTACGGTGAGGACTCCATGAGATAAAACATCAATAGATCCTATGTTCGCCTGAACATTGGACATTCACAGTTGTAACTTGTAAAAAGGTGCGCCAAGATGTTGGGCACACATTATTCTCTAATATTTCACAGATTTTCTAAGCTGCAGTGATCTCATGTTCAAGTTGATCCCTTAAAATCTACTGAAGTATCTACTAAGTACGGAGTACTCCGTACCTATTGGGCTAATGATTTCAGCCTCCAGACGCCATAAAGCTGGATACCACTACACTGTCGCGCCACAGCCTCGCCTTACTCTATGAGTCCTTTAATTCCAAATACCTCGCAGTTTATATTGCTCCAAGGTATGAAATTGTATGGCATGACGTATCACTCCTTATTCTAGTGGCAACCAGCCCCAGAGCTCATTTGCCTTTGTCATCTAATATTGTCCACGGGTACTATATGTACAAAGAAGTAGTGTGTATGTACTAGTACCCAGCCACAGGAGGGCGGGGGTTACAGTGACAAACCTCGAGTTACAAATTCTTGTCAACTCCTCTGCCCACCGTGAGATTCTCCGTAAGCAGATAGATCTCATTATGAAGCCTCATGCTTCTTCTCAACGCTTCCCTACCGTTCATTGGATCTGGAAAGGCGGCATCTCATTCACCTACGAAGTCCATCCTCGCATCGTAGTCAAAGTCCCCGAGTCCGAACAAGAGAACAGGGAGCGATTCAAGCAAGAGCTGGCAATATATCGAACATTCTCTCAGAATGGACCCTGCCCATACATCATTCAGTACTATCACCTTTCCGACGACGGCATATTTCTCGAGTACATGAGAGACGGATCACTCTTTTACCGAATCCAGCAGAACCAAATACGCGACGAGAAAACCAACCTGGCTGCCAAAGTGAAAAAGTTGGAACCTCTTCTCCTGAGATTACAATGGATGAACCATCTCACCCAGGCAGTCGCGTACCTGGAATCTCTGAATCTGGCTCATGGCGACCTCCGCCCTGAAAACATCTTACTTGATCGGAACCGACTGAAGTTATCTGATTTTGATTGCACGGCAGAATTTGGAAATCATCATGAAGCTTGCATTGCTCCGTACGGCAGATTCCTCAACTGCCAAGAGGGGGACCTAGGGGCATGTGGATCTGCTGGCTCTCTTGGACCCCGGACTGAGCAGTTTGCGCTGGGCTCTGTGTTCTATCTCATCAATTATGGCTTTGAAGTTTACGGGGATCGATGTCTCTTTGAGGATCCTCATGAGCATGGCCTGAAAGTTGTGGAGCTATTGCAGGATATGGTTTTTCCAGAGTTGAAGGGCGGACCTATTGACGATATCATTGACAAGTGTTGGCATAATGGATATGCTACAATCGCGGAATTGGGTACATTTACCGAGCGGCTGTTCAATGAAGAGAATGACCGGGAACATGCCTCTGAGTTTACTGACAGCGAGGATCAAAGTCACACGGTGGAAGATGATCTTTCGAAAAAGACGCTCTGTCAGGAACTGGAGAAAGATGGACTTCTTCGCCTACTTTGTTCTGGAGACCCCGAGGAACTTGGATTCAAGTTGGAGTGGTATCGACATGCTTCATGAGCTGTCGTAATTCAATCGAACCTCAACAATAATCACTATACTACTTAAGTACTATTAACTTGGAGATAATATCAAGCTTACACTTTGATTGTGATTATGTTTATCTACAAGGTTGACATGGGAATCTTGAGATAGACTGATTCGTAAAAAATAAAATAAAACCATCACTTATTGGGCTCTGGGCTAATACAGTCCTTTACACCTAGAATATGAGGATCAGTGGGATTGGCGCCGAAAATGACCGCGTTTGAGGCCAGAAACGGCTGCCTTTGCAGTAACTTTGGACGTCCAGCCCCTTGACCGCCCACTGCCCTGTAACACCTCTATTCTGACATTCCTTCTAACACTTGCTCGTACCTCGTGTACATTATCCGTGAGCCGTTGAATAAGTGCATTCGGAATATCTAGGTTGGTGTTTGTCTGCTTCTGAAAGGTCGTGACAGCTGATAGACGGACATGCCACTTTTTGTCTTCAAGGAACTTCGTCACAGCGAGTAGAAGATCGGGACTTAGGCTCAGAAGTTTTACTACAAATCGATATGGCAGACCTGGATCGCCTTTATCGATAACATGTCGAGGTAAGAAAGGAAAGGGGTCTGGTATAAAGACATCCATGGATGCTTTCCGTTTCTGATTGTTCAAATAGGTGCACCCATTACACAGGGGGAACTTTTTGCTTACACCAATGGCCATTTCCTTGCCAACGAAGAATACCAGTTAAGCAGAAGATATGTCCAATTCGACGTGGATGAGCTTTGCAATACTGTTGCAGCAGTCGGCGGACAGTCCAGTCAGGTCACAGCTATTGACAAAATAGAAGGAGGTTTCAGCAAGGCTTTCTTGATGAGAAAAGAAAATGGATCCGAAGTGATAGCAAAGATTCCATGCCGCATTGCTGGCCCGCCCACCTTAACGACAGCTGGTGAAGTCGGTGCTCTCGAATACAGTAGGTTATATCGGTATAATTCCAAAGTTCTACTTCCAGTAGCTAACATCCGTTGGAACAGTCAGAAAACACACTAGCATTCCTGTCCCTCGTGTTCTTTCCTGGTCTTCGAACAACTCGAATGCTGTCGGTGCAGAATATATCATCATGGAGAAAGCCGCCGGTGTTCCACTGTTTCAAGTTTGGGGTGCTATGGCCGAATTCGATCAGCTACAGTTGATCAGAAACTTGACCCAGATTGGGGCTCAATTATCAGCTATTCATTTCCCTGCTTATGGAGGACTGTATCTTCGAACGGATTCAAAGCAGCCAAACAAACCCCTTGACGATGAACTTGATCCATCTTTCTGTATTGGACCTTCTTATGACCGAGGGTACAATCCTGATCCGAGTCTGGACTTTAATAAAGGACCTTGGAGTCCTCTGCATATTTTGACAGTTTATATACTAACTGCTTATAGGATATTCGATTTCGACACTTGGGGTTTCTATTGCAAAGCACGAATTACTACGAATATCCAAGAACAGTCAGCAAGATCAAACATCCTTTTATAAAGGAGATATCAAAGAACAAACCGAAATCTTACAAGCAACAGAGACTGTCATAGGACTTTTAGACTCGAACGAAATATTGAAAGAAGAAGCTTCCCAGCCTACTCTATGGCATACCGATCTTCATATGGGAAACATTTTCGTCGCCCCAGATGAGTGTTCAAGAATAGTATCCCTCATCGATCTCCAGTCGATTTCCGTTCTCCCTGCATTTCTTCACGCCCAATGGCCAGTCTTTCTCAAACCCCCACAGAACTACGATTACGAGAAGGGGATATGTGAGGTGAAACTGCGCGATGATTTCGATACCCTAGATGAGGATAGCAAGATGCTTGCTATGCGCGAATGGTCCCAAGCAAAGTTAGCAAAGGCCTATGAGATCTCAACCTTGCTTGAGGATAAACCAGCGCATAGGACCATGAACGTGCCCCGTGTCTTCCGAGAGTTATTCCTTCGGTGCGGGGAAGTCTGTGAAATTGGCGTCCTCCCGCTTCGTGCGTGCTTGATAGAACTCTTTCAGAATTGGTCGGACCTTGGATTTTCTGAAGAATGCCCTTTATCCTTTACACAGGAGCAGATTGATACGCACGATCAGCAATTCTCTGAGTATCAAGCTTGGTATAAGATTCAGGCTCTTGCGCAAGCATGCCTTGACACTGATGCAGAAGGATGGGTCGCACCAGGATTGGACGTGAGGGAGAAGAGGACGCAGAATGAGGAATTGTTGACTATGTACATTGAAAGCCTTGCTGGGGAGAAATCCGCAGAAGAGGCCAGAGCTATATGGCCTTTCCCGGTCAATGCAGGAGTATGATTCGAAGATATGAATATAATTCTGGAGGCTGTCATGGCGTTATTCACCTCCGTAAGTAAACCTGAAGACCCGCTGTCTTGGGCCATGGCAAACAACAACTACCGTCCCTCTGAACCTTCCCCAAATCAACTTTCAAATTTACTTAAGTTCCCAGTTATCTCCCTCAGAGACAATTTCCACGGGCCGTCTCTCATCAAGAGACTTACGACCGGCATCCAAAATCGCCGTAGTGGCAATGGTGTTGCGCAAGGTGGGAAGCGGGCGAGCATCAAGCTGGTCGAGGGTCACCCGGCCCTCATTAACGGCAGTGACGGCATCAATAAACTTCTCGAAACTGATGTAGCCGTAACCGGTCTGGCCGCTGAAGTTTCCTTCTTCGTCGGGGGCGTAGCGCATGTAGAATCTGGATTCCTGGTCAGCATCGGGAGAGAATCGAAATTCATATTTGCAGAGGGACTCACGGGTTGAAATGGATCAGACCCTGGTCATCCCCGGTAACTTCGTAACCACGCTTGGCCTGGTTCACACGGATCTCGCCGTTGGCGGCCATGTCTGTAGTCGCGTTAGGATTCACGAATTATAGGAGCGACAGGAGACAAATCTTGCTTACAGTGGAAGTACTGGTTAGAGTGCACACCTGCATTCTGGGGCGCTGTCCAGCTTGCGGTGTAGACACCGGTAGCAATCTTTGAGGGATCATCACGACGGCGCCACTCAACCAAGAGAGTAATAGTATCTTCGGTCTCCGGCACACATCCAAGCGCGGCGGCGGTACCCTGAGATGCAGTAGCAGTTACACGTACTGGCTTGTACTCGGGGACCATGCTCTCGCAGATATCAATGTGGTGGGAGTTCAGATAGTAAGAGATATCTGAGTCCCGGCCAGCCCAGGCCTTGAAGGTCTCAAGCTGGCTCTTAGGCTGGCTCATATAACTGTAGAAGTAGTTGAAGTCACCGAGGGTCTTGGCCTTGGCCCGGGCATCTGAGTATGCCGGGTCAAAGCGCTTGTGATGTTCAATGAAGACGAAGACGCCGTGCTTGCGAGAAGCCTCGACCAGGGCGAGGTGGTCTCCCAGGCGCTGGGTGGCGGGCTTGGTGATCAACACATGGTGGCCACGCTCAATAGCATAGAGGGCAATGGGATAGTGGGTGGAGTCGGGAGTAAAGATCGTGATGGCAGATCCCTTGGGGAGAGCATCGATGGCAGTCTTGTAGGCATCGGGGTCGGTTTGGTCATCTGCGGGGAAGGAGGCGAAGGAGGTGTCGAGGTTGTTGTAGACTTGTGAGATGTTGCGGTGCAGGTGATCGCCTGTTCCTTTGGTTAACACATGAACCTTTCTTGTTTCTTGTTTCTCTTCTCGCGACTTACGGATTCCAGGGAACTTTTTTCCTGACACACCCACCATGCTCAGATCGCTAACCTTGCCTCGTCGGCGCAGGTCAAAGAGGGTCAAACCTACTACGCCGACCTTCTTGTCTGATCCAGAGGCACCACCACCGACAAAGCCAGTGGTGTATTCGCCAGTGCCGACCTACTCATCTGTCAGCTTGTCGCATGCGGGGGGAGAGGTGTGTTGTTACCATTAAAACGCTAGGAGGGGCCATGATGTCTGCTTGATCTGACAGGATCCGAGGGGGACAAAAGATAATTTAAAAGAGAAACGAGAGACAATTGCAGGAAATTACGAGAGCTTTAGTTGCTGGAGATAATTCTTCCGGCGTTTGAACTCCCAACACTGCAAAGTCAATAGCCGGATCTCATCGCGACTTTTTTTTGTTTTTCGACCTTTTACTTCTTACTCTCCTTATTTTCCACTTTTTGTCCGCTTGCTCTAATGAATCTTGGTCAAATTGTCCTTGGGCACTTCTTCCAATTCGAATTCTTGTATATTACTCTACTTACAGGAAGAATGTATTGCCCTGGAGCTGTGCATTGCGTCCCGCCTACCCCTCATGTCCCCCCACAGTCTGCACGCATCCTCTGATTGGTGGAATCCAATCCTCCGCCATACAACGTGTATCGGGGCAATCGCCGACGTGGGGGAACCTGGGGGAATGATGCACCGAGAGACATTCGGATGTTGTCCTTATAATTGTGCTATACCCCCTCTTCCAATATGGTGCCAGACGTTATTCTACCATCCACACCATGCCTCTCACTACCCTCCGCCCCGGCGTCTATGCGCCAACAATGACTTTCTTCGATGCCCAAACCGAAGAGCTTGACATTGCCGCCATTCGTCGCCATGCTGTCCGCTTAGCCAAGGCCGGCCTCGTCGGTCTCGTCACCATGGGCTCAAATGGTGAAGCCGTGCACCTCACCCGCGAGGAACGCAAGACCGTCACCCGCGAGACCCGTTCTGCTCTTGACGAGGCTGGCTTCTCCAACGTCCCCGTCATCGCCGGTGCCAGCGAGAACAGCATCCGCGGCACCATCGATCTGTGCAAGGAAGTGGCAGAATCCGGCGGCGAGTACGCCCTGATCGTGCCCCCCAGCTACTACCGGGCCGCCGTCGGTAACGATGAGACCCTGTACGAGTACTTCACTGCTGTCGCAGATGGCTCCCCCGTCCCCCTCATCCTGTACAACTACCCCGGTGCCGTCGCCGGCATCGATATGGACTCCGACCTCATCATTCGCATCTCCGAACACCCCAACATTGTTGGCACCAAATTCACCTGTGCCAACACCGGCAAGCTGACTCGTGTTGCTACTGCCCTCGGTGCTATTACCCCTCCTTCCCCCCTGGCTCCTGCTCAGCGCACCGCCACTGTCCCCAAGCCAGACGCCAAGCACCCCTACGTTGCCTTCGGTGGTATCGCCGATTTCAGTCTCCAGACCCTTGTCTCCGGTGGCTCTGCCATTCTCGCCGGTGGCGCCAACGTTCTCCCCCGTCTTTGCGTCCGCATCTTCACTCTTTGGTCTGAGGGCCGTCTGACCGAGGCTATCGAGGCCCAGCAGCAGCTCAGTGCCGCCGATTGGGTCTTGACTAAGGCTGCTATTCCTGGTACCAAGGGTGCTATCCAGTCTTACTACGGATACGGTGGATACCCTCGTCGGCCCCTCAGCCGTCTTACGGATGCTCAGTACCAGACTGTTGCTGATAAAATCAAGCCCGCTATGGATGTGGAGGCAACCCTCCCTGATGTGGCATAGGGTTAAGATAGAAACCACGTAAATAATCTGTCCAGTATATATTATGTTTAACGATATTAAAGACTCAGCTTTGACATGTCAGTTGCAATCCTCAGATTAAGTATTTAGTTCGTAAATATTAGAAAAGTGATACCAAGAATATGAGCACATGTATTGACTGGTGCATCCATTCCTAAAGTCATCAACTGATCTAGCAATTTCAGTAGACACAGTGAAACTTTTGCGTGACCTTGTCTAGGAACATGAGCCCTCAAGCCAAGCCCTAATCTGAAGTTTATCCTTATCGACGATAATCCCCGATAAGAATGCCGGATCCTAATTCTCCCATTGGTGGAAATATTCCAAGTCGGAGTTGATACGAGGTCATTGGCAGAAGTTCTATACGACAAGTTTTTTTTTTTTTGTTCATTGAGCCATGCTAAATACACCCCACGCTCTCCTCTTCCAAGCCCCGTATCTGACCGAATCTGACTCTCGTGCGAGAGTTGCCGTCGTATGCTGCGCTCTGATTCCTGGGCTTCACGGGTGGATCACACGGGACAATGTCCGATTGTGGGGAAATAGTGTTCTCGTGGGACTATGATGGATTGAGATGGTATCCCGTGGACGGAGATGGCTTTTTTTTTCTTTCTCGCGATCCGTGCTCGCTGGATTGGTTTAGAAATAGTTGATATATCCCCGCCCCCTCGTTCAGTTGGGCTTCTACTTTACTTTGCTTCAAAATCTTGTTCATTGTTTCCCTCGCTCTGGTATTCTGTAGAGCCTCTTGTGTACAAGACCCTTGAATACCCCAATTGCTTATCTTATTCACTATGCCGTACCCCGAAGAGGCAGAGGGTTTCCAGGTCGATGGACCTGCGAGCTTTACCCAGTTCAACAAGCGCTTCGTGGGTGTTTTGATCTTTTACCTTGACCGGAACTTTACTCATCTAGATGATTCACGCAGTTCAAGTTGAAGCCTTTTGGTGACTATGGTTAGTTGCGAGTCAATGCGCCTTTGAGCATCATATCTAACTGTGTACAGATGTCGACGTCAAGATCGAAGCCTGCGGCGTGTGCGGCAGTGACGTGCACACCATCAGCGGTACGTCCAATACCCCTCTACCACAGTAAATGACAAACTAACAGCCTTAAAGGAGGATGGGGCGACCAGAAGTTCCCCCTTTGCGTGGGCCACGGTACGTAAAGCACAAAAGGATCCAAGATCCCTACTCAATTCTAACCCTCATCCCAGAGATCATCGGGCGTGCAATTCGTGTCGGACCCAAGGTGACATTGATCAAAGAAGGCGAGCGCGTAGGCGTCGGCGCCCAATCCTACTCCTGCGGCGAGTGCAAGCAATGCCGCAATGACAACGAGACCTACTGCCCCGTGCAGATGATGGATACCTATGGCTCTGAGTGGCCCGAGACAGGCATCGTCAGCCAGGGCGGATACTCATCTCATGTGCGCACCCATGAACACTGGGTCTTCCCCATCCCCGATGCCTTGGAGAGCAACACTGTTGCTCCGATGCTGTGCGCTGGTTTGACGGCGTACTCTCCTCTTGTGAGGAATGGTGCCGGGCCCGGAAAGAAGGTTGGTATCGTGGGACTGGGAGGCATTGGACATTTTGGAGTGATGTTTGCTAAGGCGTTGGGGGCGGAGACGTGGGCTATTTCGCGGTCGCGGGCTAAGGAGACGGATGCTTTGAAGCTCGGTGCGGATGGGTACATTGCTACTGCTGAAGAGGGATGGGAGAAGGATCATCTCTACTCGTTTGATTTGATTATCAACTGTGCTAACTCTTCTGAGGGCTTTGACTTGGCGCGCTATCTGTCTATGATGGATGTTCATGGTCGCTGGATTAGTGTCGGTCTGCCCGAGGAGGAGGGACAGGTCATCAAGGCTCAGAACTTGATTTCTAACGGTGTGCTCATTGGTGCTAGTCACTTGGGCAGCCGTCGTGAGATGCTTGAGATGTTGCAGCTGGCTGCGGATAAGGGTCTGAAGGGATGGGTTGAGGAGATTAACATTAGTGAGGACGGTCTCAAGGAGGCCATGGAGCGTATGAAGAAGGGTGATGTCCACTATCGGTTCACTCTGACGGGATACGAGAAGATCTTTGGATAGATTTTGTACTTTTAAAAAACCTGCCCAGAAAATTAAATAAACAGGGGATGGGGTGTTTTGAACAATGAGATTTAATGTTTATCTATAGATATGTACTAAGTAAGACTGATTCTGAAGTTGAAGTATGAAATGTGTAGTAACACGGGATAAGATCGATCTGCATAGAACGTTGGGTGGATCTTAAATAGCCTCGGATGTTGTACCATGGCGATTTACAAAGTAGCACAAGATAAACTTCATTTCTTCCCATGGTCAACTGCCGGTCCCGAACTTGTGAGAAAAGAGAGGAAAAGTGAAGAAATTCTCGCCACCGTAGGGTATCTGGTACTTATGATCCGCGGTAGATTAACGTGGCGATCCAGGTAGCGGTACTCCGCAGTTCGCAATTCGCCCCGTTCGTTTTTGAGACCCCGTGCAGGGGCGTTTACCCCCAATGAAGTACCCGGTACTTCTCTATACTATGGTGTTTGCACTGTGATGTCAGTACCCGATACAGTGCAATACTTTGAACATAAACCAATCAGTCGTCGCCAATTCACCGCCCGACCCTCAGACCTGGAATTCTTCCTTTTTTTAAATTCCTCCTTGCGCGTGTCTTTCTCTTTTTTTTCCTTTGGTCTTGTTTAAATACCGGTCTGCTCATTTCATTCATTAGACTCTCTCTCTTTTGGTCATTTTCTTGGGTTTTTGGAGTTCAACGGTCGTTGGAGTCTACATCTTTGTTAGACTCATCTCTCACAGAGCTTCCTCCAGATCTCCCTCGCATTGGGCAACAACATTTAGACTGGATTCAGGAAGAAAAAAAGCGTTGTCACTCTCTGCAACGCTCTCCGCCTACTGGCCATATCAACCTACTTTATAATTCATCATATACTACACCCGTCGTCATGTCGCCTCGCGAGAACGGCACCGCCACCTCCGCACGCCGACATCCGTCCCTGTCGTTCCGATCGCACCCACGAACTACGACCCTTCCCACCCCGATATCGAAAGACTCTGCCTGTGCCCTGGAGGCATTTCACGAGCCGCTCTTGACCGAGTTGTGCCAAGAAGATCATGCACCAGTGGTAGAAGATATGGACCCATTTCCCAACGCAGTTCCCCGCCGCCGCGGTGCAAAGAGTTTCTCAACCTTGAAGCATCCTATGGAAGGCCTGGTGGCCCTCGGACGCCGCTGGTCCGTCAGTCTTCGTCATAAGTCTTCCAAGCAAAACATCACCGAGCATGTCGCGACCGATGGAGACCAACACCAACACCATGTCCCAACTTCAAAGCATAAGCGCATGGCATCTGGCAGCTGGGATGCCCGGTCAACCAAGGTTGCTTGGCAGGGCTGCGTCAACCGACGCCCTTCCCTGAACAGCGTGTCCGCGCTGCATGGCTTCTATGCCCCCACTGCATCGATTCCTGCTCCCATTCCTGGTCGTGGATCAGAGCCCCCAGTCTTCCCAAACCACGTCTTCTCGGGCGCGGCAGCTCGCGCTGCAGCTGCAGCACAGAATGAACAGATGGAGATAACGCGGACTGCAAAGGCCGAGCGGGAGTCTAACAAGATTCTCGAAATGAGGATCCCACAGGACTCTGAGAGTGGCATTGGTATCGATCTGCGTGATCGATCAGAGGTGCCCGAGGCAGAGCTGTTTGGCCTCGCACGACTTGGTAGGTGTTTTTATCTCACGAATCCGCGTTTGGTCCGAACTAACATGTTATCAGATCCTGTGGCTCTACTCCCTACTGAGATTTCAGCTCATATTCTGTCATTCTTGGACCCTGGCTCGCTCTTGAATTCCGAGCTGGTCTCTCGCGCCTGGCTCGAAGCCTCGTCCTCCCATGTTTGGAGGCAGGTTTTCCGCGGCGCATACGAGCAGCGACCTTCAAGCGAGACAAAGACCAAGTTGAAACAGTCATCCGGTCTGGGAAAGACTATCCCAAACCAAGACTGGAAGAAGATGTTCCTTGTCCGGCGCGCCCTTGACCAGCGCTGGAAGGATGGAAAGGCTGCGGCCATTTATCTCCAGGGTCACGAGGACAGTGTTTACTGTTCCCAGTTTGACGAAAAGAAAATTATAACTGGCTCCCGCGATCGCACAATTCGTGTGTGGGATGCCCAATACCCGTGGGCGTGTCAGAAGATCATTGGCCCATCGAGTAGCCGCAGAATGCCCCGTCGTGGCGGTCCAGTGAACAGCCCAACTTCCCAAGCCACAGGAAGTCCTCCTTTTATGACCATCACTCCACCATGGGACACGGCCGCTGAGAAGGAGGAGATCTCGTCGCCCGTCGACGATGACTCCTTGTACCACAGCGCGTCAATCTTGTGTCTGCAATTTGATGAGGAGATCATGGTTACCGGGTCTTCTGACTACACCTGCATTGTATACGATATCAAAAACGATTACCAGCCTATCCACCGTCTATATGGTCATCAAGCCGGCGTGCTTGATGTGTGTTTCGATGACCGATTTATTGTTTCCTGCTCCAAGGACGCCTCTATTTGTGTGTGGGACCGCCACACAGGCCAACTCTTGAGAACGCTCACCGGTCACTTGGGACCCGTCAACGCCGTCCAACTGCGCGGCGATCTAATCGTATCAGCGAGCGGTGACGGCGTTGCCAAAATGTGGAACGTGACCTCAGGCCAATGTGTCAAGCAGTTCCTCAGCAAAGACAAGGGTCTTGCATGTGTCGAATTCAGCGACGATGGCCGGACCATCCTTACTGGCGGCAACGATCGCATAATTTATCAATTCGACGCTAACACAGGCGAGCTTGTGAACGAGCTCCAGGGCCACGCTGGTTTGATCCGGTCTCTGCATCTAGACAGTGCGAACAAGCGCATCGTCAGTGGCAGCTACGATATGAGCGTCAAAGTATTCGATCGCGATTCAGGCAATCTGTCCATCAACTTCCCTGGCTGGACCACAAGCTGGATGTTGAGCGTGCAGTCTGATTACAGGCGCATCGTGGCTACTAGCCAAGACTCGAGGACAGTCATTATAGACTTTGGATATGGTCTAGATGGGATCGAACTTTTAGAGGAGTGATTTAAATATGCATTTGTTTATAGCTTGTTTGGTTTTTGAGCGATTTTTGGGGGCTTATACATGGGATGAAAATTCACGGAACCTTGACCATTCTTTACAACCTCGGCGTCGCCCGAGTTTGAGGGTTCTTTGGGTGCAAAAGGGGACAGCTACAGATACATTGTCGGGATAAATTCTTGCTAGTTTTTTTTCTTCTGCTTTTCCCTTTGGGAATTCCTGTCTTTTATATAAGATGAATTTATATACAGTATCCAAAAATATAGTGTTTGACCATTCTAAATTTGCTTTGAGACGAATCGAAAGAGCACACTCCCTAAGCAGATCTGTATATAGATGCAAGTGAGTGCTAATGTATCGGTGTTTGCAATAACATGAGTTGTTTAAAATGGAACCTATGTGCCCATTTTTGGTCTGTTGGTCCAGAGAACAAATTTGGAGCCCTAGAGAACTAGTGTGACCATTTTCACGATTGTAGGTGCTCTACTTAAGTAAGTCCAAGCTTTGCTATTAGTCAACTTAGCTAGATCCCTAAACGTATAACCGGGGATTTAAATTTCCAATGTTCCAATGTCGACAATAACTCTTCAAATGGCAATGCTACATACATATACAGCAGTTAGTTATTGCTGGAAGCGCAGATATCCACCCTGGGGCCTCGAGGGGCCAGTTTGTCTTGTTTGCATGCATCACATGATGCCTCAGGCAACAACGGAACATCTTAAAACCGGCGCGGAAAATCATTTCTCCGAACCTCCACCCTCCTCCTCTCAACCAAACAAATGGCCAAAGTCAAGGCGGTCAGACGAGTTGGCAAGGCTATCAAAACGATTTGGCGATATACCAAGAAGGTGGTTGCAAACACAGAGTCGGGACATACTGATCGCTCTGGTGAATGGCGGGAGGAAGATCGCCTCCTTGAAATCGAATGCGACGAGTCTGATCGCTCGGGCCAATTACCCAACACTGATCCCGACACTGATCTCGAGACTGAGGCAGAAACCGATTAGATAATCGGGCTCTGATTTGCCGCTAGTGCCAGTGTGATCCGTGGGATTTGGCATCAAAACAATTCCTCTAGGTACTTCCCCATCAAACGCACAGGCAGAGACTGGCACCAAGTCCTGGTCTTGACGTACCATACCTTTTCTTCAACTCATCTCCCGATTAGCGCTCATCCCTCCCTTCTTATCCTCCTCAACGTTCCCATTGATATTTCTTTTACCCCACCAAAATGGGTGAATCCAGGTTCGGCTTTTCTCCTATTCTGCATGCTTTTGCAGTGCAATGGCCATGCTAACTTGTTTTCCTCGGAATAGACAAGAACTGCTGGCATGGCTTAACAACCTGCTCCAGCTGAACCTCACCAAGATCGAGCAGTGCGGAACCGGGTATGGATGATCAGCATTCCCCTCTCTCATTCCCCGTCCGCGGGGCAGAGATTCCATTTGAGATCTGATGGCTAACGTGTATTCTCTGTCGTGTATAGTGCTGCCCTTTGCCAAATCTTCGACTCCATCTTCAGTATGTAACCACAGCCTGCGAAACACCATGGAATCGAGAATCGTGCTTGCGCTTGGTCGCGGATCATACACTGACCGAGGTGATTCTTTGTCCAGTGGATGTTCCCATGTCTCGTGTCAAGTTCAACGTCAACACCGAGTACGCCTACCTCCAGAACTTTAAGGTTCTTCAGAGTACGTCAACCCGACAACGCCAGCCCATGTCCCCCCTTTAACACATTTGATTGTGCAGATGTCTTCGCCCGTCACCAAGTCAACAAGCCCATCCCCGTTCAATCCCTTACAAAGTGCCGCATGCAGGACAACCTTGAATTCCTGCAGTGGGTGAAGAAGTACTGGGACCAGCACTACCCCGGTGGTGACTACGACTCTGTCAGCCGTCGCAAGGCCTCCGGTGCCCCCGCCTCTGTCGGTGCTACTCCTGCTTCTCGTGCCCCCTCTGCTGGAAGCGCCCGCCGTGGTGTGACCCCTACTACTGGTGCCGCTCGTCCCCGTGTTGGAGCCCCCAGCGGAGCTGCCACCGCCGCCCTGCAGCAGGAGATTGCGACCCAAAAGGAGGCCATTGCTGGACTGGAAAAGGAGCGCGACTTCTACTTCGCCAAGCTCCGCGACATCGAGCTGCTCCTGCAAAGCGCCATCGAAGCCGACCCCGAGATCGAAAAGGAGGAAGACACGCTTGTCAAGCACATCCAGGGAATTCTTTACTCAACCGAGGTTGGTGGCCTTCATCTCCCATAGATGATGTTCAATGCTAACGCGCTCCCGCGCTCCCCAGGATGGCTTTGAGATTCCTGCCGAAGGAGAGGAGGTTGTGGCCGATGAACTCGAGACTTTCTAAGCGTGATTCGTTCCAAGGTTTTGGAGAGCATTGACCCGTTAATAATACCCCGTCTCCTTGATTCTTGTGTTCTGTCCCATACGCACTCCGTAGATATGGCATGAATGCAATTGAATGCAATTGAATACCCTTTCAATACCCTTTCGAATTTAGAGATCTTCATATAGATTCCGCGATCGGCAGATGCTCGATTAGTCCAACGGTATGTCATCATTGCCCAAGTGGAGTCGGGCTTATACCTCCGTGACACATTCCGAGTCCCATCCACGGGTCAGCGTTAATTTATTGTAATCTCCCGTTCTTTTCAATTTTACCTCTTCACAGAGTAGAATGTGATGGTTTCTAAAGTTGTGTAGAGTACTGTGTACTCCCTGAGTACTCCGTATATACGAGTATATAAATGTGATAGGCTCTCCCTTGCATTTAAATTCTATTATGTACTATAAGCCAAAATAATCAGCCAAAGTTCGCAAACAAAAAACTAAGAAAATGATAATTAAACCTGCAGCACCCGCTAAGCCTAACCAGGACTAGTGGGGCTAGAACCTCCAGTCTCCATCCGACTCGTTGTGTACCTGCAGGTCTTTGGCCAGCTCTTCTCTTCTCCCTTTCTCATCTTTCTTGTCTGTTTCAACTTCAATTCTCAATTCCGGGGTAATACTTGAGAAAGACACAAAAAATCCCCAAGGGGTCAGGTTCCAAAAATAAACAGTGGCCCCATCTATCGGCCCCCGAGGCTAGTTCGTCAACACGGGTCGCCTAGACTTAGCTTCGATAGGGGAATTGTTCGGTTCGGTCTGGGTCGTGTCCACCGTTTTTCTTCCTTCACTTCCTTCGGTGGTCCTTCGGTTTTCGTGCTTTCCCCTCTCAACCTTGTGTTTGTATTGTCAGGCCGCGCACTCTGTGCTTATTGTCAAACACGCCCGACCCGCTTGGTGCGTTACGGGTCGACGGTCCCAGACACTCCCGAACACCTCGATTTAGGTTCCCCCCCAAACGATTTTTGAAACAATGGATTAGGGATCGAGACTGGCATCTCTCTGCTTTTTTCTTTTCTCCATTCGTCACTCTTTTAACCAGGGTATGTGTGGTGTACTGACGCTTCCATGGAGGTCGTGATGTGTACTGACAGTGTTCAGTCAATTTGACCAAGTCGGTCTTTTCAATTAACCACCCACTGTGCTCAGTCGTGCGAAATTGCCGTCTGTCACCTCGGTGTGGGTTTTATTTTTGCGTACTGTGTTGTCGCCGTTGATACTATTCACTCATTCACCTCATCGCCGGCGGAATTCTCGCATACTTTCACTCATTTGAACTTCTCAGTCGGGCAATTGCTTCGGGATTTTTTTTTGATCCTTGCACTTTTTCGCTCAACATATCTTCAAGACCTTGATCTGTCTTTCGTGCGCGCTAGAACGTGCCATCGGGTCAACGACACCGACATTCTTTTCTATTTATCGCGTGAGGCTCAACCTCTGAGAGGACTCACCAAATATCGTCTTACCAGCCATATCTCTGACACGCAATTGTTCTGGGGTGACCACCGCCAGAAATAGTCGCCAATCGCTGCCAACATGGCTCATGGTCATTACCGTCACACGCGGATTGAAAAACTACACAGTACTAGACGTCGCCGAGAGATTGCGCAAAATGACGGAGACTCGGGCCCCAGCCTACAAGGCGACTCATCAACAGTTCCCGCCCTTCCTGCAGCTGATGAGCTATCAGGAGATTGCGATCCGTCACACAACTTGATATGCCTCGAGCAACAGATCAACGAGCCCGATGTGTTAATTGATAGGCGGGATGAGACGACCTCTGAAAGTGTGACCGTTGAGACTGTATTGCAGATAGTTGACGCGAGTTCCCACATCCTTCTGCAGTCGACTGCAGCCGATTACCCGTTGACGATCTCAGAATCCGCCTATGGAGTATTCACTATATCAGGCGCAGACAGCATCGTCGCGAGTGCGTCTCTCAGCGTGACTGCTTCTGTAGATGTGCCGTTATTGACTTCGCCAACGATTGCTCCTACGACCCAACCGACGACGTCGCTAGTATCTGAAACTTCAATCGCGGTCAGCTCAACGAATACCACCCAATCTACCACTAGCTCTGTGAGCCAAGCTTCCCCGTCGACCATGAGGGTGGCGTCCGCCATCAGCTCTCCTGTTCGAATGTCGACTCCCCTTATCGCACCTTCGAGCTCCACTCATACCGCCTCCATAACTTCACCTCATGCATATAACTTTTTGTCGAATCCTGGGTCCAGCTCTAGCTCCACTTCAAGCACCTCCTCCAGCTGGACTCCCGACGAAACATATTCCACCTCATCGTCCACGACTTCTTGGGGCTCTGTTTCACAAACTGCGACAGCAACAGGTACTAGTTCAGCACCATCCACGAGTGAGACGTCAGGATCAGGATCGGGATCGAGTTCAAATTCAACAGGCAATCCCGACACACCAAAAATTGTGGGCGGTGTAGTAGGATCCGTCGCTGGACTCGCTTTACTCATTTTCCTTCTCTTCTACTACTTACGCCGTCGAGGATTCTTGATGGGAGCCAAAGGACACACCGCCATCTCGGACGATGCAGCTGCCGGGGCTGGGGCTGGCGCTTTGGCGGGTGTGGGAGCTAGAGAGATCACCGAGCGTCCTGTCAATCCAGAGAACCGCTTCACAGCCTCATACTTTGCTCCTGCATTCATGAAACGTTGGCGCCAGTCAACTGCAACAATGCGTACCGACAGCACGGTCGACTCCACCTCTAGCGAGCGAGGCTTCCAAAAGATCTCAGGTCGGAAACTTCCTCCCGTTCTCACCCATGGCGGTGACGGATTCGGCGGGGGTCTCGGCGACGATTCTCCTACCGTACCAGGTTTCCCACCTACATCACCAGCTGCCGGTCCCGTGGCATCGCCTGTTTCACCTGCTCCACCCCCAGCTTCGCCATACGGGATGCCCTTGGACTCGAGCTACACTCGCGAAATCCAGGAGCATGCTCCTCCACCTTCAAGGCCTGGCCCTGCACATATCCCCGTCTCGAACTCAGTCAACGTCGCCTATCCTATCACCATCACGCCCGCACAACCTCTCGCACAGCCCCAGAGTGCAATTCCATTCATACCCCCAAGGCCGGACGGACTCGGTCGCAGCTTGCACAGCCACGACGGAAGTCGGAGTAGTCGCTTCACCGAGGGCATTGATATGTGATCAATGCCGTGATATGGACCATGCGAAATGACCAAACGAAGTGATGGGTGGAGAGCAAGCCTACTCCATTTGAGGGGGGCTTCCTTCATTTGCCCTGAGGTGTCTTGTTGTATTTGCCAATTCTGTTTGTTTCAACTGTTTGTCGCTTCAAAAGCGCTGTCCTGTCTTTCATTGTGGGCTTCTCGCCTTCTTCCTCCAGCATTGATACCCTCTTCTACCATTTCTCCCTTCCTGCTCACTTCCCTGTCTATCTTCATCTACATAATGCTTTCATCTTTTGTCACTTACGCTTTCCATACTTACCGAAAAGTCAATGTAATATAATGGATGATATCGATCTCAATGTTTTGGAGCCAATTTTTCAATCTTCGGGCTTTGGAAATTGACTTTTGGGTGCAAATGCTGCCTTGCAATGTTTGGTAGGATGGTAGATGCAACAGAGCGTACATGGATATGCCGGTTTCTTCGACCTCAGTCCCCGTGGTTCCCTACTCCGAGAGACACGTAGCCTGTTCTAAAGTTGCGGTTAACATGGCTGAAACCCAGAGTACTCCAGGGCTAATAAAGTATAGCTGTGCCAGATTTCCCCAGTATTTTGTCCGGTGGGCGCCTCGTACATCGACTGGTAATTGTTGAGTTGCTGGCTATCTGGCGTCCAAATAGTTGGATTGAACGAGTACGGGGTATGGAGTACATGGAGAGGCTCTGCGTACTGTGTGGCCTAAAATGCTCAGCCCCTACTCAGCTATTGGGTGAAGACGAAGCCCGTTCACTAGTTGATATCCACCCGTAAGCATATGCTGCAAGGGGCCAGTTCTTCTGCGTGGGATCTGTAGTATTACCATGCTAGGCAGGTACACAGGTGACTATTGTTCAATAAATGACACTGCCATCTTGAATTCCAATAAACTGTTAATGACGCGACTTCAGATCGAGATCGAACCAATTTCCTCTCCCAGAGTTCTGCCTAGTCATTTACCCAACCTGAGCAGGATTCACCCAACACCTCAGCCACGTTCTGATGCCTTCCCTGTGAATAACCTTGCCCAACATGAGGCGAAACTAGGGCTTGGAGGTGAGCCATGTGGTATGGCTGTGGCGGTGCCACATGCCCAAAGCACCGCCACATGCGTGCGCCACAGATGGCGATCTCGCCTCCGGGGAAATGGTCGCGACTCTCCGTGCAACACAGTCTTGGCTTTTCATTTCTCAGACATCAGATGATTCTCGTGTTCGCGTTGGGAAGGTGATGCCATAATTTACATAACTCACCTGCCAAGCAGATCATTTCTCCATACAAAATGTCTGGAATGGACGAATCAAGCCCCATGACGCAGGGATTTCAAGCGAAACTATTGCCTCCTTGCCTGGGTCTGGATGATTTCTCAATCTTAATGAGCCTGTCACAGTCCTCAACAACAAAAAGACAGAATGGACCATATGCAAGCTTATTGGATTACCCATCGATGATCGAGGCGCAGTCAAAGCCAGACTCCACCATACCAAACCCAAAACGAACGTTTGACATTCGCATTGGCTGGGCAAAGCGTAACGCTATCCATATCATACACTCGCCGATCCCCGCCATCTACAGGAGCTATGCTATGGATGAAAAATCGAGGCTAGGTTTCGAGTGTTGAATTCGGCGCTTACAAGTCCTCAGCTCAGATCTAGCATGGAAGCCTGGTACTCAAAAGAGCTTCGCCCTCTCATCTTGTGTACGCCGTACTTCCTGTTCCACTGTTGCCGCCCAGGGGGCTGTGTCCCGAAACCATTGGCACGCTCACATCCTATAACCTGTTCCGAGAGCAAAGTAAATTATTATATCAGACTTTCCTGCCGTCGCGACTCCGTACAATCTGGTGGATATTGTTATTCACTCTTACTTGGCACCTTTAATCCGCAAAGAGCTTTCGCTGCAAATTGCCGTGGGAACTTAGTATCCAATTCTCGGCGTCTGGGCATATCTTTGCACAGCCCCATACCTTGAGAGGGGAAGTTTAAGTCTCTTTATCCCGCGGCACACGATACAATTTTCTCTGTCAAAGAGCATTGTATCAAAAGCTGCATGGGATACTCCCATATTTGTTTTACAATCTACTCCAGAGCGCGGCTCGATACCCCATGTCCTCACCAAACAATACCTCGTCCCGCCGGGGCTCGTTATTAAGACCTGATATAGTTTCAGATTTTTCGGGCAGAGAGGTTGGTCTCCCAAACCATCCTATGCCTTTATATCTGAACCCTTGCGCTGATGAACAACCCATTTCTACCATCAGCGATCAATATCTACAGCTTCTTCTTCCTGGTCTGGTCCAACAGATTTAAACCACAGCCCAACTTCTCCCGTTTCACCAGATATGGCGTGGAACCCAGATCCAGCACTGCTAATGGTTCGCCCTGCCTCGCACAAACCATCACAGTCTATTGATGGCGATACTTTGCGTCCGCGGGCGGACTCATTTGCCTCCTCTTCGGCTGATACTATGGTCCACCCTCGAGCAAACTCGGATGTGGATCCAGCACATATCGCCAAAGCAGGCTATGATGATGTCTCATTGTCAGATGCCTTGAGACCAGATCCTCGCAATGAGACCGATTTCCAGGTCGAAGATAACCGCTTCGCCTTCTCCCCCGGTCAGCTCAACAAAATGCAGAACCCCAAGTCACTGGCTGCATTCTATGCTCTTGGTGGCTTGCAGGGGTTGGAACGTGGTCTGCGGACTGATCTTGATGCGGGATTATCTGTTGATGAAGCATCTCTAGAAGGAACCGTTGACTTCCAAACAGTTGCACCTGCTGCTCCACATACCGCTGGGGGTAAATCATTGCCACAGACTGAGACAACGGCATTGGCACCGGTCTCATCTGGCAATGGGTCACCCTATGAAGACCGCATTCGCGTCTTCAGTCAGAATAAACTGCCTGCTCGGAAATCTTCCGGGTTTTTGAAGTTGTTTTGGATTGCATATAACGACAAGATTATTATATTATTGACTATTGCTGCTGTGGTTTCACTTTCTCTGGGAATTTATGAGACTGTCGATGCCGGCTCTGGTGTCGACTGGGTGGAAGGTGTGGCCATTTGCGTGGCGATTCTCATCGTCACTGTGGTCACCGCTGCAAATGATTGGCAAAAGGAGAGGCAATTTGCCAAACTCAACAAGCGAGTGAGTTGCCTTATTTTATTTATTTCAAAAGACCAGGCCGACTAACATCTCAACAGAATGATGATCGTGAAGTCAAGGTTGTCCGTTCGGGCAAATCCACCATGCTTTCAATCTACGACCTTATGGTCGGTGATGTTCTACACTTGGAGGCAGGTGACTCCATACCTGCCGATGGAGTTCTCATCACTGGCCACGGCGTGAAGTGCGACGAGTCTTCTGCAACTGGCGAGTCAGATCAAATGAAGAAGACTCCTGGTCATGAGGTTTGGCAACAGATCGTCGCTGGCAAGGCAACGAAAAAACTAGATCCTTTCTTAATCTCCGGCAGCAACGTCCTCGAGGGCGTTGGAACTTATTTGGTTACCAGTGTTGGGCCGTATTCCACTTACGGTCGTATCTTGCTTTCATTGCAGACACCTAACGACCCCACGCCACTGCAAGTCAAGCTGGGTAAGCTGGCCGACTGGATTGGATATTTGGGTACAGCGTGAGTGTTCTTACATCTTCTATCTAAGCTCTTGGGCCATTTACTAACAACATCTAGGGCTGCTGGCATCTTGTTCTTCGTTTTGTTCTTCCGATTTGTTGCAGATCTCCCAAAGCATCCTGAGATGAATGGCGCGATGAAAGGAAAGGAATTTGTAGATATCCTCATCGTTGCTGTTACGGTTATTGTTGTCGCTATTCCAGGTGAGTTGATGTACTACACAACAAAGCTTATGTGCCGTGCTAATATTCGCAATCTTCAGAGGGTCTTCCACTGGCTGTTACTCTTGCCCTGGCTTTCGCTACTACGCGCATGGTCAAAGAAAACAATCTTGTCCGCGTGCTTCGTGCTTGTGAGACTATGGGAAATGCCACAGTAATTTGCTCCGACAAGACCGGTACACTTACGCAGAATAAGATGACTGTTGTCGCTGGAACCTGGGGCTCGGATCGAGGCTTTAGCCAAAGTTCCGAGAATGAGGGAGCAGAATCTGCAATGGCGATTTCAGAAGTCACCAAGCAACTTTCTGCTCCGGTTCGTGACTTGATTGTCAAAGGTGTTGCCTTGAACTCGACTGCATTTGAGCAAATCAAAGACGGATACAACCAATTCATTGGTAGTAAGACTGAGGTTGCACTACTTCAGCTGGCTCGTGATTACATGGGCATGGATCTTGCATCTGAGCGTGGATCTGCCGAAATTGTTCAATTGATTCCCTTCGATTCTGCCAGGAAGTGCATGGGTGTTGTTTATCGGATCCCTGGCTCAGGCTATCGACTGCTTGTCAAGGGTGCATCTGAGCTGATGGTCGATGTCTGCACTTCCCAAATCACTAATGTTGATCCTTCCAAGGAAGCCATTGATATGGAGCAGCTTTCTGATAAACAAAAGCTGCAAATCTTGGAGACTATCAACACTTATGCCCACCAGTCCCTTCGGACAATTGGCATGGTCTACAAGGATTTCGCCAGCTGGCCTCCCGCGGAAGCTAAGAGCTCCGAAGATCCTTCCTCGGCGAACTTCGATGATGTCTTCCACGGTATGATCTGGGTCGGAGTTGTTGGTATCCAAGACCCTCTACGTCCTGAGGTCCCGCACGCCATCCGTAAATGTCATTCCGCAGGTGTCCAAGTCAAGATGGTGACAGGTGACAATGTTGCCACCGCAACCGCCATTGCCTCATCCTGTGGAATCAAGACAGAGGGTGGGCTCGTCATGGAAGGACCTCAGTTCCGACGCTTGTCTGACAAAGAGATGGATGAAGTGCTCCCGCGTTTACAGGTTCTAGCACGATCATCTCCGGAAGACAAGCGAATCTTGGTCGCTCGACTGAAGGCTCTTGGTGAGACTGTCGCGGTGACCGGTGATGGTACTAATGATGGACCTGCTTTGCGGACTGCGGACGTAGGTTTTTCCATGGGTATTGCTGGCACTGAGGTCGCAAAGGAGGCAAGTTCGATCATTCTTCTCGATGATAACTTCCGGTCCATTGTCACTGCCATTGCCTGGGGTCGGGCTGTCAATGATGCTGTTGCAAAGTTCTTGCAGTTCCAGATCACGGTCAACATTACTGCGGTGGTGCTCACTTTTGTGTCATCTGTCGTAAGCAGTGACAACCAGAGTGTCCTGAGTGCAGTGCAGTTGCTTTGGGTGAACTTGATCATGGACACTTTCGCTGCTTTGGCCTTGTAAGTTCAAGTTACCTTCTTGTCATTGCTGTGGATATTTGACTGACCATTCATATAGGGCTACTGATGCACCTACGGAGAAGATCCTCGACCGCAAGCCTGTTCCAAAGCACGCTTCCCTCTTCACATTGACCATGTGGAAAATGATCCTCGGTCAAGCCGTATATCAGCTCGCCATCACATTCATGTTGTATTTTGCAGGGGATAACCTACTCGGTTCGCATCTCAGTGCTGAACCTGAGCTCCGTCAGAAAGAGCTCTCTACTGTTGTGTTCAACACATTTGTGTGGATGCAGATCTTCAACGAATTCAACAACCGCCGGCTCGACAACAAATTCAATATTTTCGAAGGCATGTTCCGCAACTACTGGTTCCTCGGAATCAACGCCATCATGGTCGGTGGTCAGGTCATGATCATTTACGTGGGCGGCCAGGCATTTGGCGTGGTTCGCTTGAGCGCCACCCTCTGGGGTATTTGCATCGTCTGCGCTATTGCTTGTCTCCCCTGGGCTGTTGTTCTACGCATCATTCCCGACTACCACTTCGGTATTGTTTTCAATGCCGTTGTCGGTGCTATATCAATGGTTATGCGGCCGCTTGCCCGCGGTTGCAAGGCCATTGGTCACGGTCTTAAGTCCTTCTTCCGGCCTGTAAAGCGTTTTACTCGCCGGGTCATTCCTAAGAAGAAGTCTGCAGACGAGGAGGTTTCACAGCCGAAAAAGGCTACAGATCCTGAAGATCCTGCAGAGCAAGTTGAGCTCAAGGACCAAAAGACTTCTGAGCGTCCTTGCACACCTCCTTCCATTGTGGTACCGCCTATTACCATCACTACCTCTCCTTGATTGACATTTTAGCGTTTGTGTTATTAGCGTTGGCGTTACTGTATGATATATCTATTATGCTGTTTGTATATACATCTTTGGGCTCGATAGAGAACGTATAGTCATTCTTAGGTACATGGCTACTAAAAAAATACTGTTGCATTCATATTATCAATCAATCTACAAGTCTCCTGCACAAGTCACCTTGACGAACTTTTTCCAAACAATAACAAAAGAAGAAAACAATAATAAGTGATTAAATACTTAAGTATACTCCGATGTCTCCGCGTTCGATGATGTGTAATTATTTCTCCATGGACGCTAATAGACCGCCTCGAACATCCCGGAACTCCCCAATTCCCTTACCATTGCACAGAGCTCTTTTAATCAATTCGAATACCTGCAAATTCAATCTTCCAGCCTTGGAACCCTACTACGTACGTCCAATCTACACCTGAGCACAAGTGGACGTTCCGCGGAGTTTATCCCACGTCACTAGTCTCCCCGCTTCCCGCCCACCGACACCATTGTTGACAGCTCTTCTATAAGACCCCCCGACTAATTACGCCTGAGAACACCCTTTGCGACTCAAATCTTCCCTGTGCTACCCTCCACATACGCCACCCTCACAACAAGCCCCCCGAACCGCAACCATGTCGCAACTCAACTACCGCACCATCAACATCGATGCCTTGGATCCCGAGTCCTCGACCAACTTCCCCATGGAGTCCCTGCTCCCGGCCAATCTCCCCCAGGCCGCATCTGCCAGCGATGCCGCCAGCGCCGCGACACAGGTCCGCCAGATGCTGCGCGGCGGTGACCCGGAAGGAGCTCTGCAAACCGTCCTGGACACAGCCCCGCTAGGCGGCGACGACCGTGCCAAGGAGGTGCACCTCGCAACCGTCATCGATGTGCTGCAAGGAATCCGCCAGGGGGAGATGACCCGCATCCTCGAGGGTGTCTGCAGTGGAGATGGCGGGGCTGAGCGCGCCGATTGCTTGATGAAGTACTTGTACGTGCGACACCATGGCCATCGACGAGCCAATTCGAAAGGACGCAGTAGAAAGAGGTCGGCTGGATACTTTCCAAATGCTAATTCTTACTAGGTACAAGGGCATGTCCTCATCTGCATCTGGTGGCGGTGCCCAGTCGCCCAAGAAGTCGGTTTCCCCTCAGGCCACAGGGTTCTCTCAGATCCAGGCACGAAACCTGGGTGAAGGTGGTGGTGGCCAGCAGATGAGCGTTCTGCTGAGCTGGCACGAGAAGCTCGTGGAGATTGCTGGTACTGGCTCCATCGTGCGTGTCATGACTGACCGCAGGACGGTTTGATTGGATAAAACAGCATTGGATGGAGGTTCGTTTCTTATGATTTACTCTTGTTATCTTCTCGGTAGAGGCCTGATTTACATTCTATCCGAATGTCATTCCTCCCTGGTCGCTTGAAGCGTAATTTTACATTGATTATTGTGACAATACATTGGGCTCTTTCACCTGGCCCTTTTCTTTTGTTCCAGACCATGGCTTTCAAGACACTGCTATGTGATCAGCTTCATGGTCTGTCGAAATCTCCGCCACCCAGAATATCCTTGAGGTTGGCTTCGCCGCTGCCACGCTGCAATGGCTGAGCCTGGTTCTCGCCCTCCTTCCAGCCGATCATAAAGATCAATCGGAAGGTTGCAGGGATACCAGGCGCTCCATCTTCCATGTGCAGAGTGCGGTAGATGGCCTCATTGGCAAGCAAGACATCCCGCGACAAGGGCGCCGAGTCCCGGTTCATGATTGCGTTGTTCTCGCCCATGGCTTGCAGGTCTTTCATAAGCGCAAAGGTATCCGGGAACTCAACCACAATATCCTCCACATCGACAGTAAGCATCTTGAAGCCAGCCCGGTTCAATAGACTTCCCACATCCTTGACATCCGCCAGCGGCGAGATATGCGGGCTCACACCACCTCGTCGCTCCATATCCGCCAGTTGCAGCGACCCACGTAGCTCGTACAATGTGTCACCACCAAACATGGCGGCAATGAATGGAGCGTCAGGCTTGAGAATTGTGTTCACCTGCTCTAGAAGTGCAGGCAGGTCGTTGATCCAGTGTATCGAGAGCGATGACAGCACTGCGTCGAAGCTGTTCGGGGCATATGGCAGCGTTTCCAAGTCTGGGATGATGTCTCGCTGGATTTCAATATCCTTGTTAAATTGCATATCTTCATCGCGGTGAAGTAGGGCGCGCGATGTTTCCACACAGGTCAGTTTCGAGATCTTCCCTGATAGTGGTCGCAAGACATTTCCCTCAGGTCCGACCACATCGAGACTGGGGTCTGTGATAGCTTTGGCAATGTTGCAACTGTTTGCGCCGAGGTCAAGGACGTTGGGGAAGTTGCGCTTGATATCCTATCGTCATTGAAGAAGCTCTGGTCAGCAAGCTGCTTGAAGGACCACGCCGTGACTGCCTCGCGTCCCTCGGGAGAGCATGAACTCACTAATAAACGCTCGCATAGTCGTGTTGCTACCTCATCCTTCAGGTAATCGACATTCCGGCTCTCTTCCACATTCTGGGCTGCCCGGTCTTTCTGCAAGTGCTTGACCTTGCGGTTGAACACCTCCAGCATCGGATTGCCCGGTGTTTGGCTAGCATAAGCGCGAGAGGCGATTGTCTGAGAGACACATCGCCTTGAAAAGTGTGAGCGAAATGTCTGTAGAGGTAACATTGTGGTAGAGTGAAGAGGGAAATGGGCTCTGCCAATTTGCGGCGATAACGGCAGAAAATGGCGGGCTTCTGACGTCGATGTTGACAGCTCCTTACCCTCCCCTGTGGACTCTGTACAGCTGGTGTCCTGGGGGCTTCAATTGGTTTAAATTCCATTGCTGGTTCTCTGTATGTAGCGCATGCAGATTCGACCGTGGTGAAGGCCATTGCGACGCTTGTTATTGAGTAAGTCCCCCCGCCTACACGCTCCTTATGCAACTCCTCGGTCTCTGCGTTCACGACGTCCAAATCTAATGAAAAGCGCAACATTAGGTGCTTAAATACGACGCGACTGCTAAAGTGCAATATTTCTTATTGTAGTCCCCCGAACAACCTCAGGACGCGAAGCATGATTTGACCGAAGCACTCCAACATTGCCAAACACAACTTGTCCCCATCCATACAAATCAGAATGTCGCGCCCATTCCCATATACTTTCATTTCCTGTCCCTGTGCAGACACCCCAGTCCCCGATCCAGCGAGGAAGCGGAGATCTAGAGAGTCGCCACAAAAACAATCACCCCAAAAGCCGGCCCCGCGACCTAGTACATCAGAAGGCGAGAAGAAAGGGACGACAGCCAACGAGCAGCGAGATGAAGATGATGAAGATGAGCAAACCTTCGACCCGCGCTCTCCGCGCTCTGATTTCTCCTTATACCCCCCGGAACAACTTCTCTACTGTGAGGAGTGCCACCAGATCAAATGCTCCAGATGCATCACAGAGGAAATAGTGAGCTGGTATTGCCCAAGCTGCCTGTTTGAAACGCCGAGCAGTATGGTACGAGGTGACGGTAATCGGTATGTCCTACACAGCTTGGTAATTGCATTACTTGTCTTGCTAACGGGCACACGTCTATAGATGTGGCCGAAATTGCTTCAACTGCCCGGTGTGCACAGCACCATTGGCTGTAAGTACCATTGAAAATGCGACAGGAAATGGAACCCAACAGGGCCCATGGGTGCTGTCTTGTGCATATTGTCTTTGGACAACACTTGACATTGGCATCAAATTCGACAAACCGACAAATATCCGCAGCCAACTCCAGAAAATGACTGATGCCACACCTCCAGCTGCATTTGACCGCTCAAGGCAGGCTTCCCGTACCCTTGACAGTCTCAAACACCCACTATCTAGCTCAGCTTCGGTCGAGGAGCATGCGAATGCGCGTGAGCGCGAGCGCGATATAGAGCATCCGGCACCGAAAGAAGACCCAACAGCGCCCCCGATGGGTGCGGATGCTCAATTTGCAGCCTTGAAAAACTTCTATCGAGCCCAGATTGCCGAAACGTCAAACTCGCCCAATGATCATCTCAGCTCCGACTTTGGGTTCTCTTCACCCGGCGCCTTGAACAGGCTCATGTCCTTGTATACTTCATCCTCACGTCTTGGCGGATTGTATGGTGGCAACAAGAAAGCCAAATCCAAGCCACCTGTGATGCGCGAAGCCCTAACAGCAAGCGAAGGCCTGCAGATTGCACCAAAGAATGGTGAAGCAGACATCATTGCACGACTTGCTTCCCCGGATTGTGGATGGGAGGGAGTGGCATCATTAGATCAACGCAAGGCTCAAGCACCAAACGCACGCTTTGTCGGAGACCTGCTACCACTCCCAGTCCTTCTTCGCACCAAGCGAGCAAAACGCTGCAAGTCCTGCAAGCACATTCTCGTGAAGCCGGAGACGAAGCCGCAGTCCACGCGCTTCCGTATTCGCCTCATTGCTCTCAGCTATATTCCCCTTCCAACACTGTGTCCATTGGCCTTCTCTTCTTCCTCTACACTTCCCTCCATGGCACCAACTCCTGATCTGGATTCCCTTTCTCCCCTACGCCCCATCCACGTCCTACTCACATTGAAGAACCACATGTTCGACCCTGTGCGCATAACACTCGCAACACCACCCGTGACCCCTGGTCGAGTCGCTACTAAAGTGACTGTTCTCTCTCCACAGTTCGAGATCGGCGCTAACAGCGACGTCTGGGACGAGGCATTACAAGGTGCGTCGGCAACTTCATCGGGAGAATCGAAGTCTGCCGGTCTTGGCCTACGAGGTGTTCCCGAGGCAGGCAAGGTGTGGGATAAAGGCCGGAATTGGACGACTGTCGTGTTGGAGGTCGTCCCTGGTACATTACCCGGCAGCAGTGCTGAAGGTGGAGATGGGAACCCTGAAACCACTGACGAGGATGTGGTGGCTGTGGCAGCTTCTAGGAAAGATGAGGATGTGCTCGAGATTCCGGTCTTTGTGCATATGGACTGGGACGCGGATGCGCAGCTTGACCAGCAGAATCTGGGGAAGGCATCTAAGGCTGATGATAAGGTGACGAGAGAGCTGGCTTATTGGATGGTCCTTGGTGTGGGCAGAATCCAAGCTTCTTTGTAAATGTTGAGATGTGGATGGATGGTGCCAGCTAGTTTGTGCTTTGTATCTATCATACCCTGATTGCGTTTCTTTTTGAAGCTTGAATACCCTTAAGATGTCCATGGATCTATAGATGTACAGACATGGGGTAGCTCTGACAGACGCCGCCAAGTAGAACCCACAATGGTAAAGTAAGCTTAAAAGCACACATCCCTGTCCAGATGCCTAGGCTAGACTGCACACGCACTCTATACACAACAGCTACAATGCAGTTGGGCCATTGCCCCCCCCATAATGCTACGCAAGGGTAAGAGAAAATTCGGAATTGTTGAATTGGAATACTATCAGGTATTCCATCCCATCCTCATTAGATCGGGAGAGAGAGAGAACTCAACTCCATCACCTCACCCAGACCCTCGAAAAACATAGAGGGCAACCGGAAACAACAAGGCAACCAGCGTCTGGGGGCAAAAAAAAGAAAAGAGAAAAACCGTCAATGCATTTTTATGGAGATCATCTCTTTGGAACCCAATGGCCGAATCTAGCCACAATTCAAAGCTAGGCACAAACCATTCTCCCACGCATCAACCGAGCACATTCCAGCCCCAGCCCCAAAAAAGTCATCAAAGTGAACAAAAAATTCTAAACATACATTTAGAACTCAGCGCCGCTCTGGGGGAACTCGAAGGCGACAGCACGGCCGGTGAGGCGGCGGTAGACCTCGCCGTAAGCGTCGAGGCGGTGGTCGACACCACCACGCTCCTTCTCGTCGAGGATGACCTTGAGGGTCTTGGAGCCGTCCTCCTTGGTGCGGACACGCTTGCCGACGATCTCGACGGGGTAGACGAGGTCAGCGAGGATGGAGTCGTGGACAGCGGTCAGAGTGCGGGAACGGGGGCGCTTCTGGGTCTGGTTGGAGCGAGAGTTGACGGAGCGCTTGGGGCGGGGCAGGATGCGGCGCTGAGCAACGAAGAGGACGTGGCGGTCGGAGAACTTCTTCTCGAGCTCGCGGGTCAGACTGGGGTATTGTTAGTTTTCGGATGTTTCGTGTACATAGGGGTTGCCTCGGCGTTTTCATTTTCGTAATTGTTCGAGGTCATGGGTGCTTACCGCTGCTGGATCTTGTGGAAGTTGGCCAGGAGGGGAACGGGGACGAAGACAATGATGGCCTTCTTGCCGTGGCCGACCTCAACCTAAATTGAAAAATGTCAGAAGAAGTCCGGTTGAAACTGTCGCGCACAGAACGAGAATCCTCCTGGAACGGCGTGTTGCTGTGCGAATATTTTCTTCTTTTTTTCTGTGCATTCCTTCTCATTTATCTCCGCCAATGCCTTTTCTTTCATGTTGAGGTATGTTTTGGCGTTGACTGTTGTGGATTGGAGCCAATCCACAAATCTGGATATTTTTACCCCGGAGCATCGAAATCCCTCAAAAAAAAAAGTTCGCAAGCCATTCCAGAAGGATCCAATTCGTGCCGCAATTCTCGAGCAGTATTTCTTACCTCGCGGGCAGAGACGAACTGCAGAGGACGAAGGGTGGCCTTCAGGTCCTGTGTGTTGCTCTCGAGGTCGAAGAGAGCGCCGGCGATCGCGGTCTCCAGCTCGGAGGGGTTTTGCCGGGATGGCGAGTTGGTGGCGATCTTGTTGATGGCAGCCATTATTGCGAGCGACGGGGTGCTGCGGGAAGTGCTGGTGGTGATGTCGACGGAGGGGAGGTTCGCAGATTGAATGGATGGGAATTTGCTGTGGGATCGGCGATTTCGCTTAGGGCGCGCTACTTCTTTATTGGGTTTAGTGTGTCCGTGTTAGGGCTCCTTGATGATTGGTTGGTGTTGACCCACTATCGTTCTGACTCCGGGAGGTTCTCGATGCCAGCATTTACAATCATAGCAGGGATGAGATTGATTTGAAAAGGAAAAAGAATTTCAAAAATTTACACTCTAATCGACAATGTCGAGGCCATTGGCCTATCGGGGAATAACAAACTGTAGACTATAGGGGCATGGCTTTCCAGTGCAGCCGGAGCAAGCAAGGAATTGAAAAAAAAAAGAGAGAAAAAGCACAAGAGACGCCTGTATCCATGGGAAATAATTGCAAGACCAAACTTCTGTGAGCAAATCAAAATTCAGCAAGCGCAACCTTCCTTGGCTGTCGCAGCGTTACGATCCCCCAGGTTGACTCTCGCATCCTCTGTTGACCGCGCTCCAAGCGAAGTCTGTCCGGTTCCAGCGCCAGTACCGCGACCAGTCTTCAGACTGCTCTCCGGGATGGCATTGGCAATGGCGGTGAAAACGTCGACGACATTGGTGCCGGTCTTAGCACTAGTCTCGAAGAACAAGAGGCTCTCTTCCTCGGCATAGCTAGTAGCCTCCCGGGTTGAGACCTTGCGGGCGTCCCCAGGAACGGCATCCTGCGCCTCATCCTCTTCGCCGGTACCTTGCTCGTCCTGTGCAGCGGAGTCGGCACCGTCTGTCTCGGCGGGTGCCTCGGAAGCCTCGCCACCGTCATTGGTTAAGTCCAGCTTGTTACCGACGAGGGCAATCACAATGCCAGGGCTCGCTTGGCGCTGTAGCTCAGCAACCCAGTGCTTTGCCTTGGTGAGCGATGATGGTTTTGTGACATCGTAAACAACCAGTGCGGCTTGCGCGTTGCGGTAGTACATCGGGGCGAGTGATGCGAAGCGCTCTTGGCCAGCGGTATCCCAGATCTCGAACTTGATGGTGCGCGTGGGGAGGGAGCATTTCTGCGTCAGAAAGGCGGCTGAAAAGATGACGTTAGTTGACTTTCTTGTTCAAGCTTGCCTTGGAAGTTTCGGGTGAGTTGCGGGGGATGTCTCGAGATCAGGTACGGCCCACTGCTCTTGCCATCTCTCTGGGAAGTTTGTTTCCCGTGCAGGGGAGTCGATTGTTTTCCATGGGGATTGTGCTGGAGGGAATTTCTTACCGCCGATGGTTGGTTCCTTGTTCTCCTGGAAATCATTGTTGACGAAGCGAAGGACAAGTGAGGACTATGGATGAGGACATGGTCAGTTATTGGGAATTCTTGAGAAGATGGCGAAAGGAACAGTACCTTTCCTACTGCGGCTTCGCCCAGCAGCACGAGCTTAACGCTGCTGCTTGGCTTCGGGGCATTTGCGCTCGCTGACTCGGACATGGCTGAAACCACGAGGCAAGAGTAAGATGGCGATAAACACAGTCAGGTTTTCCTGTAGATGATCCCTTCAATCGGCGATTCGGCGACCAGGCGACCAGGGTGAGGTGGCAGATGGGTTCGGCTGGTAACTGCGGGTCGGGAATGGGGGCTGCCTAAAGGTAAGACAAGAGCTGGAACACAAGGTGATGTTTCCCCTCTCGTATTGACAGAGTAGTAAAATCCTAATTCAAGAATGAAGAATGCAGGTGATATAAGCGTTGCCTGGTTTGATCTGAAGCGGAAGCGGAGGTGATGATGATGGGGTTGTCCCTATTTAGGATTAGCGTGGGTTCAGTCACGGTACCTGCGAACGTTCTCTTCTGTCAACACCCGTGGACTCTACTTCAGCTTACCTACTTGCTGTACTATCTCTTTCGGAACCCCTAGGCTCTAGGTCCACATCCTGGCAGGGTTCCATTCTGCTTTCTAGAATTATCTCTGAGCCAACACTCCGTATCCGATATCACATTGGATACCAGGTATGCACCGTGATGACCTGCAGGCATCAGTAGCCCACGATGAATGTCGGGACAAGATTATTTGGGAATGATGACCTCAAGGACACGTACTGGAACTTGACTCAAGGTGGTTCGCAGACCGACAAACATGTTCCTAGCACCTTGACAGCTGTCATCGCAGAGTGGACTAGTGCCCAACTGGCCTGCAAGATGATGTCGGGTGCCAGTTAGGTTAGACCGTCAGGCTCGGGACATCTCTGCCGATGCACCAGCCAGGCCCGCATCAAGAATCGGGCTGGCCGTTCCTGTCTCGGCATTAGTCGGTAAGCAAATCTGCCCGATTCTAGCGCAACCGCGGTCAGTCAGGTACAAGCAGAGTACGACCTTGAAGATGTAGGTTTACAACCTTCGATGTTACAACATGCGTCTGATTGCATGGATCTGGGTATGGTGTTCTAGACTAGCTGGATGAGGAATATTTTGAGAGAATGATTTGATTCATGCGGACACGAGCTTTGCGCGTGATATATAATACACAGGCGTCAACGTCAAAAAAATAATACAGGTACATGTATAAAAAAGTTCCCATGGGGCAGCGCCCATCCATAAAAAAAAAAAAAAAATCAATGAAAATCAATCCAAGAGTGCTCTTGACCGTGAGGTCGAAGCTCTAGATTCTGGTATCAGCGCATGCATCCCATTGAAGATCCGTCCCGTCTATACCAAAACGCCGTATAACGAAAAAGCCAAACATAGACAAAGGAAAAATAAAATAACGAAAAACTGGGGGAAAAAATCAAAATCAAAGGCACTTTTTGAGGTTGAACCGTGGTATTGAGTCGTGTCAGGGTGGGTGGAGGAGGAGGTTCGGAGTAAAAATTAGGCGCATAAGTCGAAGAGAAGTCGAAAAAAAGTGTTCACGCTTGGTATCCGAAAGTAAATGCAGAAATCGAGCCGAATTAAAAATGGGTATAATGGTGCGCGAGGCCTGAGGCGAATAGGCGAGAAGAACGAATGGTCAAAGCCCAGGAAAAGATAAAGAAGTGGTGTTACAGATGTCTGGAGGGTGGTTAGGTTTGATGCCCAATTGCGCGATGATCGAAGGTCTTACCAAAATCAGGTAAAACTCCAAACGCAGATGCGTCAAAAACTCCCGCCACTGTTGGGCGCCAGACAATCCAAAACGTGACCGAGTGGTGTAGAAAGCAATGTTGAGTATGACGAGGATTCCGAGGGAATTTATTTCGGTGGTGGTGGAGGAACGCCGGGCTTCTTCACCCCAGTCGTGTCGTATGCTCCTCGTCCCATGTTGAAAGCAGAGAGGTCTCGCAGGATCATGTTCAGGTCTGCGGAGGAAACCATGGTTAGAGAGGAAGTTTTGGGTGAAGTAGAAGTTGGCGAGGATATATGAATGTGCTGACAGAGCGAGGAATGGAGATGGAGTTACTCACCAAGATGTCGACAGGAGCTTATATAGATCTTTGCTCGGCCGGGGAAACAAGCAGACAAACAAAGTCCCAATCCACCCCCCGAGTCAAGAAATTAAAAAAATCGAAAAGGTCTAGACAAATAGAAAATTCGACGTTCCAGGCGATAGAGATGCAAGCTGCAGTCGGGATCGGAAAATGCAATCCTTTTATGGAGGACCACTGGGGGATAAATGCGGGATCCAACAGAATCGTAGGGCAGGAATGTGAGGAAACGGGCCCGACGAATGAGCAGTGTAGGTCAAGAGCAGAGGTCGACAGG
Organism: Penicillium salamii; assembly: GCA_911197225.1. NCBI lineage: Eukaryota > Fungi > Ascomycota > Eurotiomycetes > Eurotiales > Aspergillaceae > Penicillium > Penicillium salamii. The sequence continues at coordinate 917,188 of CAJVOY010000153.1, read as the reverse complement.
TCGCAGCTTGTTGCTTTTTATGAATCCAAAAGGGAAAACCAGAGATTAAATCGAAATGATAAGCGTGAGGGTGGCTGCAGCCGAAAAATCCATGTAAGAGCAAATCGCGATCTGAACCAGAAAATGGGGCAGAAGGGATATGAAGCTAGGTCGGCAAGGGAGCGAAGGAGAGTGCTCCGGAACTGGTCCCGGTCGATCCGGACAAAGTGCAAATCGACGTATCGCAAGGGAGAAGGAAGGGGAGTTTAGAGAACAGGTATGAGAGGTTAAAGGAAGAAGGGGGGGGGAATTGCGTTGATATAGACATCGATTATTTAAGATTCTAGAAAACAGAATCAATAATACATTAGATTATATCTGAAAATAATTATTTTCCTGGAAAAAAAAATTGGGAAATAAAATAATAATTAAAAGGGAAATAGTAAATAGTAGAAATAATAGAAATAATAGATCTAAAATGTCTAAAATGTCCATGAAATACTAGTACAATTAAATTCGCTTTGTTTAGCAGCGGCTCTCCCGTCCCCTGGTCCCGGGGAAGAGGAAAGGTCCCCCTTTCTAACGTTTCTGATCTTTTTTCCTTTTTTCCCTGCCTCTTTTCGTTTTTCTTACCCTAATCACGAATCATCTTGATCTTATTCTCCCTAAAAGATCCAAAAGGGACAGAAGCCAGCTACCGAAACCCTTCTGATCCATCACAATCACATCTTACATCTGTCAGGTCCAAAGGCTGAAAGTTATCAGAGCTCTCCACTCTAAAGCTAGGAACCAAATCTCCGGGCAGCCTTTGTGCATGAGTGGAGTCTCCAGGAACAGCCGCAGGAACGGAAAAAGAAGAGAAAAATAAAAATAAAAATAGGAAAAAAAAATAAAACGGATCCCCCCGAGCATTTTGTTTGGGGTTTTACTCTTTTTTATTCGACCCATTTTCTCGCGTGGTCGGGCTCTATCGGGGATGCTGCTCTACGAGTACTTCTCAACAGTATCTAGGTATTAGTTTACCTAGTACTGTACAAAGTACAATCACGGAGTACAATCTCTACGAGCTGAAGGTGAATTTAATCAAGGCCAGACATCCGCTCACGCCGTCCCCCGTACAATAGTCAATTGCGGTCAGACCAGTCGCAAACTTCGCAGGTTTCGGAAAACCCTGGATGTTTCCTACACATCAGAAGCCAATCGTCCACGCAATTTTAGGCGCCTCAGGTCTTTATGTCACGTATCTTTACTCCGTACGCGCCGTGATCTACTCCGTACATTAGTTACTCTGTAGCCGATCGAGAAAAGAAAAGAAAATGACCCCTTCCAAAAAAAAAAATTTAAAAAAAGGGAAAATAAATGAAAATCAAAAGGCCAGAGTTTTCTCGATCCTGTCTCCATCATAGGGGGTGGAGCACTAATTACGCCCAAAAGTTGAAATCCCGTCTCGGTTACGTATGAACATTCTTTTCGCCTTCTAGCCAACTTCCCAAGGTACCGAGCCTATGGGTCTCCGTACAATACATCTGGAAGAATGGTCGAACAGGATCCACCCCCATGATTCCGACGTAATTAAGGGTGCATTCTTCGTCAGCTTCTTTTGCCACTCTGGAGTGCCTTTCCCTTGAGCTGATGGGCGCTGTCCAACCGTGATTCGTACCATATGGGCGTGTTTCAGCCTGTGTCCACCACGCCCAAAGGAGGAATCACCTCCATCGACTTTCAATCTGACTTTCCTTCCTCGTGGAAATCGGGGCTGGAAGATCTGCCGATTGCAGCCTATAACCGTTGGTTAGAGCTCAAGACCCATTTCCAACACGACCATGACTACTCCGTACAGAGTACAGAGTACCTGGGACCGCGGCTTTCGTATCTTCGACCTAGACTCTGTAACACGAAAGACAATGCAAGACAAGCGATCCTCCAGGTCTCACTGTATGATGGAATAGGGGAGGACTGATCATCTTTCCGAATAGAACTGGCGATCACCCCTGGTGGACCGGATCCATCGAAGGGCTCCATCAAAGAGAAGGAATAGAAAAAAACAAGAAGTCACAAGCAATGGTAACTTATCTGTACGGACACTAAACTGCCGACAACAAAATGGAAGGTCACTAACGCTTCAGGGCAACGAGCTTCCTATTCTTCCATTGTGGAACCTGGTATTACGAGTAGCTCGGGGAGAACCCGTTTTGAATACAGCTAGAACGACGCTAGAAACGGGAGAAAAAAACCCTCCATTATCACAACCTTAATACCCCCCTTTTCCCACTTCGGAAGCACTACTTGTATGAAGTATACAATCCACGGGGCTCTGTTCCTAGACAGAGCAACTTGAGTTTGCCATTCAACGGTGCGTGGACCCGAGACCCAGTGTGGTGGTTCATGATTTTCCCGAGACCTGATTCTAGACGTCTACCGTATTCCGAACTCTCCAGAGTTCGGCTGGATGCATTAGTTTGCAAAACAAGGTTACGCGATTGCATGAACCGGCTTCCACTCTGTTCCGGAACGTCTGAGCTTTGCCCGGTTCACCGTTAGATGTGCGTGTCTGTTTCCTTTGTTTGAAGGCCGGGAATATACAGCTACGACTGCCTGCCTGCATCCACTTGGACCGGGGCGTTGAAAGGGAGACAGGGATTGAAAAAACGGTCGTCGCGGATCGACAGCCGGCCGCAGTGGCTTTAAGATTTGCCTTGCAGTGCATTGAAATGGAACAGGGGATCCCTGAGTCGGATGCATCGAACACCATTCCGCTCTTTGTCCTTCTGACAGCCATCGGGGATCTGTCAACACTTCTTAAATTGGGTGGATACGAGTACCTTGTGAAGTTGATGTTGGGATTCTGGTTTGGTTGGTTTCTTTTTTTTTTTTTTTTTTTTCTTTTTCGCGGAATACGGAGTCTTCCGTGCTCGGTTTCTCATTGTTTGGCATAGACTGTGGCTGCCTCGAACTGATTGATTTCAATTGCAAACTATCACCAGACACAGGGGCAGATTGCACACTAGGGCACCGCGGATGCAAAGCCGGTCGATCCTCGATTCCCTTACGACTCCATAAACAGAAAATTCTAGAAGCACTATATATTCGGAGTACGGAGAACTCCATCTGTACCAATAGTGTGCACTTGTATTCCGTCTGTACTCCGCAGAGTGAAAGACAGTTCTAGAGCAGAGGAAAAACGGGGCCATAACAGACAGACCTTGGAAAGACAAACAGTTGAACCATTGGAATTGGAGCCACTTTCCCCGTCCCGAACCAAAAACTCAATATGCGATCGGTTTTTGAGCCGCCTCAATTCTTGGCTCCAAGGTTCTTCTTTCTGACAAAGGTTTCCACGGAAACTCCCAGGGAAATACGATGTATCTAGTGTCAGTTTCCGAGACTTGAGGCAGAACAAAAAGGGTACTTAGTAAAAAAAAAAAAAAAAAAAAAAAAAAAAAAAAAAAAAAAAAAAAAAAACCAGCAAAGTGGACATCTGGACTTTTCTGGAGTTCAAGCTCTCAGAGTGACAGGCCCAATCCACTTCCACCCGACATCCATTTAACTTGCATAAAAGAAGCGGAAAATGACGATCGCCGCTCCACGGCTCCAGCACCGTTCTGTCGGGAGCGATCGTCCCCTTTTTTTTTTTCGTCCGGGTCAACCCCTGACTTCGGTTGTCACGACATGACGCAGGGTGACTGATCGAACCAAAGAGGTAAAGCGGATATGACCCACGTCGCGATGGGTCTCCGGCTTCTCTTCGAAGGATCCGCGGCCACTTGGCGCATGAACGGTTAATGTTTCCCATATTCAAATGTACCGCTGCGTCACCTCACAGCTGTACCTGTCTGCTATGCTGTATGATGTATGCTGTGCACTGTATGACACACTGAAGAACATCGAGAAAAAAAAAAGATTATTCGAAATTCGATTATCGAGAATCTCATTCTGCAGTGTCGATCGCTGTGACCTTACTCCATTCTCGTACCTTTTGTATGCACCTAAATCTCTACAGATTGATAGTCGACTTGGGTCAAATAGTGCATCTTCGCGCTTGCTTGACTCTACCCAAAACCGCTAGGCTGCAGATCATGAGAGCCACCGGTAGAAACTACGGTTGAGTTCTCGATCTTCCCCGAAAGTGATCGCCTGCGATCGCGATTTGATTGTCACCCTTTTTTCCCGTGTCTTGCAGGACGGACCGGGGAAGAGCTGCGCGCCCTTCCCCCCGAGGCTATCAATCCGACAACCTGGATGTGTCACATTCAGCTTCACGCGTTTGCATTTGCATTTCCCTTGACTTTGGGCTTTCCTATTTTTAATTCTTGAGAAAAAAATTATCTTTATGGGGTACTAAGTACCCCGTACGGAGTACACCGCTGATCCAAGTAACCCAAGCTTCCATTGGTATGCAGGGACGATGTCCTCAGGCCCCTGCCTGACGTACTATTTGCTGTTGCAATTGGAATGATTGCTGTGCATATGCATTGCGTTGAATGAGGCGCAAAAATGACCCAGTTCCTGGGATCAGACGTCCCAATGGGCTGTTCTTGGGATCCCGCTCGCAATTTTGGACGCGTCGAACACTTCCCCAGCCACATACGAGGAGGCGCCTCCTCTTCAGTGGCAAGTGTCGAAAGCACGTAACCTATGTCACATCGTCTGGGATTTGGAAAAGTGATAATATGTAATATGTTAATTGAGTATGTACGGGGCGTACGAGGGAGAGAACCTTAGTAGATTATATTATCAATAGAACCCATCCTGTCTCAAGCATGATCAGCTCCCAGCCTCCGATTTCCCGATCAATACGACAGCTCTCACTCAGCATCGTGAGCAAGCACAGTGGTAAGCCATTTCGAACTGTAGAATCAATGTCCAGTCAGTAAAGTGAACTTTACCATAAAAAGAATCAAAATCACACTCGCCACAAATATAATCCACACCGCCCCACAGAGAGACACAGTCCAGATTATACGTTGTAGTGAGGGTTACTCAAGATCTTAGACATACCTGCTCGTTGGTCTGACAAACCAAAACCCGGGGCCCCTTACCGGAGCCCTGGGAAAGATCTTTGACCGTCTCCCCATCCCCGGGCCCCTTGTCATTAGCGGCATCATCAAGCCCCAGTCCCAAACAATGGCACTTGTCGACCAGCGTCTTCCGCAGGAGGGCGCTCTTCTCGCCGATCCCACCAGAGAACACCACACCGTCTATCTGTCCATTGAGCTTGAGATAGTAATTCCCGATGTAGCCGAGAATGCGGTCAACAAAAATATCGAATGCAAGCTTGTGGGCCTTGGTAGGTGGGTTCGGCACTGCAATCTCGGAGAAATCAGTTGTCCCTGTGAGTGCTTTCCATCCTGATTTTTTGTTCAGGATTTCCTCAGCCTGGTAAGTCCCAGTTAGTCAATGTTGATCATTAGACATGCAAGGTGTTGAGGCCTTTACCGTGCTGATGTGCATTTCCTTCGTGCTAGCTGGGCTGAGTTTCCCCGCTTCATTCGTATAGTGGAATACCAACCTTTACTCCATATTAGCTTCAGCTCCCATCACAATCGATTTGTTACCAACTTACGATGGATCGATATCTCCACTGCGGGTTGCACCAGGTAATCCCGCCAAGGGAGTGAGTCCCATTCTGATTGCTTGTCAGTATACAAGTATTGCCGGGTGGAGTTATTGAGTAATGCAATTTGCACTTCTCTGTATGACTGACGATGTATCGATGGATTGTCCATCTTTGATGGCACAGATAGAAGCCCCACTTCCAATATGCATCACAATGAGGTTTGTCTTTTCAGCTGGTTTGTTCAAAAATTGCGCCACGGATCGTAGAATAAATGAGTAGCTGATTCCATGGAATCCATATTTGCGTAGACCATTCGCCTTGGCGACTTCTTGGTTGATCGCGTATGTGCGCACCGGTTCTGGGATCGTGTGGTGGAAGGCGGAGTCGAAGAAGGTAATGCTCTTGACCTTGGGAAGCTCAGTTCTGCAATGCCGAACTATTTCCAGTGCGGAAAAATTGTGCCTTTGTATGGTGTGGTTAGTTTAATACTTCTGAGCTGAGGGGTGATCATTTGCTGCCCGTGGGGCGGGGTCGACATTGTACGAGTAGACAAGGATATATGCCCCGGGAGTCGGTCTAACTTACAGTGGTGCAAGGTCTTCAAATGATTCCAAATGGTGGTAAGTCTCGTCGTTGATCTCGACTGCTTCGCGGTAGTCACCTCCGTGCACGATTCGGTGACAGATATATTGTAGGTCGTCGACGCTGGTAATTTCGGAGAGCTCGGCAGTTTCGAAACAACGCTTCAATAGGTAATTGAATGCTTCCTGAGGCGTACCAAGTTTCTCATCGACCTGCTCTTTGTGCTTTTTATCGCCTTGTTGGTATTTGAACGTGGGTGGAGGCGCGGTGATCCCGGAGATCTCCGCATCCGCAATGCTTCTCGGCGGATTCTCAAATGTGTAGAAGTTGATTTTCACTGAGGACGACCCAGCATTGACTGAAAGAATAGATTTCATTCTTGCTTCTCCGTTGTTGTTAGTAGTGCACCTGTAGACGATGCAATGATCAAGTGGAAGCTGCAGGTTTTGTTGCGAATGTATGATGTCAGGGTGGGCTTACAACATAGTATGATCTCAGCTCCAAGATCGAATCCTGGAACAATGACAGTTGACATAATCTCTGTTTTCCTTTCAAATGTTCTCTCTGTTCTCCTTAGTTTCTTTTCACAATCATTTGCGCTAAGCTCGTTCATATTCATCATGCCTGGCGAAGTCATTACCGAGCCAAACCCCAAACCACAGCCATCACATCTACCTGACTATGTGGAGAAGTTGAGTGTGAAACTAAACCACGAGAACAAAGATTTAGATCAGAATGCCTGTGATTCTTTGCTCAAATTTCGGCGAGCGGCCTCATACATCGCCGCTGGTAAGAGATCCTTACTATACATTTAGACATCCTCAGCTCATCGGAGTATAGCCATGATTTTCCTATCAAAGAACACGCACTTGAAGGAAGATCTGACATTCGATCACATCAAACCTCGACTACTTGGTATGTCCGGGCTCAATACGGACATGATCGCATTCTGATAGTTACTGTATAGGTCACTGGGGAACATGTCCTGGATTGATTCTGGTATATTCCCACTTGAATTATCTGATTCGGAAAATGAACCTGGACATGCTGTATGTTGTTGGTCCAGGACACGGTGCACCGGCACTCCTAGCCGCATTGTGGTTGGAGGGCTCGCTGGAAAGGTTCTATCCTCAATACTCCCGCGATAACCAAGGCCTGCACAACCTGATTGCCACCTTCAGTACCCCATCCGGATTCCCCAGGTTGGTCGAGTTCTCCAATTTACAATGAAAGTTCCATCGCTCATTTAAGTGCAGCCACATCAACGCTGAGACCCCCGGCGCTATCCATGAGGGCGGAGAGCTTGGTTATGCTCTCGCTGTATCTTTTGGTGCAGTCATGGATAAGCCTGACCTCATAGTCCCTTGTATAGTGGGCGATGGTGAGGCTGAGACCGGCCCTACTGCTACGTTTGTCTACCCGTGCTCCGCTCACTTGGACAAAACTAATTCACAACAGGTCCTGGCATGCAATTAAGTATATCGATCCCAAGGAGTCAGGTGCAGTCTTGCCAATACTGCATGTGAATGGGTTTAAAATTAGTGAACGCACTATTTTCGGATGTATGGACAACAAGGAGCTCGTCGCCCTTTTCAGTGGATACGGGTACCAGGTTCGACTTGTCGAGGACATCAACGACATAGATACAGATCTCCATTACTCCATGGTGTGGGCTGTTGAGGAGATCCAGAAGATTCAAAAGGCTGCTCGGTCTGGGAAGCCGATCCTCAAGCCAAGGTGGCCGATGTTGATCTTACGCACTCCCAAGGTATGTGTTACCCCCGTTCTGACTAGGCACCAAAGCTAATGGGACTTTGAAAGGGCTGGTCAGGACCAAAGAAGCTCCATGGTGAATTTATCGAAGGTTCTTTCCATTCACACCAGGTACCTTTGCCGAAAGCAAAGTCCGACCAGGAAGAACTTGATCTTTTGCAGAAGTGGCTTTCTGATTACAAGCCACACGAGCTCTTCACTTCAAGTGGCGATATAGTTGATGACATCAAATCTGTGATTCCCACAGATGATTCGAAGAAGCTTGGTCAACGCATTGAGGGATACAATGGCTACGTCGCCCCGAATTTGCCAGATTGGAAACCCCTATGTGCACCAAAGGACTCGAGCGAAAGTGCCATGAAAGCCATCGGCCGTCTCATCAACCAGACGTTTATCGATAACCCGAAAAGCGTGCGCCTCTTCTCTCCCGATGAGCTGGAGAGTAACAAGCTTGATGCAGTTTTTGATTCAACGAATCGCAATTTCCAGTGGGATGAATTTGCCAACGCTCGCGGTGGTCGAGTGATCGAAGTCCTGAGTGAACATATGTGTCAGGGATTCATGCAGGGTTATACATTGACTGGCCGCATTGGAATTTTCCCATCCTATGAGAGCTTCCTTGGCATCATTCACACAATGATGGTGCAATACTCAAAGTTCATCAAGATGGTGAGTCTAGTTCCCCCGAATCTGCAATCTGTACTCACCATGTCTATCGTATAGGCACTAGAAACGAAATGGCACTCTGGGGTCAGCAGTATCAACTATATCGAGACAAGCACCTGGACACGCCAAGAACATAATGGCTTCTCCCACCAGAATCCGTCTTTCATTGGCTCTGTATTGAAGCTGAAGCCAACTGCAGCTCGTGTATATCTGCCACCAGACGCGAATACCTTCTTGACTACTCTTCACCATTGCCTAGGCTCGAAGAACTACATCAACTTGATGGTAGGCTCAAAGCAGCCAACACCTGTATACCTGAATCCCGAGGAAGCCGAGAACCACTGCCGCGCCGGAGCATCCATTTGGAAGTTCTGTAGCACGGATAATGGAACTCACCCGGATGTGACACTGGTTGGCATCGGCGTCGAGCTCATGTTTGAAGTAATTGCAGCGGCGGCACTGCTGCGTCAATTGGCCCCGGAACTCCGAGTCTGTGTGGTCAATGTGACTGATTTGATGATCCTCGAGAACGAAGGCTTGCACCCACATGCCTTGTCTAACGAGGCCTTCGATGATCTTTTCACATCGGACAAACCCATCCACTTCAACTACCACGGCTACCCCACTGAGCTTCAGGGCTTGCTTTTCGGACGCCCGCATCTTGACCGTGTCTCTGTGGCGGGCTATATTGAGGAGGGAAGTACCACCACTCCATTCGATATGATGCTTGTCAATCGGGTCTCGCGTTACCATGTTGCGCAGCATGCTCTCCGCGGTGCTGCCAAGGTGAATGAAAAGGTTCGGGTTCGGCACCAGGAGTTGAATTCTGAGCTTGAGAACCTAATCGTTGGAGCCCGGAAGTATATCTTGCAGAATCACAACGGTAAGCCCTGGAGAGAGCGCCCTTAATCTTGCTAGCCAGTGTTTGAAACGCGATGCTAATCTTGAGCTCAAAATTAGATCCCGACGGCATTTACGACACGCCTCATTTTAAATAGACTCGCTTTTTAAATGGCGATCGGCACGCGCGCAGGGGTTTAACTAAGCTTCATGTTTGTTTGAATGCAGAATCATATCCCATTTTGTCAGATGAACTTGTTTTGGAATTTCTTTTGTAAGACCAAGCATAGGTATGCATGGGGTTGTTTCGTGACACACCTGGGCAACCAGTATTTGCCATTCCTCACAATGAAAAGCCTACAAGTCTTACGTGGTGACTCTCCTTGCTTTCATCGGTGGACTTTGCATCTCGATACAAACACAGCGTTGCATGTCGCCCCACCTTATCATATGCCGTTGAGGCGGGGCTCTGACTCCACTGCGAGGCGGAAGAATGAATACGAGATGTCATCAGAGAAGGGTATATTTTGCGATTGGAATTACACGTCTCTGAACCCACCTGGACAAGGTGTTCATTTCACTATGTTGGTTCCACAGCACATATTAAGTTCTGGCCCGCAGGGTTGAGGCTTAATTTCCCCATCTGTATCCAAGACTTGAGGCGGCTGTCTTTAAATTATTACATATAGGGCTGGGGTGTTTGGAAATTGGCCGCAACAACATTGTCAGCAGTTTCGAGTCTGAAGAGACCGCTTCTTGTCTCACAATGGCAATCTGAGCTGACTGGAGTGAAGATCGGTAAGCGATTCCCTACTGTAGGGCAATGTACACTGCCGATTGGGGGCGAGTATCGCTATACGATCTTGCTGATCTCATTTCTCTTTATCGGGTTAATTATTGTGGGCAACTGATGAAAAACTAACTCTTGCATCCGTCTGGGTAACAGTTGACTAATTTGACCCGAGGAGCGTTTGAGCGTTCGGATGCTTTTGATATCGGCTTTTGCCACGGGCCCGAAAGTACTTAAGCAGTACCATGGAATGTGATACTACTTACCTTGAGAGCCCTGGAAAATCTAGAAATGCCATCAAAATATAAACCAGTTGTAATAGAGTATGGCTACTGCGTAAGCGAATGTGGATCTACTAATCCCGTCACATAGTACATCTATCCGCTGCATCCGAGACCATGGGAAGGAAAAATCAGGATTGCCTCCAAACACGCGAGATCCCAGCGTACCAACAATGGTATTGGGGGACCGAGCAGGTATGAAAGCTCAACAGGCTCATCTCAAAACAAAAGTGACATGCGAGCACTGTCTCTTAGATACTTTGAACCGGTGTATCATTCGTCCATCAAACACGATCTTGCTGCAGGAATTCTTCAGGCGCGCCATATCAAAGGCAGCCTCATGAGGCTATGTCGGTAAATCCGCCTTCTTATGACCAATAAGTATAACTTAACAGCATTAAAACTTTCAAGGTCGAGTTTCGTTCTACTAAATGGCCTCGGGAATAACGAAGCCCAGGGCTGAGGCGACTCTTGGCGGGTGACACGCTAAACCTAAAAGGGATGTCCTTGCGAGAGGGACTGTAGTTCGGCCCGAATCTCTATACCTCGAAGGATTTTCTTTTCATATTCCATTGGGTCTGGTGTTCTGATCCAGATGCTTTGGCCCATCATATGTGGACGACACGTAGGGAATCCTATCAGCCCCACCCTCGTGGCAGTTGGCTGGCTCAAAGCCTTTACCTGACGCTCTGTTCTTCCTTTCCGACTTACCAGCCGGGTCCGGTCTGATCATAAATCCGCGTTGGATGCTGAGCCAGGCGGGTCTAAGTGCCGCGGCTTTCGCCATTGGTTGTTTGTATGCGGGTCTTATGGCTGCTTGGGATTGAATCTGGCTGATATGTACTTAAGACCATGGCTTTAGCCTCGCAAGCTCTTCCCCGATGGTGGGGAACTTGACTTGTGCGTCAGTACTCAGCCATACTGACTCCCACTCGTATTTAGGCGGCTCCTTGTCCGGTTGAGTGAAAGCTGTGTTCCTGTGTCTTTGTGCGATATCATTTTTAGCATCAGACAAAGGGTGCTGTCTACAAAAACGAGTCGCTGGAGTGATTGAAATCTACCTATCTATCTATCCTGTTGGAATACCTGCCATCGATAACTTTATACTACTTTCGCCATGGCTGATAGAGTTCAACTGGGGATTGGCTGTCATGCCTATGTTGATGGTATCGATACACCATATGGATATCAGCCCTCGCTAGGAGCAGGCATCGCCTACTGCGTGCTCTTCGGCCTTTCGATGATTCTTCACACGCTCCAGTTTACCTGGAAACGACAATGGTGGGCATGTGTCTTTAGTATCGGATGCTTGGGTAAGTAAATAGAGCCTCATGGTTTCTAGGGCACGGTTGTGTCGCGACACACCAAGCCCTATCTCTATACAACGAAACTAAAACACCTCGATAGTCGAAGTAATCGGCTGGGCCGGTCGTACTTGGTCATCCAAGTGCCCTTATAACACGACTGCATTCCTAATGCAAATCTCCACCCTCATCATAGGTACGCCTTATCGCCTTTGGCCCTATAACACGAACTAACAAGCCCCAAGCCCCGACCTTCTTCACAGCCGGAATCTATGTCCTCCTAGGTCGATTTATTCAACTTCTAGGTCGTGAATCTTCCTTCCTCAAGCCCAGCCTCTACCTCTGGATCTTCTGTACCTGCGACGTTATCTCCCTCGTCGTCCAAGCCATCGGCGGCGGAATGGCCTCCGGCGAAGCCGATAAAATCGACGGAGACACCGCGACAGGTACACACATCATGGTTGCTGGAATTGTCTTCCAGATGTTCTCAATCACCATCTTCATGGTCTGTGCCATCGACTTCATTCGTCGTGTGATGCGTCGCCGTCTCTTGCAGACAGTCACCGGCTCCGTCGTCCCACTTTTCGTCGCTATGATCCTTTCCATCGTCTGTATTTATATCCGATCCATTTACCGAACCATCGAGCTGTCGCAGGGCTGGTCTGGATACCTCATCACCCATGAGTCCTACTTTATTGCGCTGGATGGAGCTATGATGATTCTCTCTGTGGCAATCTTCAACCTACTCCACCCGGGTTGGCTGTTACCAAGGGAAAAAGCATCTTCAATGAAACGGGAGGGCCATTCAGCTGATGGCCTTGAAGGGAACCAGAGCTCCCCTCTTCGGTGGTGATCGCGTACTTGGCATTCGTTGTCCCGCTAGTTGATTATCCTGCTTGGTGTTGGCTTGTTTCTGACTGCGTTCGAGACTACATAGATACCTAATCAAGTTACTATATTATACCCGTGGACGTTACCACCATCAAATCTGATCACAGAATTTCCAACATGGCGTGGTGGTAACCTTGGAACGAGCTTCGGACCGCGGAGATACTGGTATTGAGCAATGAAGTTGGAGATAGGCAATCATACACTCGATATTTTGGGCACATTGGGGATATAAAATACTTAAGAACAAGAATAGAAAGGTAATCAACGGAGGACCACAAAACAAAGAGCTGGAATCTGTTAAGATAAGAAATGATCGACCCTCTGCCCCACGGCCGATCAGGAAAGGATATGCTTGCATCTGCATCGGCGTAAACATTACAATCGAGCGATTCCGCTGGAATGGAAAATCAGATTGAGAACGTTCATCTCTTCTCAGATCCTTTGTCACATATCTTATCATACACCATCAACGGCTTCAATCCAGCCAAAGGTTGCTCCTGTAATCAAAGCGGCAGCAGCCCAAAGCGCTCCCCATGTAGCGGCTCCTTCGATGGACACGTCGCGAATTGTGCCTGCCACTTGAACGACAGTGTTGAGTAAGATTCCAAATGCCAGAGTGACAGACCGAGAGATCAGCACCTTCGTCTTCGTGGAGAGTTTGCCCCAGGTGGCACGGTAGACGGATGCAATCAAGTATTCTCTCTCAGATGGCGAGGGACTCTGGTCGGTTTCTGCGGAGTAACCCATAGAGCTGACGAATATGAAATCACGCGCCGCCCAACCGGCAGGTATCAGCGTCATGAAAAGCACAGGCAAGCCCGCGGGGCCAGCGTGCGCAGCACTGATGTCCGGAAGACCTTCGAAGTGCACGACCAATCGCGCGGGCAGCCAAGTGGCGTAGCTGGCGTACAGTACTACGCTGAAGATCGAAGCTGCCATAAGCGTGGTGAAAATGGTGGTGACTTTGTCCTGCAAGATAGCTCGGTTGGGAATGGCGTCAGCCGGAGTACGCGAAAGATTGTGCACGGATGATGGCCGGCGCAAGAGGACAAATGGAAGTGTTGTTGACACAAGCAGGACACAAAAGGCAGCCAGCGCCGAAGTCGGGCGGACATGGTAGAAGAACGACAAAAGCGAGTAGGTTGGCAAGTGAGTCAGGAATAAGAAAGATGCTGCGTCACGACCTATTTTGCGTAATAGCACCGATTAGCTCATGAATGTGACATTGAGAGTCGAAGGACCCTCGTGGGACATATTCAAAATTTCCAAAGGTCAGAAAGTAAGCGTGTACTAACCGTCATATCCTAGCACCCACGTCAGCCCAACCTCAAGGGCTCTCCAGCCTATCAAGCCCCCCACTTCCCACCATTCCTCCAGGTGTCGACTGATAGGCCCAAGATCGCCCACTGTGAAGCTGGATGTCAATGTGAACAAGACCGAGCTCAGCACCAGACTGCTCAAAACGACGAGAACGAAGCGAGCTGGAGAAGGAATGCTCGCCAATGGGGAGGACTGCGCGTCTGTCGCCTCGCGCGCGGGTCGCGTGATGTCACCCCAGGACACCTTTCGCTTAGATGGAGTTTCAGAGGACATGATAGCGCTCTCAGATGGCAAGCTCGAATAGCAAAACCCTGAACTTAGACTGATAAAATTGTCTGCGATTGCCGGAAGAAAGAGAAAGTGAGAAGGCAGGAAATGTGTGGATAGCGGTGAGCTATGATGTCATCGGATGATCATCAACTTTGTACTAAAAAATTCAAGATTCAATGTTTTTGGGCCTTGGATTTCTTGCAATTGAAAGTATTTACAAGGAACACCTGGTAATATGGGGTCCCTCTAAGCTTAATCATCGCCCTCTTTCTCATCCACGGCAAATTCTACTGTCCCGCTCTCACGTCCGTGGTTGTCGCGCACAACAACACGATACTTACCATTATTCCAAAGATCTTTGATGGTCAGCTCACGGGTACGGCCAAGACTCTCGATGTCTCCAATGCGCTCCAAAGTGCCATCCAAGTGCTTGTCGAAGTTTTCAATGGCACAGATTTCTTGGAAAGCGCGTTGCATGGGCACCGAATCGGCACGAACCATCGCTCGTGAGTCAATGGTGAAGATATTCTCGTGGTCGTAGGATTGGATGAAGTCTGCACGGGTCATGATCTCGCGCGCCTTGTGAAGCGGAATCTCGGGTAAAATATGTCCTTGCTCTTCGTGGTAATTTGACTCCATCTCTTCTTCAAGGTCGACCAACGCTTTCGCGAGGACCATGGCAGCAGACTGGATTGTGTTATTGTTAGCTTGATGCGCAGGTTCATGATTGCGAGTGCGTATGGGGTTAACTTACGGAGAACTTCTGTTCATCCATCACATCGTCGTCCATTTCCTTTCCTAGGATCCAGCACTTGTTCAGGAACCAAGTTTTCTCGGCCCGGCAGATATCATCGCAAGCCTTGGTGACATTCTCGGATTTGGCAACGCGGTTGAGGAAGGAGAGTCGCCCACCGACCTTGTCGTAGACCTGCTCTAGAATCGAAGGTGAAAGCGTTTCATTGTGGAATTGCTCGCGATATTTCTTCAAGGCCGTCATTGCCTTGTCCTTGGGCAGATCTGTCACGGGAATAACTTCCATGCGAGTTGCGTAACGTTTCAAGCGCTCGTAGACCCAGTAGTCATCACTGTTTAGGACTAGAAACGTAAATTAGTAGACAAAACTAACAACGCAGGGGTTGATTGGTGTCTTACTTGTCGTGACAAGACCGCTGGCAGCCCATTGCTCGGCACGCTGCTGGATCATTTCAAGCAGATCCTGTCCGTCATGATCATCTCTGACTAAGTGAGTGCTGTTGATGATCAAGACCAAAGGAGGGCATCCATCGCGTCGTCTGGTGAGTGCCACTTTCTCCAGCTTGTTGAAGGCACGCTCAATGTCCAAGAGGGCCGTGGTGTCTCTGGGTCCACGGATGCTAAAAAGACTTCCAATATAGCTGTATACTTCAGTCAGTATTGAAAATATGCAGCGGTTTGAGCAAAGCCTACTCTTCGTGGAATTCGTAGTCCAAAGCTTTGCCGAGTCGGATGCGGAAAATTTCCAGGTCGGCGTGTGCTTCGAACATGGCACAGCTGTTGCCATTGATCTTGCGCATAGCCTCCAGGAGCATTGAAGTTTTGCCTGTTCCCTTTTCGCCGATCATGAGATAATAGTGGCCACTTCTGCGTCCAGCTACAATGTCATCAATCTTGGGCTGCTCATTGCGAACTACCCAATGTTCCTCATGGCGGTACTTGTGCTTTCCAGATACAACACCCGCGACTTCGAGCGCGGGGTCACCTGGATTGAAAGCATTGTCCATTTTGTCGAGAATCAGGTACTTGTAGTACTGGTGGTACGAGTATCCTGCCGCACTTGGGAGATAATTAGCTGTGATCCCGTAGGGCATGTCTCGGCAGGCCTACCCTAAGATGGCGATGGATGCCGCAGTGGTTGCCGCAGTCTCGAGCATTTTGAGGATCGTAGATTTGAAGTTGGGGTCGGAGTCGCCACCGCGGCCCTGACCCTTGCCCTTCCCATCGTCCGCATCATCCTGGTCGGTGGGATCCGGCGTGTACTGGCCTGTGTTCTGAGGGTTTGAGTTGAAACGCTTGGGGGTATACACCACAGCGCGAGGATGAGATCTTAGAGCTCCATATGTGCCATGCCGGGCACGGGACCTCAGCGGCTGTGCAAGTCGGTTCCATATCATCCTGGCTAGATTCTTGGCGTTTTATAACGCCAAGTCCTTTAATTCGAGGTGGACGAATGGCCGTCTGTGCTCTATACTCTGTGCTCCGAGGGTTTTACGGAGTATTTTGATAGATAATAACTCAAGGAGTAGGTAGTTCACAAATTGATGTGACCTGTTCACGGGAAAAGGGTTAACGGGTGTACAGGATTGAAAACCTGTTGAAAAACAAAACCCCTGGAAGGAACGGTAATAACGAAAGACACTGAGTCGAACTGAATCGCACAGGAATAATAATATGAAGAGGTTAATGAGAGACTGAAGAGAAAAGCCAAAGGCCGTCGAAAGTGATGGGAGAGTGTGGCTTAGCCGCGTCGCAGCCTCTCAGAACCAAGGACGATGATAGGCTTGGCGATCAACTCGGGTACTTGTTGTCAACTTTGTATCCCGATTTAACAGGTTCATCATATTTATTGTGGTATACTTGAGCTGTTACTTTGCAGCGGAAACAATGTATTCAAAATTGTCTCATCTGATGTGATCTTTGGTCTTTTCAGCAAAGCAACAGATTGAACGTATACCTGTGGACTCCGTCCGTATGGAGTACACACAAACATGGGATGAAGACTTAGCGACCTGGCTTGCCCTATTAGATAGACTCCCAGCCATTGACGCTAAGATAATCGATCAGCTTGTTCATTCCGGGTTATAGCTTCGATCTTGATGGGGTGACGTGTATAAACATCCATGCATCGCGTATTGTATATATCTCATCCAGCACATCGATAAACAATTGAGCAATCCATGGATCCCAACAAAGTACTAAGAACGAACCTGGGAAGTACCCCATACTTAAGTACTTTCTAGAGTATCAATTGTAAGGGTACCCAGCAACCCAACCAGAAGTAAGCATTTAAAATGGAAATGGCCTTCCACCAATGGCCAGCGTGTTCGCTAATGCACTGTTGATGCATCTAACAAATGACGCCTGAGGCACCAAGGCACCAAGGCCCTAAGGCACAGACCTACAATTGAGTCCTTTGTGTATACTCCCAGCCAAGTTTTGGAAATTCTATAGCTTCATAGATTGATAGTACTTACCAACATCCTCTCAATGCAGTCTGACTCCAATTCTTACGAGAAACTAACCTCAGTCCTGTAGCCGCTATACTGTAAACCGGCTGTTTGTGGAGTATCCCTCTCCGCCCCGTGCAATTCCGGAAAAGAAAATGGACCGAGTTTGACCGAATTTTTCTTCTCCGGCTTTCGATTCACCGTCATTCATCCTTTAGACATTCTCCGTGGGGTACGGGGTTTTTGTTTCTTGCTCAATTCGCCTTTTTCCTTATTGTATACTACTTTTTTCTTGATATCCTGCCTCCCCCGCAGGTTTTCCACCTCATTCTTCCCTTCCGCTTTCCCGAACTTTTGTCTCATCCGCGTGTCGGTTGTGAGATAGGGGTTGTGTTACGTCGTTGAAGCTTTCTTTTATCAGCTAGACATCATGGCACAGACCAATGGGGAGTTGGAGCACTCGAAAGGTGAGTTCTGTCCTCGGAGACTCGAAATCCGTCAACACCGGGGCTCCGGGAAAGATGTATTGGACACGCTGACGACGGAACAGAGGCTCCTCAGCCTTCTCAAGAGATCGTCAACGGTGATGCCGTCGAGGGCACACCGGAAGAAGACCTCTCAGGTGGTCTTTTCCAGATCTCCGTGAAGCTTCCGCATGCGCCTCATAAGATTCAAGTGATGGTGGGTTCTTTATAACAAAAATCACATCAGACCAATGTGCCTAACTCGACTGTTCTCACAGGTATCCAACCAAGAACAGGTGCAGGATGTCCGCCAATCCATTGTCGAGCTACCCGGAACCTTCCAATACACTTGCTTCCACCTCGAGTTCAACGGAAACCGCATTAACGATTTCGTCGAGCTGTCCGAGGTTGAGGGCCTCGAGGCCGACTCTGAGATTGTTCTGGTCGAGGATCCTTACACCGAGAAGGAGGCTCGTATGCATGTTGTCCGCATCCGGGAGCTCATTGGTGCTTCTGGTGACCGGGTTGACAACCTTCACGGTATCTCTGCCGGCCTTTCTCTGCACGACGCGATCTCCGCGGACGCTACCAAGGCTACTCAGTCGGAGAAGGACCACTCGCTCGCCCAGTACGACCTTACCGGAACTTCCTCACTGCAGACCATTCTGCCAACTACACAGGCTCCCCTACCCAAGACCGTGAAGTCTATCTCATTGTCTTCGTGGAACCCTGTGCCTTACAACCTCCGCCAGAAGGGCCACTTGCTCTACCTTGTGGTTTCTACTCTCGAGGGTGAAATCTTCCAGGTCACTGCCCACGTGTCTGGATTCTTCGTGAACACCAACTCGAACACCCGTTTCGATCCTTTCCCGAAGAACACCCACCCTAAGAAGGGAAGCGCCCACTCTCTCCTGACGTTGATCTCCCAGCTCTCGCCCTCGTTCAACGCCGCCTTCGAGTCTCTCCAGGAATACAACAACGAAAAGGATCTCCTGACTACCTTCCCCTTCCAGAACGCTATTCCCAACAGCCCGTGGCTGATTTCCCCCGCCACTTCCAGCTTGAGCGCTCACCAGCCTGATATCACCCGTTCCCAGGAGAACTATCTGATCTCTGGTGTTGATAACGCCGAGACTCTGCGTGACTGGAACGAGGAGTTCCAGACCACCCGCGAACTTCCCCGCGAGTCTGTCCAAGACCGTGTGTTCCGCGAGAGATTGACCTCCAAGCTCTTCGCTGATTATAATGAGGCCGCCGCTCGCGGTGCCGTCTTGGTGGCTCGGGGTGAGGTTGCTCCTCTGAACCCCACTGAGGCGCGGGACGCCCAGATCTTTGTGTACAACAACATCTTCTACTCCTTCGGCGCCGATGGCGTTGGAACCTTCACCTCTGAGGGCGGCGACGAAGCTGCTCGTGTGGCTGTTGGCAAGGATGTTTTGGGCATCAAGGCTGTTAACCAGCTTGACATTGACGGTCTCTTCACCCCTGGAACCGTTGTGGTCGACTACCTGGGCAAGCGTATTGTGGGCCAGAGCATTGTTCCTGGTATCTTCAAGCAGCGCGAGCCCGGTGAGCACCAGATTGACTACGGTGGTGTTGAGGGTAAGGAGATCGTTGCCACCCACGACGACTTCGTCCCGGTCTTTGAGAAGCTCTCCAAGGCGCTCCGCATCAAGCAGCACCCTGTCTGGGACAAGGATAACAAGCGCCACGACCTCGAGGGCAGTGTTGAGACCAAGGGTCTTTTGGGCACTGACGGCCGCAAGTACGTCTTGGATCTGTACCGCGTGGCCCCCATCGATGTTGAGTGGCAAGAAGCGGAAGGCAGCGATGCCTACCCCCACCGCATGTCTGTGCTCAGATTGGAGCTCGTTGAGTCCTACTGGCGCCACAAGATGAGCCAGTACGTCAAGGCTGAGGTGGAGAGCCGCAAGGCCGCATCTGCCGAGGCTTCCAAGGAGGGCAAGTCCGAGGAAGAGACCGCGGAACAAGAGCGTGTCGATATCTCCGGATTCAAGCTGGCTCTCAACCCCGATGTCTTCAGTGGTCAGGTTCCCCAGACCAAGGAGGAGAAGGAGCAGTGGGCACAGGACGAGAAGGAAGTCCGCGACGCCTGCGACCACCTCCGCTCTAAGATCATCCCCGACCTCCTCAAGGACCTGCACGATGGCGATGTTGGCTTCCCTATGGATGGCCAGTCGCTGACCCAGCTTTTGCACAAGCGTGGTATTAACCTGCGTTACCTCGGAAAGTTGGCCGAGCAGTCCACCGAAAAGGGACCCCGCCTGCAGGCCCTGTCCATCCTCCTGGTTCAGGAGATGATCACTCGTGCCTTCAAGCACATTGCCAACCGCTACTTGAGCAATGTTCCCGCTCCCTTCGTTACTCCCTGCCTTGCCCACCTCCTCAACTGTCTCCTTGGCTCTGATGTCAACGCCACCCCCAAGGCCGAGATTGACGAAGCTATGCGTAAGATCTTCCCCGAGGGTGATTTCTCTTTCGAGAAGGTCACTCCCGAGTCCCTCCGATCTGAGATCGAGAAGCAGGTCGCCACCCGCTTCCGCTTCTCCCTCGAGAAGGACTGGGCCAGCTCCGTCAGACACTTGCAGCTTCTCCGTGACATTTCCATCAAGTTGGGTCTCCAGCTTGGTGCCCGTGACTTTGCCTTCACCAAGGATCAGGTCAAGGAGCAGGTCGTTGTTCCTGTCACCAACGGCTCCACCCACGAGGAGCCCAAGAAGAAGGGCAACAAGAAGAAGGGTGGTGACAAGCAGTCTCCTTCCCGTGCTCCGGCTCCTGCGAAGCCCGCTACTACTTTCACCGCTGATGATATTCTGAATGTCGTCCCCTTGGTTCGCGATGCCTCTCCCCGCAGTGCGCTGGCAGAGGAGGCCCTGGAGGCCGGTCGTATCTCTCTCATGCAGAACCAGAAGCAGTTGGGCCAGGAGCTCATCTTGGAGTCTCTGTCTCTCCACGAGCAGATCTACGGTATCCTGCACCCTGAGGTCGCCAAGCTCTACCACCAGCTCTCCATGCTTTACTACCAGACCGATGAGAAGGAGGCTGCCGTTGAGCTGGCTCGCAAGGCTGTCATCGTCACTGAGCGCACCATGGGTGTGGACTCCGCCGACACTATCCTCAGCTACCTTAACTTGAGTCTGTTCGAGCACGCCTCTGGCAACACCAAGACTGCCTTGGTGTACATCAAGCATGCTATGGACATCTGGAAGATCATCTACGGTCCTAACCACCCTGACTCTATCACCACCATGAACAACGCCGCCGTGATGCTGCAGCACCTCAAGCAGTACACCGACTCCCGCAAGTGGTTCGAGGCTTCCCTCGCCATCTGCGAGAACCTGTTCGGCAAGGAGTCTATCAACACTGCCACTATTCTCTTCCAATTGGCCCAAGCCCTTGCTTTGGACCAAGACTCCAAGGCTGCTGTTGGTAAGATGCGCGAGGCATACAACATCTTCCACGCCCAGCTCGGTCCCGAGGACCGCAACACCAAGGAGGCAGAGAACTGGCTCGAGCAGCTTACTCAGAACGCCGTTTCCATCGCTAAGCACGCCAAGGACATCCAGGCTCGCCGTATGCGCCGCATCACGATGAACCCTCGCGTTCCTGGCATGGGTACTCGTGTTCAGCCCCAGGTTGGCCAGGCTGCCCCTGAGATTGCCCCTGCTGTCGCCGATCCCTCCGGCCTTGACTCTCGCAACATCGATGAGCTTCTCAAGTTCATCGAGGGCAGTGACGCCGGTGCTTCGCGCTCCAAGCAGAAGAAGCGTGCTGCCGCCAGCAACCCCAAGCTTCGCGGATCCAAGCAGTCTAACAAGGCATGAACGGATCTCTGAATCATGAGAGCTGGTTGCATTTTTTTGGCCTCTCACCTTTATTTTCTTGGTTATCACTTGTGTTAACAGTCACATACTGTATATCTATATCCATTGTCATTTGGGATCGGTGGGCAGGCTTGATGAGCGAAAAGAACTGTTGTATTTTAGATCTCTCTCCTCTCTTTTTCTATTTAATGTTTTTTTCGGCATACCATGCCAGGTTGGGATGTCACTGGGGCATGGAAAGGACTCGGCATTTCTGGCCCTTATATCTGGTGCATTGTGCGGTGTCTGAATTTTGCATCTTGGGTCATTTTCCCTGGACGGAAACCATTTTGTTTACAAACGTTTGAAAATCAAATGGAAATACCGAGGTCTCCAATGAAGTTCAATATCAAAGACTGAGTAAATGTACTCAATGTACTTCATGTACTCAGTAGAGTGCAATTAATCCATCGGCCACAACAGTCAAACCTCTATATAACGTATGAAGTTCCTTAAATCTCGACATTTCGGTGCCTGGGGCACCAACACCTCGGGTACCCAACCCCCATATTCTCCCAATAGAACTTCTCTTCTCTCTCTCCCCTTCCCCTCTGTAGCTTAGATCTCTTCAAATCTCCCCCTATACTGAAATTCGTTATATCCAGCCGATCTGGCCTGTCCACGGGTACGCACCTCACTTTGTCATCATTCCGAGATCCAAATATGCCTCGTCGTCTAGCAATTACCATCGAGCAAAAGCAAGCCCTACGAGCTCACCGACGCGCTTTTCCTACCTCTTCAAACCTCGAGGTTAAGCGCTGGTTCGAAGTCAAATATCAGCAGATTATCTCACCATCCTCAGTCTCCGAGATCCTCTCTACAAAATATATCCACCTTGACAATCAAATCAATCGTCCCCAGAGCCAAAAACGCCTCCGACAGCCACAGTGGCCAGAACTCGAAGATGCCCTTCTCCAGTGGATCCAACATGCAGAGACTTCAATCCCTATTACGTCAACTATGATCCGCCAGAAAGCCGAATTCTTCTGGATGAATATGCCCCAATACCAAGGGTTACCAATGCCTTCGTTGAGCAATGGTTGGCTTCATAGATTCCAATCTCGTCGAGGGACTGCGCATCGTGTACAACGTGGCGGGCTAAGTAGCTCAACCTCAGCACCCGCTGAAAGGCAGTCTATTCGACAAGGTATTGGCCCCGAGCCTAATGATTTACAAATCCTCGCTCAATCCCAAGCGCCTGATGATGAAGAGGAAGAAGAAGATGCTGAGATTATACCTCGAGTGTCATCGACTGATGCACTTGAGGCTGTGAAATTGCTGCGGCTTTATCTGGAGCAGCAGGAGAAGTGTGATCTTCAGGTAATTCATGCCCTGAATAAGCTTAGTTTGGAGATTGAGAAGGAATTCGATCAGAATCGCCAGCCGGGGGATATTCGTTCATATTTTAGCATTTAATATATGTGTACTCTATATAACGAATAGTTACGAACAATTGTAGTGCTGACCCACTTTACCGCATTGGGGTTAAGTTTGTTTTCTCGACTCCCGCGCATCTCATCTTACCCGCGCCTTTGTTCACATATGTTACCTGCGTCGCATTACTACTGCATTCTTCACAGTATCTCTTGATCGTGTATCATCCTACCATGCATCGTTGAAGTATTGGTTTGCACAGCGAGGTTGGTACCATGCGACAAAACGAAGAGTCGAGCCCATGCTAATCCGTTCTGCAGTTGTATACTCTAAATAAACATCTTTATCCCTGTCCAATTACCCCTCATGGAAGACGTCCCCATCACCGCAAAATGGGCAAATCGAATCCTGCGCCCCTTGACCTCTATCTGCCGTCGACTCGAAAACCACCACGCAAGACTATCTGCCCTCGCAACCGAGTCGAAACAACGAGAAGCAGCGGAGGGAAGACAAACAAATTCGTCTGCGGCTACGAATCCAGCACAAGATGTGGATGATTGTTTAGGGTCGGATGCAGAGCCGGAGCGCAATGATCCGGTTTGGGTACCAGGACGCATGCACCAGCGACGCGCTCGGCTGAAGTACTCGTCCCGGTCTGAGAACAATGGACCGGCTAAGCGCAAGAGATTGTCGATACACAGCCCTGATGCCCCGCGTACTCTGCCTGGCGCTATTGAAGTTGCGACACCGCTGATCACTGGGGAGCGATGGGAGATGCCTCCAAGCACACAGTCCAGTCGATCAATCGAACCGGCGAGCGACATGATTGACCCGCAATCACCTACAATGCTCCGCGGCAAGTGTTCGCGGTACAGCAGCCCATGGCGGGACCTTCTGGAGAAGTCCGGTGACGAAGGCCTTGTCCAGATAGCTCACAATCTTGACCGTGTTTTCAAAAATTTCCTCTTAAGCACCCAGAAAATCAAAGTCAAAGTGACTCCTGGACCCCATGAAAGGAAGGCAAGACGGGGTGCTCGATCTCTCATGTCAATGGCGATGCGACAATTGCCTGCCTTTATCGCCAAGGAGCAGGAAGCACAGGACGAACTGGACGAAGACGGCGACGAGGATATGTGTGATGCATACTTCACTGAGTTGGAAGCATACTATGCGCCCCATGGGGCAGGGTGGGAGCCACTTCGCGAGGCCGTCCGCGCCCAAGGCATTGACATGGTTGCTCGCATGATTAAACAAAATTGGATCACAGAATCAATTGCCTGCGCCCTGATTGAA
Organism: Penicillium salamii; assembly: GCA_911197225.1. NCBI lineage: Eukaryota > Fungi > Ascomycota > Eurotiomycetes > Eurotiales > Aspergillaceae > Penicillium > Penicillium salamii. Next base: position 892,717 of record CAJVOY010000153.1, on the reverse strand, counting down.
GGATGTCGCACCATTGCACCGGAGGAAAGCGATTCATTGCTCTCTATCATCCTTTCCACTCGCGAAAGTTATCCATATCCTCAGGCTTTGAAGCCCGTGGCTGATTCTAACATACTAGGCGATCCCATCTTGTTTTTCTGGAAATATGCTAGTCATGGTTTTGGCACTCGGTCATTTATCTTTGATGAACTTGCGAAGCTTCTTTTAAGGGGTGTTCTTCCTCCAGAATGGATGGGAACCAGATCTTGGACAAGCTGGATGACCCGAGCAACTATCTCCTTTTCCAAAGAAAATTCTGATTGTCCCGCCGCATCAAGATTGATTGAGGCTGTGATACTCTCAGCAAGTAGCATGCGCTTGGATGCTTCTGAGGTCTCCCCTCGAGTCCCAAAACAAAACTCACAGCGCAAGCCAGTGGTTTACCAGGTTCGCCCGACTCGGGCCAAACCCACTGCAGCAATTGAGAATACAAGTGTTGTGCGACTTTGTCCTGCGCCGGTGGAAGATGCGCTCAGCAATCAGGTCATAAGTCTTATAGCAGCCTTGTGTGGCATACATATTTCGCGGTCTCGTGCTTCTACTGAGACTGAACCATTGGAAGAAACCAAGGCGAGTCGCATAATTGGCTATCTTCATTTTGTTCTGCAGCAAGTTGTGAGCCCGAAAATCCCGGGCCGCCCAGATGAAATCACTTCTCATCAATTATTACGGCGCGGCTGCATCTTGTTGGCTGCCAGCCTCGTGCAGTGTAATAATACCATCATACTGGAAGAGGACGAGTCTACATTTACATCAACAACCAACATGGATGAATGCGCTCGCTCCATGGCTTCTCGCCCTGATTTGATCAGAGAGTTGGCATTATTGGTACAAGAGGCGTTCCGCTGCTTGCGGGCAAGATCGGAGGATGCACGAAGACGTACCAGCGAAGATGTTCGCCGCATGGTCTCCAAGCTCGCCTCGATAGCAGAGACACCAGACATGTCTGTCTTCCTTGGAAAGGTCGCCGCAGAGGCTGCCATGACCTTCGCTGAGGCTACCGCAGATCCAGACGATCACCTGTGGGCAGTCGAGGTGCAAGAGATGGTTGTCACTAAACCAACACCCGAAGACAGTGACCGGGAGTCTTCAGAGGAACCTGAAAGTTCAAGCCAACCAAATGGCTTATTCCGCTGGGAAGAAAGCATAGGAGAGTGGGTGGAAACTACACCGGCCGCGAAGAGAACTCTCCATCTAGCGCCAAGAGGCCGAGCACCCATGCGTATGCTCTCAAGTCCGGCTTCTTCTATACCCTGCTCCACAGACTGCAGCTCTCCTGAACCAGACTCCTCTCAAGAGTCTGACTCCAAGGCCCCCTCTAGCGCAAGCTCGTCTCCCACCCAGGAGCCCAAGAAGCGGGCCTATAATGACATTGACGTCTCGCACATACAACCCAACAAACGACGAAGACCCACTCCAGTGGTTGTGTGTGAGAAAAGGGAATTGCGCTCAAAAGCAGCCAGCCCTGCTGCTACTATGAATCGAACGGTGGAATCGGCCACCCGCCGAGGGATTTTGCGCGAGCGGAGCACTAACTTGGCAAGACAAATAGTCCCCACCACGAGGCTGGTGCCCAAGGTGGTGATCATCAATTCCCAGGAACCTCGCCCAAGCCGGCGTTCTGTCCAGCCCAGCCCAGAGCGCGGCGAAAAGCATATCCACCGAACACTCGAGAGGAGAAGACCTACTCACCATTCCGTCGTGGCCTCCAGCAATGCCAGGCGGCAGTCTTCCGAACAAACAGTTATTCCCTGCTCCCAAGACAGTGACAGTGACGATGAGCTTAGCTTCCTCTGAGCGGGGTCGCCTGCACTTTCTCGGCTGGTCTCAGGTGGGCCGTTTGTTAATTTACGTGCCCAGGCAGAGACATCGGACATAATCCAAACTCGGGATGACCCATGGATGTGGCGTTCATCATATTTTTACACCCGCGAACGGATCTCTCTTGGATACTCGTATTGGTCCTTGTTTTGTCTACGGGGTGGTTGAGCTTGGCCAAATACGAAGAAGATCTTGGTTCGTTCTATTTGAGGGAACGGCAGAGTGGACTTGGAGATCCAAGGTCCGCTTTTCTTTTTGGAATCGGTGTTTTGGACCTTTTGATATTTTGATTTTGATTTGATACCCTTGGCATTGGATTGGTGTTCTTTTTTGTTTGTTTGTTGAGTTCTTGAATCAAGTCTAGAATCCCTGTTGCTTCCGACCAGACCTGTTGAGCTGCGATTTCCCGTGTGGACTCCCCTTGGCGGATACGCAGATGGAACTATTGGACGGACGTTGTTCCTGATCTGTAGATGTGGTGTTAACTCACTTTATTTGGCACATCCGATAAGACTCATAGAAAGCAGAGGCAACAAGCCTAATAGGCAGGAGTAAAGGTTTGATATACCGCTGAGGGGGACGATCTTTGAACCGCGTTTCAGATGTCAAGCCACTCTGACAGCTCCAGCGAGGAAGCCGGTCTACCAGGGAGTCTACAGAATCAGAAACTTCCACCGAAGTACGGAGTACTAAAGGAATAACGGTGGGAGATTAAGGTCTGATATAAATGAAATCCCCCGAGTGCCAAGAGCCTCGCCCTGGAAATGGAGAACCGAATTATATTGTGGCTTCACTCTTTTAGCCTCTACATACCTCTCTCTCTATGAAACTCGATGTTCTCGATTTGACATGGGCGCTAAAGAGCAAAAGGCAGGACTACCAGTGGTCGACAGCTCACAGTCGAGTGTCACAGCGGACTCCGCAGCCTCCTGTTCTCCACTGCGGTGATCGCAGATTGGCCCATGAACGCAGCAAGGCCCTCTTCTCAAACAACCAGTTGTGAGCCAAGCCTTGGGGCGGATCTTTCCCCTCGGCGGCTGGTGGTTTTTTTTTCGTCAAAACTCTCATGGGTGTTTCAGCATGGGCCAGTCACAGTTCCCATCGGTCTCCCCGCCACTCTCTGGCCAAGTTGGCGTTGACCTGTGGGATGTCGCATGCTCATCTTCTGTCAAAGTTTCATGAGGTTATCTGTAATATGAGGGTCTGATTCGATGGATGAATTTTGCAAGATCGTCTTGCAAATGGTTATCCCTTGAGCCGATATGTGGCCCCGGCGCCAAAAACCCCTGAGATGCTCCGTCCTCCAGTCCCGAAAGACTAATGGGTCAATCCTGAAGTCCGATCGGTTACATTATGACATATAGAGGTCCAGGAGGTCCAGCCTTGCTTGGTTTTTTACATATTGGGTGGCCCTGGCACTGTCTCATACTCCACTAGACTGGACACAAGGGGAAACAGTCTTTTCTTCGTCTATTCCCTTGACTTTCTTTCTTTGCGCTTTGTCCATTATTTTTAAACAATTGTGATTGTCTCATTCACATACTTTGTCTTTCTTTTCGAGACAATCCTCATTGTTTTGGCTTGGACCAGTTGCCATCTTTAGACTTTTCTGCTGTGACTGGATCACCAGCATTCCTTTCGTTGCCCGCCAACAACAGATTTTAACAGGCTCCCTCGCTGTTATTTTGGAACTTTCTGCTCTTTCTCGAGCCCAATTGAAGAATTGAACTTTCGACAAGCGACGATTTTCCTCGTGGGATCTCTATACGCTTGATCTAGGCAGGTCCTGTATCCAACACCAACCACCCAACAAGTCCTATACAACTGGACCCGGTCGACCCCTTGCTGCTTCAACTAGCTTCCAAACAACCTGTGGTTGCTTCCCGCGTCGCTTCACTGAATCTTCCGAGCCACCTGTGGCTTTGGTCCTGATATCAACTAGTGTCACCTTACCAATTCACTCCTTTTCAGCGAGCTGGTCTCGCCAAACTCCAACTTAAGCCTTTTGACGTGAAGCATCCTTGGTAGGGCATTATGAACTCCTTTTTCTTGGCTATGTCCCTCGCTGGATTGACCAGCGCATCGGACATGGAGCATATTACCAAGCGTGGTGGTTCCGACTGGTACTTCTATGAAGCCGTCAACGATGACTTGGCGCGCTACACAATTTTGGCCCTGGGCCTTGCTGCCGCTGCCTATTACATCTGGCAGATCGCGTTCCGTTTCTCACATCACCTCCGACGCCTTGCTAGTTTCAGCGATGACCGACAACGATACTTTGTATCGACATCTGATACTTTCGCATGGATCAAGGAACATATCATCTACGCGGCTCTCTTCCGCTCCAGACACAACCAGGAAATGCAACTCTCGTCTGCTATCAACATGGGCACTTTGCCCAGCCGATTCCATGCGTTCCTTGTGATCGGTGTTATCGCTATGAATGTCACTCTGTGCTGTGTGACCACTCCCTACGGAGGAGAGGAGAGCTCAGTGGCTGGTATCGTTCGCAATCGCACTGGTACCATGGCGACTATCAACCTGATCCCTCTCATTATCATGTCCGGCCGTAACAACCCTCTGATCGCAATGCTTCATGTTCCTTTCGATACATGGAACTTGCTTCACCGATGGCTGGGACGCATCGTTGTTCTGGAGGCTCTTGCCCATGTGTTCGCATGGGCTATTCCCAAGGGCAACGAAAAGGGCTGGGATATCGTCGGCAAGGCTATCTTCGGAAGCAACTTCCTCTTGACCGGATTTGTGGCTGCCGTCGCTTTCACCGCATTGCTGCTTCACTCGCCTTCCCCTGTCCGCCATGCCTTCTACGAGACCTTCTTGCACCTTCACATCGCAATTGCAGCAGTATGCATGGGCTTCCTCTGGGTCCACCTTAATGGATATGCTGCGCAGACTTACCTGCTCGCGACTATCATCCTATGGGCCCTCGAGCGTGCTACTCGATTGATCATCATCGTCTACCGCAACTGTGGTCGCGAGTCTACCACCGCGTTTGTTGAGGCGATGCACGGTGATTGCATGCGTATCACCCTGCGCATGGCTCGCCCCTGGACTTTCCGCCCCGGCCAGCACATCTATCTCTATATCCCTTCCGTGGGATGGACTACCTCGCACCCCTTCTCTGTCGGCTGGAGCGAAACACAAGACAGCATGTCAGACGAGAAGTCCTTGCCACTAAACAGTCAAGATTTGATGAACGCACCGCAAAAGGAAACAATCTCACTCTTGGTGCGTCGCCGCACCGGTATGACCGACAAGCTCTTCCAGCGCGCCGTAAACGCCCCTGACTCTAAGATTACCCTCCGAGCCTTCGCCGAGGGCCCGTACGGAAACATCCACACAATGGACTCATACGGCAGTGTCATGCTCTTTGCTGGAGGTGTCGGTATCACTCACCACGTTCCTTTTGTCCGCCATCTGGTTGACGGTTTCGCGAATGGCACTGTCGCTGCCCGTCGCGTTACCCTTGTTTGGATCATCCAGTCCCCGGAACACCTGGAGTGGATCCGACCCTGGATGACCAGCATCTTGGCCATGGACCGCCGCCGCGAAGTGCTCCGCATCATGCTCTTCATCACACGACCCCGCAATACAAAGGAGATCCAGAGCCCATCTGCAACTGTGCAGATGTTCCCTGGCCGCCCGAACATCGATACACTCGTCGGAATGGAAGTCGAGAACCAAATTGGTGCCATGGGTGTATTGGTCTGCGGCAATGGCGGTTTGAGTGATGATGTTCGCCGCGTTTGCAGGAGGAGACAGGCTCATTCCAATGTTGATTTCGTGGAGGAGAGTTTCTCCTGGTAAAATATGGTAGATTGTGCTGTTTCATCTGTACAGCAGTCTACCTGTCTACTTGGATCTCGGAGGTGCTTGCTTTGAGGGGTCGCTGTCATTTGTTCCTTTCATGAACATTATATCTTTGATCATACTCTTGTATGATCTTTTGTCTCTCTTTTGGTATGCTTTTGCAAACCGACTTTTTCTTGTATACGCTTTGTTTCTATTCTCGGGCAGCGACGTACTCTGTGATCATGAGTCTCTATAGGTAGTTGTACATATCTTTGCTGGAAGATGAATGGCACGAATCCCGCTCGTTGGACTATTTTGTTATCATGTTGTGGTAGATCGTAAGATTATCATGTTGTGGTAGATCGTTAGAGTAGTTCGTAACTAAATTAGTTTCGGGTCTTTAATATCCCTCAACCGACTACTAGGACTGTCATCTGTGAAGTGCAACACATGGACATGATAAACCGACGAAGACGCCTTCGCATTCCGAGACTCTGTTGTAACTTGAAGAATGGTTCGATCAATACAATAGTCCTCTAAACTTGACCAATATCTTTCTCCTTCACGGCAAGACCCATGGCCTGAGCATCAGTCTGATATCTCTTGAACTTCCTGGCTGGGATCTTCTTGATAAACATCTCATCGAGCTCAGCATATGTCCGAGCAGCAGTCTCTGGCTGATAGATCCAGAGATAAACCAGACACAGTGTAGCCAGTCCACCAAAAATGAACGACACCTTCGCGCCGAGGTTAGCCTGATCCGGATTGAAAAGGTACGGCAAGACGAAAGACCACATGGTGTATAATGCGTTCTGCAAAGCCAAACCAATGGCAATGGTCTTGATTCGCAGCCTGGACGTCGAGACTTCAGCCAGGATAGTATATCCAGCCGATCCAATGGTCGTATTGTACCACCAACAATAAATAAGCATCAAAGCCACTGTGCCTTTGACAGCACCACCAGAGCTTGGGTTCGAAGTGTCAGACCCAACCACCGCCAGACCACCAGTCAACATGAGAATGATGGTGAGAACGCCCAGACCGTAGATCATCAGATTCCGACGACCCATTCGATCAATCAAGAAATACGAAGTCACATTCCCAACCAGCGACACAACCTGCTGCGCAATTTGCAGGCGGAAACTCATCTCCGTACTATACCCAGCCAACTGCATATAGTACGTTGAATACCCCGCGATAAACGCAACACCCGATAAAGCCTGAATGCTCAGCGGAACAATGGAAATGATTGTGCGCCGCAAATTAGACCGACGGAAACATTCGAAGTAAGTGACCCCCTCTGTTTCCCTTCGAACTTCATCAAGAGTGACCTTAATAAGAGCTAACTTCTTGACTCGCTCTTCTTCGCTGTATCCCAATTTTCGGAGACTGTCAAGGGCTTGGTCGTCCCGGTTCTTGGACATCAACCACCATGGTGACTCGGGCATGAATGCAATGAATGCAAGTGCGATTCCGGCATAGCCGTACTGGGCCACGAAGACGGCGCGGTAGGCCCAGCGGTTTGTGTATGTTCCCGTTGTGTTGGTAATGAGTGCAACGACCAATGGGCCGATGCAGTAGGCGAGTGCACTTAGGCAGGTGAGGGTTCCGCGGAGGGCAAGAGGAGAGACCTGAGGACATAGCTTATCAGTACACTACCTCAAAGACGAGTACACAGTTAAGAAAGAAGAAAAGGAAAAGCCACATACCTCTCCTACATACGTGAGGGGAACAGAAGCCAGAGCGCCAAGTGCGAAGCCATTGAGAAATTTCCCACCAAAAAACATTTCGTTTGTAGTCGCAACAAACTCCAATGTGACAGCAGCAACGGTGATGAGAAGAGATATGCCCATTGTCATTTTTCGCCCAATGCTATCGGCGATCTGACCGGAACATAGCGCACCCACGACAGCCGATGCGACAGGCCCGCCACTAAAGGCCGATTGCCATTTCGCCTCGAGTACCCAGCTGCCTTCGTAGAAGTGTCCGAAGTCTTCGCGGAACTGGGGGATACCGGTGACATTGCCTGAGGCTTGGTTTTCAAAGCTCACGAGGAGAACACACCACACAGCATAGATACACCATGCGAAGATCCATGGGTATTTCTTCACACTTTGCCATTTGCTCAGCTCGTGATCGTCCTGGTTGGCAATATGACTGAGCTGCTGGTCGTCTATCTTTTCGTCTGCATGTTCGACTAGGTCGGTGCTAGGCTTCTCCATTGTCATGATTCGGGTTGCTCAGGGGCTAGGGTATAAAAAATGATGTAGAGACAATCTCCCTGAAGAAGGGACTATAGAATCTTGTAGATCTCTGATGGTGGGGAGATTCCAGATAAATAGGAATCAATTTTCACTTTGACATGGGATTTCATTACTCCGAGGTGCCAGTATGCCAGAAAGAGAGCTTCGAAGAGGTTAGCCAGGCGGTTAACACACCTGAATCCGGGGCAGTGATCGTAGCCCCTCCGAAGATGGACATAACCGACATGGTATGATCTCCCGAGCCAAAAAAAGCCGAGTAGCAAGGGGGTGAAAACAGGGAGAGAAGGCAAAAAGGCCCGACTCCACAATGCCCTTCTCTAAACGGGAACGCGGGGAACGCCACTAGTCCCCGTACCCCGGATTCCAGCGCCTGTGACTCGATTGAATCTGGCCAAGTCTCCCGAGTCTCACTTTGTAATTGGTTTCCCGGGATTTCTCTTGGTTTTTGCACATTCCTTGGCCCGAGGTTTTGCCGTTGAACTGGCAATCTCTACCACTTCGTGAGATGTGCCCCAGTTAGGGCTGTGGCGTTCCGAAACAAAGAATCATCATACCACTAGTGAGTTACGGAGTACTACTCGGGGCAGAATTTCGAAGGTCAAGGCCTGTTTTTCACTAACAATATTTTTAGCTTGGCGCGCATCCCAGACAATTGAAAACCAGCCTCCGTCTGAATCTCTTTTCCCTTCTGGTCCAGTGTTGACGTGGAACTAGATAGCTGATCCCAACATGAATCTGGCGAGTTCAATGGTTTGGACAATGGTGACCCTCGTTGCCATGTTGCTACCAGCGGGCTGCCGGTTTTCAGCGTCAGTCAAGTGTATCTGGATTGCGATGGACACTACTTTGGACCGTAGGCCCATTGCCCAACGTTGGGACAGTAGCCCTTCCTGATCGGGACTCAGAAGTGGCTTCAGGGCCAAAGCTTCCTCGCAATAGGCATCGAAACTTTTGCTGCCTTGCTCCAGGCTCATCACCCGATCGATAGTCGCAACTGTGTCGGCTAGTGGGAATCGCTCCATCAGGAGAGTTGACAGCCGATAGAAATTGTGTTGGTCGCGGATTTCAAGTCCTGCTGCGAATTCCTCGGCAGCTCCGGTGAGCCCCCTTCGCAGGGATATATTGCGTGCTTCAACGAGCACATCAGCGTCCAGGCCGCGGCTTAGGCACCACAAATTGCATTTCATGACGTATTCATGGACATTCTCGCCTGGATAGCCGGCGAACGTTGGTTCGGTTCTGGACGCCATTGCGACGGGTCTTGGTGTGGTTTCCGAATGTGAGCTAGCAGATACTGTTTTTGAACCGGGTTCCTCGATTTCAGGTGGTTCCAGGGTAAGTGAAGCTGCTAGTTATATCTGTCAAACAGTTGAAGAGGCATATTCTTTTTCTGTTTTCACCAGGTGATGGACCTTCTGATTCGAGTTCCTTCCTCGACTCGATCCCTGACATACTCCCATCGCTCCTTCCCCAGCTCTCAGTAGGCAAATACTTGGCTTCATTTACTGGACTCTAATATGTTCGTACTTCTTGAATGTCAAAGGGCGTGTTTTATTAAATATGATGCTATCAAAGCTTGTAAGATTGAGCACCAACAGACACAGCCAATTTGCCAATGATATCATGAACAGACCGGCCAAGAGAAACCTCATACACGCCCTCCTCCAGTTCCCACTTCTCGGTCTTCTCGCTAAAGTGTGCAAGTTGGCGAGTGCTGAAGTTGACGGAGACAGGCTTGCTTTCATTCGGCTCAAGCCAAACCTTGGAGAAGCCCACCAGTTCCTTGATAGGGTTCTCGCTGGACGCTAGCTTAGCTCCCGCATAGACTTGGACAACGTCGGCACCGGCGCACAAGCCGGTATTTGTCACGTTAATCGTGGCTTTGATGCCCTGACCATCGTCAGAAAGTGAGACTTCAGGATCGGCATGAGCGAAAGTGGTATAGGAGAGGCCATAACCGAAGGGGAAAAGCACTTGGGAGCGGTGCTTTTCAGACCGGTCATAGTGTCGGTATCCCACAAAGATGCCTTCTTCGTACGTGACATTAAGCTGTCCTTCAATATATTCACCTGGGAAATTGCCATGGGCGGGGGCATCTTCAAGTCGACGCGGGAATGAGACTGGTAAACGACCAGAGGGGTTGACGGCTCCAGTCAGGACATCTGCAATTGCGTTTCCGGCTTCCTGGCCGGGGAACCAGGCTTGGACAACTGCCTTGACACTGTCGAGCCAGGGCATGTCAATGGCCACACCAGTGCAGTTGACAACAATAGTATCATTGTTTACAGAGCTGACAGCGGCCACAAGTCGATCTTGCGAGCCGTTGCTCGGGAGATTGAAGCTGATCTGATCCTGTCCTTCGGTCTCCCAGTCTGGTGTGTGACCGGTGAAAACGATGGCGAGATCTGAACGCTTTGCAACTTCCACCGCCTCAGAGAGGAGATCTCTGTTGTGTTCTTCCTCGGCCATAAAACCGGCACGGAATCCAATGTATCCATCAAGAAGAGCAACACCGCCGCTCTTGGATGGCTTAAGGGTGGTAACCTCCACGGTGTAGGTTTTGCCCGCTTCAAACTCCCAGGTGATTTCCGGCTCCTTCACTCCTCCCAAGAGGAAGGCCATTGAGTCGGGACAATTGCCTTTCTGCTCATAGACTATTTCACCATTGATAAGAATTTGTGAGCGCCCCAGTCCTGACAGACCAAGATAATGGTGGCCGCTTTGCGTGGGTGTAAACTGAGTAGTTGCCCTGAGGCTACCCCATGCCTCCTTAACAAAGAGAGGCATGTAAGTGGGCACATCGGAGTGTTGAGATGAAGCAGGCTCTCCCGAAGCATCTTCATTCAAGAAAAGGTCTAGAGTCCAGCCGGGCTGACCGTCTCGATCAATGACCATCTTGTCCATCAAAGGCAGTTGACGGAAGGTGTGGGCGCCTTGGGCGTATTCAAAGTCGATATCATCACCGAGGGCAGCACGAAGACCTTCCTCGGCCGTGACTCGGTAATGGGCATTGACAGATGCACTGCCTCCGCCATGAATCAGACCCTGCTTCGCAAAGCCTAGCAGAGCAACCTTCTTCTTGGCAAGTTTCTCCTTTCTTAGGGGAAGAATCGCGCCCTCGTTCTTCAGAAGAACCAAGCCTTGGCTACCAACTGAGCGGATGAGCTTCTGGTGCTCTGGCTTGTTGATGGACCTCTCTTCGGGGATAGATGGATCCTCAAAGCATCTCAGCTTTGCCATGAACTCAAGCACGTTACGGGCGCGAGCATTGATGGTCTCTTCCGAGACCTTTCCAGTCTTGATAGCTTCAGTGACTGCCTCTGCCGTCCGCCATTTCGTAGGACCGGGCATTTCAAGATCAAGTCCCGCCTCAAGAGAGCCAGCAGTCGAATTTGTGCCACCCCAGTCACTCATCACCAGACCATTCCATCCCCATTGGCCACGGAGCACATCCTTCAGCAGGTAAGTGCTTGAGTCGGCATGGTCGCCATTGAGGATGTTGTAAGAAGTCATAACTGCCATGGGGTTGGCCTCTTTGATAGCAATCTCAAAGGGCTTGAGATAAATTTCACGAAGAGCCCGTTCGGCGATGTGGGCATTGACCGTAAAACGGCAGGTTTCTTGCTCATTCGCAGCAAAGTGTTTGATCGTTGCTGCAACGCCTTTCTCCTGTAGACCGTTGATGTACTGTGCTGCCATTTTACCGGCTAGCAACGGGTCCTCGGAGAAAGACTCAAAATTGCGACCACCAAGAGGATGGCGATGGGGGCAGACTGTTGGTGCCAACCTGGATGGATCATCAGTATATTGATCTTCAAAAATGAATAGGCATCTCCAAATTCTTACAAAGCTCTAGCACCCTTCGACTGGGTCTCCTCGGCCAATGCGTTTCCAATTTCCCTTGCGGCGTCCAAATCCCAAGTGGATGCTAATAAACACGACGCTGGGAAACACGCAGCGGTTGGGCCATTTTTGAAAGTGGCCCCTCGAGCACCATTGGGACCGTCAGATACCTTTGCAAATGTGTTAGTAAACTCAGCCATCCAGTCGAGATCTGGCATTGTCGCACCTTCACTGAGGGGACACCCTTCTCAGGAATGTCCACCGTTTCCCAAAAGTTTTTCCCGGCCAACAGGGATATTTTCTCTTCCAGTGTCAACTGACCGAGAATCGCATCGATGTCGGGTGCAGCGTGGGAACCCATTATGTGAGAGATATGTTTGAGGAAAGAAATCCAGCGGACACTCAAGTTATTAAGTCTCTAACACTTGAGTTCATGCCGCGTTTCCCCACTGCAGTGGATATGGGGCCGGTTTGACCGGGCATTCCTCGTATCTCATTTCCCTAAAACGTTCAAAGATCAGAGCGTTCGTCACCTGTGTCTAGGAAGTGGTGGGGTAAGGCTGATCTCCCGAAGTAAAGCCGGAGGCGACCGGCTAAACCTCGGGAGATGACGCTTATGGCTGCCGAATAGAATCATATCCACCTGGACCCCGGATCTCGCCATGTCTTGGAAATCATTGTGAATGTGAATGGTGCCAGGAATGATCTCGGGCCCGGAGTGAGAACATCCCGAGCACTGGAGCCCTTACCCCTCATCACAGGTGCCATAGCCATTTCAGTGCCAGCACTCTGTGTATTTCTCGCCACAACACAATGACATCCTCACTTAAGATAACCTCTCTGTCATTCGAGCAGAACTCGACAGGATTGGGAATTGGAACATCCAGCCCTCGCATCTCATGGAGGTTCACGACAGACACGAACCAGCAAAATTGGGAGCAAACAGCATACGACATTGAGATAGTGCGCCAAAACGATTTTGAGACAGAGAAATATCACGTCCAAAGCACCGATTCAGTTCTCGTACCATGGCCAAGTCGACCTCTGGAGTCTCGCGGGACAGCCCAAGTCCGCGTTCGTGCATACGGCGGAACGGACTCGGTGCCTACCGAATGGACAGACTGGAGTACAGTTGAATGCGGCCTCTTGAGCAAGCAAGACTGGAAGGCACACGCCATAACTGGCAGTGCAAAGCAGCCCGAAGGTCCTTTGCGACCTATCCGTTTTCGCAAGACCTTCACTCTCCCTGTTACCTCCGTGTCACGGGCTCGTCTCTATATCACCAGCCTGGGAGTGTTTCAAGCATACATCAATGGTGTAACAGTGGGAGATCATCTCATGGCTCCTGGCTGGACGAGCTACCACCATCGACTCAACTACGAGATATTTGACGTCTCGTCTTTTTTGCGCCTCGGGGAGTCAAATACCATCGCAGTCGAAGTTGCTGAAGGATGGTATGCGACCCGTCTTGGATTTCATGGAGGTCGTCGATTTATTTATGGCGATGAGTTGGCTTTGATCGCTCAGTTGGAGATCCAACTTACAGACGGCGATGAGCGCACCATCCTATCAGATTCAACTTGGAAATGCCATCAATCTGCAATCATCAGCAGTGAAATCTATGATGGAGAGGTCTACAGCGCGCTGGAAGAACAGACCGGATGGAATAGCCACACGCTCAAATCAGAATCGTCCTGGAACTCTGCGCGAGAGATTGAATTTCCCAAGGCAGAGCTCGTGGTCTCAAACGCCCCTCCAGTTAGAGTGACACAGACGATCAAACCAATCGACATCATCACCACCCCATCTAACAAGAAGATTATGGATTTTGGTCAGAATCTGGTTGGGCGTGTCCGTATTCCCAGGCTGAATATTGGAAGTGGTGATACAGTTGTTTTGACCCACGCGGAAGTTCTAGAAAACAAAGAACTAGGCACTCGTCCCCTTCGCGTGGCCAAATGCACCGATAAGGTGACATCTGCGGGCGACGAGCTTGACTGGGCTCCTCGATTCACATTTCATGGATTCCGCTATGTGCAAATTGACAATTGGACTCCTGATCTGGAAAATATCGTTGCAGAGGTCATACACACCGATCTCACTCGCACAGGCTGGTTCAACTGCTCCCACGGAATGATAAACCAGCTCCATGAAAACGCTACATGGTCTATGCGAGGCAACTTTTTGTCAATCCCAACTGACTGCCCCCAAAGAGATGAGCGTCTTGGCTGGACTGGAGACATTCAAGTTTTCGCACCTTCTGCCAGCTTCTTGTACAATACATCTGGTATGCTGGGCGACTGGCTCAAAGATCTCTCTTCAGAGCAACTTGGGAATGATAATGCAATTCCTCCTCTTGTCATTCCCAATGTGATTTCTGAGGACTTTTGGCCCACTTTCCCTCAGGCTATATGGGACGATGTCACGATTCTCCTTCCCTGGACTCTGTACCAGAGCTACGGCGATATCGACATCCTTCGAAAACAATACCCCAGCATGACGGGATGGTTGGACCGAGGAGTTCAGCGCGGGCCTGATCGTCTTTGGGATGATAGTCTTTTCCAGCTTGGAGATTGGCTTGATCCCACCGCACCGCCAGACCAGCCTGGCAATGCCCGGACTGACGGGACACTCGTTGCGGACGCATATCTTGTACATGCCACGGGCATACTGGGACAGATCAGTACCATTCTGGGAGAACCCACGGATGAAACTCGGTACAAATCCGAGTATCAGAAGTTGAAACTTCGCTTTCGAAATAAATATGTTTCCGCTGAAGGTTGGCTTGTTGGGGACACACAAACTGCACTTGCTCTTGTTTTGGTCTTTGATCTTCTCGATGATGCAGACCAGATAGCAGCGGCGGGTGCACGTCTAGCACGATCAGTGCGGAAATCAAAGTTCCAGGTCTCGACTGGCTTCGCGGGGACACCACTCATAACGCATGCTTTGACACGATCGGGCTATCCACAGTTGGCATATCGCATGTTGCAGGAGAAAAACTGCCCTTCGTGGATGTATCCAATCACAATGGGTGCTACGACTATCTGGGAGCGCTGGGATAGCATGCTTCCTGATGGGTCGATCAATCCTGGAGAAATGACTAGTTTCAACCATTATGCTTTGGGCTCAATTATCAACTGGCTTCATAAGACTGTTGCTGGAGTGAGCCCATTGGAGCCTGGGTGGCGGCATATCCTTATACAGCCTGTGCCTGGGGGTACAGTCACTTCCGCAGAGGCCATTTATGAGACACCATATGGACGACTTGAGTGTAGGTGGGAAATAAGGCAAAGTAGTGAGTTCCATCTGGAGGTGATCGTACCTCCAAATTCGAAGGCCCGGGTAGTTTTACCGAGTCACTCCGGGGAAAAATCTCAATGGATAGGATCCGGAAGACATGAATTCAGCACGACATTCGATAGTCAGGTTGATTGGCCCCCGAAGGCACTTTTGCCTCCTATGTTTGAGGCTGAGGACAGCTTTGTTTGAGAATCGCAGGGGATAAATCTTGGTGCCTTGAATCACAGAACTAAAGCTTTCAACCTAGCAAAGGTTAGCAGTTTAAGCTATTTTTTCCCTTGAATCCATAGGCTCTGAATCTCTATCCGCGTATAGAAGTGGGTTAGTGGAGAGGCAGTTTTAGACTGCATCCATTTTTAGTTAGGGATGATATTAATATGGGTCGGCTCTATACGCGTATCCGCACCCATCAAAAGACACAGGCTATAGATCGAAAACTCGAGTTCGTGACTTATAAAAGTCTGGGGCCTTTTCTCTGTCCTGTTGGTATCTACAGTTTTGTTCAATTGTGGCGGACACAGATTCAAAACATTATCTCACCATGAATCAACTCGCATCTCGAGGCTATACATTCTGGAACTATGCTCCATCAATACCTGCAGCGGCCATTTTCATGCTTCTGTTTATAACGATGACTGGTCTTCACTCTTGGAAGATGTTCAGAACACGCACTTGGTTCTGCATATCCTTTACTCTTGGTGGCTTTTGTATGTGGACTTCCCTACGCATTCTCCCTCTACCTGAAGGACAGACACTGATTGTATCGAAATTCTAGTTCAGATTATTGGATACATTGGACGATGCGCTGCGCATAGCAATACCACTGCTATGGGACCATACATAGTCGCCAATATGTTTATCCTGCTCGGTCCCACCCTTTTCGCCGCGTCCATCTACATGACCCTCGGTCGACTCATTCGCCGCGTCGAGGGAGATCATCTCTCCCCAATCCGTGTCTCACGTCTCACCAAAACTTTCGTCTGGGGAGACGTATTGTCCTTCATTGTGCAGGGCAATTCTTCCTCGCTTTCTGTGCTGGGCTATGCCACGTGGGGAAAAGTGTGTGTGATCGCCGGACTGGCAATCCAATTGATCTCCTTTTCCCTCTTTTGGGTAACGGCCATCGTATTTGCGAGACGTCTCCGTCGCGCACCAACCCCAGAGTGTCTTAAGCCTGGCATCCCCTGGCAGCAATCTTTAAACATGCTCTATGCTGTCAGTGCCTTAATTCTGGTCCGGTCTGTCTTCCGCATCATCGAGTATGTCATGGACAATGACGGTTATCCACTCAAACACGAGTGGACGATGTATGTCTTTGATAGTGTGCCAATGGTGGCTGTCATGGTGATTTTCTTCATGTGGTACCCTGATCGAATGAGCCTGGATGCAGATTCCGAGAGAGGTATACCATTGGCACACAGTTACTCTGGAGTATAAGGCTTGTCGATGGGATGAGGCCTACTTAAGTATGTTACTTTTCTTGCATGTGCCCCCTTTTTTTTATCCAACAGTTAGCCAATTTTCAAATGTTCGAATGTTCTTTTTCTCATCTCCGCTGCCTTCATTCCGTCCGTACATGAGTTCCAAAATGGTGACAAAGCGCTGGGAGAGTTTCTTTGACAGCTAGCCCGACCGAGTATATTACCAGGGCTGATCATCTCAGCTCGGAGGTATCGTAATAAGTCAGAAGGAATCTGATTATTCAACCATTCGACGCCGACAGACGAGAGGTTGCGCGATTGACCGAGGGCGCGGAACCTTCGACAAGCTTATAAATCGAAGTGGGGAAACAGCATGTCTCATACTCCACGTACTTAAGCCCTCTCCATCTTCCGTCATTGCCAGTACACTATCAATTTTTAAATTCAATATGAGCCAGCCAAACATCACCCTTTACACAACCCAGACCCCTAATGGGATCAAGATCTCCATCGCTTTGGAGGAGCTTGGGTATGGAGATACTCTAGACTTACCAAGTACCAAAGCTAACAAGTCGGTAGTTTGCCATACAAGGTCGAGAAAATCGACATCTCGAAGAACACACAAAAGGAAGAGTACGTGTTCCCATACATAGAGTAACCCATATCAGTCTCTAACTGCTGCACAGATGGTTCACCAAGATCAACCCCAACGGCCGCATCCCCGCTTTGACGGACACCTTCAGTGATGGCCAGGAAATCCGTTTGTTCGAATCTGGCAGCATTCTGGAGTACTTGGCAGAGCAATATGATACCGACCACAAGATTTCTTTCCCCAAAGGCACACGGGAGTACTACGAGATGAAATCTTGGTTATACTTCCAGAATGCAGGCCTGGGACCCATGCAAGGTCAAGCCAATCATTTCTCACGGTATGCGCCCGAGCGCATTGAGTATGGTGTGAACCGATACGTCAACGAGTCTCGTCGTTTGTACGGTGTGCTGGACAAGCACCTTGCTGAGTCCAAGTCCGGGTATATTGTCGGTGATCACGTCTCGATCGCTGATATCTCACACTGGGGTTGGGTGGCGGCTGCGGGATGGGCCGGAATTGATATTGAGGAGTTCCCCAATGTCAAGGGGTGGGAGGAGCTGATGGCACAGCGATCGGGCACCGAGAAGGGCCGCCATGTCCCTTCCCCTCATACCATCAAGGATCTCTTGAAGGATAAGGCGGCGATGGACAAGCAAGCTGCGGAGGCTCGGTCATGGATCCAGCAAGGTATGGCCTCGGACTCGAAGAGCAAGGTTTAAAATCAGCAATTATCAGACAATATAGCACAGTAAGAAGAGGAATATGTAGCACTGTATGTTTCATCTGAAATTCAACTACTAGATTGACCGATACCGCCTTTGATTTGCCAGACTTAGTCACGTGGCTACCCGCTTCGGTTCCTCCGCCTTCGAAGGTTCTCGTGTCTCTTTCAAACCTTGCATCACTGACCATACTCAACTATTTTGTTCAATAGCAGTTATGGCTTGGCGCAATCAAGGAATCACTGGTTCCAACAATATTCCGCTGGGGCGGCGACGCATGGGTGCGGATGGAGAGGAGGAAGGTGCCCCTTCATCTATGCCTCCCTCCATGGGTCCTGATGGCCCCAAGCGTGGCCGCAGCCCTGTCAGAGGTATGTATTCCTAAGCGCATGGTCAGAAAGTCATCTGAGACTAACCATTTCTTGTTACAGCCGAACCCGCCCTCGCCGCCGATGGCACCAAGAGGCGCAAGAAGCGCAACCGTTGGGGCGACCAGCAAGAGAACAAGGCTGCCGGTCTCATGGGCTTGCCGACCATGATCATGGCGAACTTCACTAGCGAGCAACTTGAAGCTTACACACTTCACCTTCGTATTGAGGAGATCAGTCAGAAGCTTCGGATCAACGATGTGGTTCCAAGCGATGGCGATAGGTATGTGCCTTCCTTTAGTCGCATATTTTTTTTTGGCTTCTGACAATCTATGCCACAGGTCTCCCTCGCCCCCACCCCAGTACGACAACTTCGGTAGACGTGTCAACACTCGTGAATACCGTTACCGCAAGCGCCTCGAAGATGAGCGTCACAAGCTGGTCGAAAAAGCCATCAAGACCATTCCTAACTACAACCCGCCCTCTGACTACAGACGCCCGACCAAGACCCAGGAGAAGGTCTACGTTCCCGTGAATGACTATCCAGAGATTAACTTCAGTATGATAACTAACCCTCTAACTCCTAACCATTGTCCCATTGTGTCTGTCATGAGTCCCTGCTCGACTCGAGTTGAAAAGGCATACCATTTTGGATGTCCTCGGCTCGTTTCTTGGCAAACCTTGGTGCTTAATGCTGCACATGCTTTAAAAAAATACCGGATCACTAACACTTAACTCTTGCTACTTTTTACAGTTGGCTTACTTATAGGACCCCGTGGAAACACCTTGAAAAAGATGGAAACCGAGTCCGGTGCCAAGATCGCAATTCGAGGCAAAGGTTCCGTCAAGGAAGGAAAGGGCCGTTCTGATGCCGCTCACGGTAGCAACCAGGAAGAAGATCTTCACTGTCTGATCATGGCAGACACCGAGGAAAAGGTGAATAAAGCCAAGAAGCTTGTCCACAATGTCATTGAGACCGTGAGTTCCCCTCTAGATTGCATGAAGTCAAAGATTTGGTACTGACATAGTTTGCTAGGCTGCTTCTATCCCCGAAGGCCAGAACGAGCTCAAGCGCAACCAATTGCGTGAGCTGGCTGCTCTCAACGGTACCCTCCGTGACGATGAGAACCAGGCTTGTCAAAACTGTAAGTGACCATGTTTCTGTATCCTTTTTGAAGACCATTGTTCTGATTCGGTTTTAGGTGGTCAAATCGGACACCGCAAGTATGACTGCCCTGAGCAGCGTAACTTCACCGCCAACATCATCTGTCGTGTCTGTGGCAACGCTGGCCATATGGCTCGTGATTGTCCCGATCGCCAGAGAGGCAGTGACTGGCGTAACGGCCCTAGCGCGGACAGACAGGGTCCTCGTGGTACTGGTACTGGCGATGCTGTGGATCGTGAGATGCAGGTATGTTCATTTCCCCCCATAAGTTGTTGAATTCTATACTAACATTCTACTCAGCAACTCATGAACGAGCTGTCCGGTGGTGGTGCTCCTGGTGAATACGAGCCCCGCCGTATTGAAGCTGGCCCTGGTGGCCCCCCTAGTGGTCCCGCTGGTTACCCCGATGATCGTGATGCCAAGCCCTGGCAGCAGCGCGGTCCGCCACCCCAGAGCGACGTGGCACCCTGGCAACAGCGCCGCGAACCCCGTCCCCGTGACGACTACGGCCGTGGTGATTACGGAAGCCGAGATGACTACGGTTCCCGCGGCCAAGGTGGCCCCGCCCCTTGGGCTATGCAGAACCAGAGTCGCGACTATGGCTACGGATCCCAAGGTGGATATGCTCCTCCTGGAGCTGCCCCCGGTGCTCCTGGTGCCCCTCCCGGTGCCGCTCCTTGGCAACAACCAGCTCCCCCTGGTGGCCAACCTGCTTATGGAGGATATGGCGGATATGCTGCCTACCCTCCTGGCATGGGAGCTCCCGGTGCTGCACCACCTGGTATGGGTGCGCCTCCTCCCCCTCCTGGCATGGCTCCAGCGTACTATGGAGCTTCTGGCAGTCCTCCCCCACCTCCTCCCCCTGGTGACGCACCACCACCACCTCCTCCCAGTGACCAGCCTCCCCCTCCCCCACCTCCCCAGTGATACAGTAATATAGCTTTTTCGATCTTTCCTTGCGTGTGAAATTGGATATTGGCGTCCCAAACAGCAACTCAAT
This sequence comes from Penicillium salamii, assembly GCA_911197225.1. Classification (NCBI taxonomy): domain Eukaryota; kingdom Fungi; phylum Ascomycota; class Eurotiomycetes; order Eurotiales; family Aspergillaceae; genus Penicillium; species Penicillium salamii. The sequence continues at coordinate 872,366 of CAJVOY010000153.1, read as the reverse complement.
TGACAAAAAAAAAAAAGGGTTAGGTTGAGAATGCGATTGTTACGGTCTTTTGCTAACAGTTAAGAGCCAAAAAAAAGCCTTCATCGGTGCTTTGCTTATCACTTTCAGTAATACTTAAATCTCTTTATTCCAATGAGTCATAATTTATATTCCTTCGCTCGTAAAGTAATTGGTGTCTGCAAGTACTGATATCACCTGGCCCCACATAGGGGTCTTGGCTTTTCTCCAACTTCTTCTCTCCGCAAAATCGACCATCTCAATGCCCTTGGGGCTTTCAAATGCTTTGTGATCTTATTTTGGACTCAAGGGATTAGTAAGCTTACTTTAGCTGTGTTGCACAGAAAGAGATACTTTCTTTTGTCAAAGATCGAGATGCATTCCGCTCAGCGCAAACCTTCTGGCCAGTCGCAGCGCCGGTCATCACTGCGTTCGACGCGATCAGGAACAGCTGCACAGGCGTCAATTCGCCAATCTGAATCCTCAACTGAGCAGCAAGACACGTCTCAAGCTCATGATGGCTTGCAACACCAGACACCAACAGTCACATCCATACCGCCAGGCACATCGAAATGGTGGCATGTGCACCTGTTCCGTGGGATGGTCAACGACGTGAAGCGCAGAGCACCTTATTACTGGAGTGACTGGACTGATGCCTGGGATTATCGTGTCGTACCTGCGACAGTTTACATGTATTTCGCTAAGTATGCCCCCCGGTTCAACATGCGAACACTTTCGTTTCTATGAGCCGTCTCAGTAGCTCACAATCTGGGTAGTATTTTGCCTGCTCTGGCCTTCTCGTTGGATATGTTCGAGAAAACCAGTCAAAGCTATGGTGTCAATGAAGTTCTTCTTGCGTCTGTCCTGGGTGCAATTGTTTTTGCCCTGTTTGCAGCCCAGCCACTCGTCATTGTGGGTGTGACTGGTAAGTATCGGTAGTGATCTCCGCGAATACAGCACTCATGGGTATAGGTCCGATTACTGTCTTTAACTATACTGTATACGACATTATTGCTCCTCGGGGGACCCCTTATCTTGCTTTCATGTGCTGGATTGGAATGTAAGTCTGGATGTAATCCATCGCCGCTGACATTACTAATGTGGTTTGTAGCTGGTCTCTAATCATGCATTGGATATTGGCCATTACAAATGCTTGCAACGCACTCACCTATGTCACACGATTCTCTTGCGATATCTTTGGTTTCTATGTTGCTTGCATTTATCTGCAAAAAGGCATCCAAGTTCTTACCAGACAATGGGGCTCTGTGGGAGAAACATCTGCATATTTAGCCATCATGGTTGCGCTACTTGTTTTGATGTGTGCATGGATATGTGGCGAATTGGGGAACAGCAATCTTTTCAAGCGGTTCATTCGGAAGTTCCTAGAAGACTACGGTACACCCCTGACCATCATCTTCTTCACTGGATTTGTCCACATTGGTCACATGAGAGACGTGGACGTTGCTACGCTTCCAACCAGCAAGGCTTTCTTCCCAACCCTTGATCGTTCCTGGTTAGTCCGCTTCTGGGATATCAGTGTTGGAGATATTTTCCTTGCCATTCCATTTGCACTGCTACTCACTATTCTCTTCTATTTCGATCACAATGGTAAGAAGCTGAAAAATGCGAGGTCAATGGAGGGTCCAAACAAACTAACATACTCTTTACAGTTTCATCTTTGATAGCCCAGGGAACCGAGTTCCCTCTTCGAAAGCCAGCTGGATTCCACTGGGACATTTGGCTCCTGGGACTGACCACCTTTGTGGCGGGAATCTTGGGAATACCTTTCCCAAACGGTCTTATTCCCCAGGCTCCATTTCACACAGCTGCACTCTGCGTCACTCGTCAAGTGGCAGATGAAGATGACACAAACAAAGGTAAAGCTATCCGGGTAACCGACCACGTAGTGGAGCAGCGGGTCAGCAACTTTGCGCAGGGTCTGTTGACCCTAGGAACGATGAGTGGCCCACTTCTGATCGTCCTCCATTTGATTCCACAAGGTGTCATGGCTGGTCTCTTCTTTGTGATGGGAGTCCAAGCCCTCCAAGGCAATGGTATCACCCAGAAGCTGATATTCCTTGCCCAAGACAAGAAGTTCACCCCTGCCTCTGACCCCCTCAAGCGAATTGAACGCCGAGCCGCAATCTGGGCATTCGTCATTCTTGAACTAGTTGGCTTCGGTGCGACTTTCGCCATCACTCAAACTATCGCCGCCATCGGATTCCCTGTTATCATTCTGCTTTTGATCCCTGTGCGATCTTTCCTTTTACCAAAGTGGTTTACTCGGGAGGAATTGGCAGCACTAGATGGTCCGACTGCTAGTCCATTCACCATGGAGAGTGTCGGCGGTACTCATGGAATGGATGATAACCAGGCGGTGGGTAGCGGAGCTCATGAAATCTCACGTGGGGATGATGGAGTGTTGAGAACCAGAAACTCTACTTCACCCGAGTCTGCAGCTGAAGACTTGGAGCGTGGTGAGTCGTATGAGCTGCCTTCTCAGGCGCAACACCGGAGGAGCACAGTTAGCCGAGTAGACTAGACGATATGACACAGCGATTTGTGATCGGGCCTCCATGAGCTCAATTTAGCCAGGAGATCTGGGCGACCTATTGCCCTAATATTATATTTGACCACCCGATTTAATCAACTGGAATATCTCAAGGCTTATATACATACTATGCGGCACGTGACTGTGATTGTTCCTTGAAACTCAGGCCATAACTGCTCCACCGCTCGTTGGAGATAACTTTTTCTGCCGTGAAATTATTTTGAACCGATAGACAAGATCGCAAATAAAATGGCGCCCCCGAAAACGAATAAGGCAGAGCCCGAAGACTCGGATGTATCTGATGTATCCGACATCGAACAGTCCGACAACGAAGACCGCGCTACCAAGCGCCGTCGTCTCTCGGAGTCATCCAACGACTCATATGTCGCACCTGCGCCGCTCCCCACACTCTCACGTATCAAGAAGAAGGGAGAAGTAGTCGACGAGCCTGAAGAGGAGGAAGAGGAACCGGTCACTATTGCCGATGCCATTGAACTTGGTCGAACCAGCGATCATTCTACGTTCGCAACCCTAGATGTTGCGCCATGGCTTGTCGCTTCATTGTCGACATTGTCAATCAAGCGGCCGACTGCTATTCAAAAGGCCTGTATCCCGGAAATTCTGAAAGGAAAGGACTGTATTGGAGGAAGCCGAACTGGTTCCGGAAAGACCATGGCCTTTGCGGTCCCGATCATGCAGCAATGGTCGCTGAACCCTTTTGGCATTTACGCTCTCATCATGACCCCGACTCGGTATGTCCTACTTTGTGTTTCCAAGTCAAGAATATCTTTGGAATCTGGTGGCTAACCGAGATGCTTCGCTAGCGAACTTGCTCTCCAAATCTACGAACAATTTAGGGCCGTATCCGCCCCGCAAAATATGAAGCCCATCCTCGTCGTCGGAGGTATGGATATGCGGCAGCAGGCTATTGACCTGGCCAACCGGCCTCATGTCGTTATCGCAACTCCCGGTCGACTCGCCGACCACATCAAAACCTCCGGAGAAGACACCGTTGCCGGTCTCCGTCGGGTCAAGATGGTTGTTCTGGATGAAGCAGATCGCCTTCTGGCCAGCGGACCAGGCAGCATGCTTCCAGACGTTGAAACATGCCTCGGTTCCTTGCCACCATCCTCCGAGCGTCAGACCCTGCTATTCACAGCCACCATGACCGCCGAAGTGCGAGCATTGAAATCTATGCCTGTAGCAGGTGAAAAGCCCCCCATTTTCATGACCGAGATCGGCACCGAGAACCAAGGCAAGATCCCGCCAACCCTAAAGCAGTCCTACTTGAAGGTTCCCATGACGCATCGTGAAGCATTCCTGCACGCACTGCTCTCCACCGAAGAAAACGTCACCAAGCCAGTCATTGTCTTCTGCAACCATACCAAAACATGCGATTTGCTCGAACGTACTCTCCGCCGTCTCGGCCACCGCATCACCGCCCTCCACAGTATTCTCCCTCAATCTGAACGCACATCTAATCTGGCCCGATTCCGCGCCACTGCAGCTCGCGTCCTGGTCGCCACGGACGTCGCCTCGCGTGGTCTAGATATCCCGTCTGTCAGCCTGGTCGTTAACTTCGACGTTCCGCGCAACCCAGACGACTACGTGCACCGTGTTGGTCGTACTGCGCGTGCAGGCCGAACTGGTGAGGCCGTCACGCTTGTTGGCCAGCGTGATGTCGAGCTCATTCTGGAGATTGAGAAGCGTGTTGGGCGTCAGATGGAGGAGTTCGCCCAGGAGGGTGTTAATATTGAGAGCCGTGTTGTTCGCACTGGTGTGCTGAAGGAGGTCGGCTCTGCTAAGCGTGAGGCCATGGGTGAGATTGAAGAGGGTAGGGATATCCTCGGAAGAAAGCGTAACAAGCTCAAGAAGGTCCGGTGAAGGGTCATTGTATAGATGTTTTCTTCAAAAGTCAATCTATTAAGCGAGTTTTGTCCTTGCGTCTGGAGTGCATCACTGCGTGTGCGGCTCGTTTTATTTTCCGTATTGGTAACTTGCAATCTCGGGCAATCCAATGTATAGAATTGGTATGTATAGATGTACGGAGTATGCATCGATTGATGTTGTGTGACTGGAATTTGCTGACATTGGATGTCCATAGTACTAGCCCTGGAGTAGTTCTCCACCGAAGACACGGCAAACCCCATGAAGGTGTAAATTGTTTTGGTTTTTTTATTGTTTTAAAAAAGACAGTAAGTAGTAACCTTGCGGTAAAAACCATACAAAGATTAGCTACAGGGTCCAATTGATTATTGACTGTAATTTCACTTGAGCAGTCGATATCAAAATGTACGTCTGCAACAATGGCGTTGTGAAATACTCCGTACGCGTACATACTGCATATGTGCATTTAAGTACGCGACTTCTGTCAGTAGACTCCGTACTCCATACGGAGTAATGTGTGCCCCTTTCCCCATCGTTACTTAGTCAATTGGCTAGTCAATTAAGAGGTCTCTCTAAGTGCAGGCCGTGTGGGGTCTAAATACGCGAGTTGAGACTTGAAACCACAGCAATTGGCTTCAAAAAGGCGATTGTATCTCATATATGGCATTGAAATACTCCTATTTTGCACCGAAGCAAGAGAAATATACCAGAGAGAAAACGTAGAAACAATCGAAATGACCGTAGAAGCGCAGATAGACGCGTGCCTTCGTGTGGAGCCAAAGTCCGTGCTCTATACAAGCTAGTATCACGTACTACACGCGATCGACGCGACCGTTTTCTTACTTCTTCGACTTCGTCTGAGTTTCAATTCCTCTTCTTCTCTACTCCAGACTCGTCTTGTGATACCTGCTTATATACGCCCTCCTTCGGCTTCCGCACTCGACCGTCATTGTCTTTTCTCACACACACGCCTGCACAATGAATTCGACTGCAGTGCAATTCAGTCCTGTCAAGGACGGACGCCAAATCCTCGGCGAGAAGGATACCAACGCGTGTCTATCCCCCGCCCACACCAAATCCTCATTCCCTGCCATTGGGACACCCGTGAAGCGGGCGTCAATGGCAATCTCGCCCCGAAAACTCCTCCCATCTCCGATATTTGCAGGCCAGAAACGGACAAGAGATCAGATCGACGAGACAGAAGAGACCATAGAGCCCATTCACATGCGGGAAATCTCCCCGCAACCTGCCCAATCCCTAGTACACGATATGCAAAACCAGGTAGGTTCATGTTGGACAAAAAGTATCACGAGCACAGCTAATTCGACGCGCAATAGCAGCAACACCACCAAACCTCCGACGTGACGAACACCCACATCCCAACACCACAAAACTCACAGCCCGAATATGAGGAAGCACACGATCAGACGGAACCCGAAGTCTTCCATGCTCCCCGCACACCAGAACCAGAGACGCGTAGTGTGCCAGAGGGCTCTGACGCGCGCAAAATGTTCATTCAAGAAGTATGCAAATTCCCACCAAGGACCACTAGGCAATACTAATCATTACACAGAAAGCATCCCTCCTCCGTTCGAGGCTCCAAAGTGCAATGCGCAACGTGACCGATCACCAATTCGACCGCCGGGTCTCGGATCTAGAAGCCCATAGCCGCAAATGCCCACGACTCTCATTCTCCGTTCTTGCCACGCCACCTCTCTCGTCTCGCAAACAATTCACAACATTCCCTTCCTCTCACTTGAAGACGCCTCGTATTGGCACCACTGGCTTCATCTCCACACCCCTCCACAGCACCCCCGATCTCCCAGGTCGACCCTCGCCATTGTCTTCCAGCATTGTCCAACCCCGCACAAAGAAACACACACGGACCCCACCCAGGCATCTGGGATCTCCAATGCAGCTCAGCAGCCCCCCAGCCACAGTCACCCGCCACGATCAAGAAAGACAAAGCATGGGACCCCGCGCTGAACTGATGGACGGCTATATCTCGCCGTCACAGCGCGGGGACGCGGTTGACGGCCTCCTCAAGTTGATGAGCACTGCAGGGAACCAGAGCTCAGATGCCTGGACTGGATGAATTAGCACTTCTTTCTTTTTTTTTTTTTCTGTGTTGATAATTGTGCTTGGATTGATGCTTCCAGTATCAGATCTGAGTTGACATGATTCATTGCGCGGCGCAATGTGCAGCATGTTTATGTATAGAGTCAAACGAGTATTTTACATATCGCAAAGGGAAGGTTCATCCGGAGTTCTCGAGGTTGGAAACATGCAGCATATAATTAACACACGCTGCAATCAATGATACCATTTGGCCCTTCACTTTTCCCTTCAATACTAGATATCTAAGCCCTGGTTTCACGATGTTGAGGGAACCTACTCATTCCTATCTAGTTCGAGTACCAAGATTCCTCCAATGGCTTTGTCAAGATCAAGGCACCAAGGACCTAGTCTACTTTTATTTTGCTGAAGTAGTTAACCCCTTTAATGGCCCTGCTATGTCCATGTACGGAGCAAATGGAGAGATCTTGTAGCTCTCCGCATGACATCATCGACGATGAGACGATCAGAATATCTTCTCCCTTTTTTGTTTCAGACTTGTCTTCTGTCTTTCTCTCTCTTCCTGCTAACATTCTCGACCTCGATCTCAACCTTCATCTCGACTGTTGTGCGTCGAAGCCAAGCATTGACGGTAACCCCTTCCCCGCATTTCAAGTTTCCCCAACTTCACATCTCCTTGGATTTCATGACTTTGAGACTTCTTCACCTCCTCACCCTTTAAACCCCGGCTATTCTGTTTTGCAGAGTATCACAGGCTTTCGTTCCTCACTTACACTACTCCGCACCCTTTTGAGACCTCCATACACCTGTTACCCTCTCTATACAAGATTCTCTGAAAGTCATTCAGAACCACTCTCGTTGCAAAGTATATATCTTTAGTATCCAGGAGGCTCAAAACTGCCTTCGTTTGTTGCGGAGAGTGACAATGAAACTCTTACCCCTGGCCCTGGCCGCTGCCTTCCAGGCAGTGGTCAGTACCGCGTCTACACTCAATCCACCCGTGGTGCCTTTGGTCGTTCGAAACCCCTACCTGAGCACATGGCTGGCCGATGCCCGAGAGATGCCATGGGCGAAATGGCCCATCTTCTGGAATGGAGACCAGGTGGGCCTCGCTCTGATGGCCCACATCCCGAGCCAGGGCGCCGTCTATCCCCTTTTGGGCAGGCCGCATGACTCGCTGCAGAAGAATGGCAAGTATGTACTGCAGCTCGCTCTTTACTCAGTGCTCTGTCGAGAGACGTGATAGCTGACAGCCTCTAGCTACCATATCAAGTTCCCAACCTACTTGGGTACCACATACGATGCTTCAACCACCAACTTGACCTATCAGATTGATGCTGGTTCCTCGGACTATCTCAATCTTACTTTATCATTCCTTTCGCCAATAACTCCAACGTCAACCTTGAGACAGTCAATCCCTGCAGCGTATGTGACTGTTGAAGTCCAAGGAGATGTTGATGTCAACATCTACATGGACGTTACAGGTCAATGGGTCAGTGGTGATAACAGAAACAACATTAACTGGGAGTGGGATACCATCACCACAGAAAGCCAGAAGCCACACCTGCAAAGATGGAAAATACGAAGGGAGACGGAACAGTTACTGTCAGAGAACAACGATCATTCGGAATGGGGCACCCTCCATTTCACCGGACCTACCGTAGGTTTTATTCCCTCAAACTGGCAACACAACAATGTTACTGATCATGGAAGCAGGACGTGCGATTCCAGTCTGGTGCAGATACGGATGTGCGCCGTGGCTTTGCAAGCACCGGTACTGTCATCAACGCCAACGATAAGAAGTTCCGCCCCATTCATGACCGATGGCCGGTCTTTGCGTTCTCCCAATCGTTTAACCTTGGCCACTCATCCAGCAGTCATTCAGACAGTGTGACCTTCACTCTCGCTCTCATCCAAAACCCCGTCATCCAGTTTGCTTCCTCTCGGGGTCTCACTTTGATGAGACCCTTATGGGAATCGTGGTATCCCACTGCAGAGGAGCTGTTGAGCTTCCACTATCAAGACTTTGCTGATGCGAGCTCACTAGCCGCCAACTACTCCCAGCAGCTTTCAAATGATGCCTATCTTTCAGGTGCTGACGACTATGTGGACATTGTCTCCCTTTCTGCTCGCCAGGTTATGGGGTCAACTGTCTTTGCAGGAACTCCTGATGACCCTATTCTGTTCCTCAAGGAGATCTCCTCCGACGGAAACCTCCAGACAATCGATGTCATCTACCCTGCATTCCCATTCTTCCTATACACCAACCCCCGCTGGTTGTCATACCTTTTGGAGCCTTTGATTGAGCATATGCTCAGTGGGCAATATCCTAACACCTATGCCATGCATGATTTGGGCACGCATTTCCCTAATGCCACCGGTCACCCTGACGGAAATGATGAAAAGATGCCAGTAGAAGAGTGTGGCAACATTCTCATCATGGGTCTCGCTGTGGTGAACTCCCTTAGATACGAGGTATCTACAGATGCCTCCTCCATCTGGTCAACGTTGGGTTCATCCTCGCCAGACGTGAGCAGCAGGTCTCGCGAGGCGCATAAATTGTTCCATCTCAACGACCAGCAAACTCTCAACGGGATTGCCCTACAAGACAGCAGATGGGGTGGCGGTGATGACGGCCAGCGCCTGGCCGAGCAATGGATCCAGCGTAGCTACACGCTATGGAAACAATGGACAGGGTATTTGGTGAAATACGGCTTGAAGCCCGAGAACCAACGTCAGGAAATTCCCCTCCTTTTGAATTTTTCTTCCAAAACTGACACATTCTAGTTTCCACCGATGATTTCGCCGGTCCTCTAGCTCTCCAGTCCAACCTGGCCCTGAAGGGAATCATTGGCATCAATGCCATGAGTAAGATCGCTGCGCTCGCAGGAAATGAAGCTGACGCCCAGTATTACAAGGTATGATATAAAATATTTGTTTGAGGTACAAATGTGGCTAATTCATCGTTTAGCAAACGGCCAGCGACTACATCGCGAAGTGGGAGAAGTATGCCACCTCGTGGGACGATACCCACATCAAGCTATCTTATGACTGGGCTGGCTCTTGGACAACACTCTACAACCTCTACGCCGATGCCCAGCTCTGCTTCCACATTGAGAACACTGATACCGAAAAACCAGGCTTTGTTCCTCGTCACATCTACCAGAAGCAATCAGTATGGTATGACCATGTACGTCAGAAGTATGGTTTACCTCTCGACAGTCGCCATCTATACACCAAGACCGACTGGGAGTTCTTCTCGATGGCAGTTGTCTCCAAGCCTGTGAGAGCAGAGATCCTCGAGTCTGTTGCCCTGTGGGTGAACGAGACTGCCAGCGATGGTCCCTTCACGGATCTGCACAACACGGAGGGCAATGGAGGGTATGCCGAGAACACCAGGTTCCGTGCCCGACCAGTGATTGGTGGTCACTTTGCCTTCCTGGCGTTAGAAAGAGCCTGTGGGGGTAGAGCTGTTCCGGGTCTGAAGTTCCTTGACGAGGTGGATGAAGATCTCTTGACGCTCTGGAAGGAGAATGCTATGTCTGCGGCTCAAGAATTCACTAACCCTGCCGGGCATCGCCAGCGCGAGGGCGAGCTTTAGATGGTCGTGTCTAGTTGATGTTGAGGGAGAAGGCCTCGCGGTGTGGACATGGGTATCCATCACTCCCTTTCACCTATATGCATAGCCTGTGACAGGCTTTGATAAGTTGGGCCATCTTATCCTTACTAGATAGAGCTGTTGTCCCTATCAAATCACCTTGGAATCGAAGCCAACAAGCCTTTTGAAACCTGATTCTAGGATCTATATGTAGAGAAGCTTAGAGCACCGGTCAATACTTTTTAAGTAGAACAAGAAGACGTGTCCCGTAATTCAATTGAAGATTTCTTTGCGTTCCTATTTTTTTGTTTGACTTCTGAAACGAATCAAATTACATGGGCCGTCGAATTCAGTCATCCAATTCGCGTTTGCTCACCGAAGGCAAATGTAAACACACACACACAGACATAAAAACCTTACACGGTATACGCTCCTTTCTCTTTTCGAGAAAGAAAAAAAGCAATATAGCCGAAATAAGGTGGTGCTTCCACCAGAGTACGGAATCCCTCACATCAAACTCCTCTCAAAAAATCTCCAAAAGAGGACATAAAAAAAATCCCATCGCAGATGAAGCACAATCGCTCAGATAGAGATAGGAACAGAGGAATCGGGACGATAAAAATCCGGTCTGGGAGCAGGATTCCCATTGGAAATCAGGCAATTTAGTTGCCGCCGAGGCTGGGGAAGTTCTTCTCGTCGACGGTAGGGCCAGCGGGGCCACGGGTGTTGCCACGGGGAGCACCACCGCGGGCAGCAGCGGGGGCACCACCACGAGGGGCACGGTCACCACGGGGGGCACGGTCGCCACGGGGAGCACGGTCACCACCACGGGCGGGACGGTCGCCACCACGGGCAGGGCGGTCACCACCACGGGGACCGCGGCCACCGCGGGGAGCGGGGCCAGAGCGGGGAGGCTCAACGTAACGCAGGTCAACGTCGAGGAAGTTCTTCTCCTTGCGCTGCTTCTCGCGCTTGGACTTCTCGGAGGAACCCTGGATGTAAGAGTCCTCTTCGGTCTTGGCAAGCTCCTTAGCGGCAGCCCACTTCTTGTCGAGCTTGCTGCCCTCGTTGGCGGTGCGCTCGGGCTTGGCGGCCAGAGTCTCCTTCTGGGCCTTCTCGGCGAGGTAGTCGGCGAAAGACTTGGAGTTGTCGGGCTCCTCGATCTCCTCGGCGGGAGTTTGGGGCTCGGCCTCCTCGGTCTTGGCGATCTTCTCGCCCTGGCGCTCGTCATCCCAGTTCTTCTCGCCGCTCTCGGCACCCCAGCCTTGCTGGACCTGCTTGCGGGTGTCGCTGATCGGAGAAAAAGCATATGTTAGTTTTCGTTTTCTTTCATTTCTCTCATGTTCTTGTCCAAAGAAGAAAAATATAGTCCGGATGAAATATCACGACACTCTTCTTTTCTTCTTTTTTTTGCTTCTTTGGTGTCCGGATTTCATTTCCGTAAGAGGGGTCGCTTACGTCTGGCCAGTGCGGGACTGACGGTCGCCACGGGGGCCACGGCCACCACGGCGGGCGGGCTGAGCACCATCCTCGGTGGGCTTCTCACGGTTGTTGCTGCGGCCGGCGTTGCGGTCACGGTAGGCTATTTTGGGAATTAGTCCGGATTTCTCAGACAAGGTCGTCATAGAACGTACCGGCCTCGTTGCCGTTGTTCACACGGGCACCACCGCGGCGAGCATTGCTCTCAGTGTGGCGAGCGGGCTGCTCCTTGGGGGTATCACGCTTTCCGGAGCGATCGGTGGGGCGGTCGACAGCCTTCGCGGGGGGAGGAGCGGGGCGGCTGGGGTCGAGCTCTGGGTCGTTGCCTGATTTAAAAAAGCATTAGTGACCTGGAGGTTTGGTGATTCGAGTATGATCTATTTCCGGCTTGATATTGGTTGTTTGAGGAATGCTGGTCGGGAAGAAAAAGCTCGTCGAAGATTCAAGGGAGGGGAAATTTACCCAGAAGCTCGTAAAGGTTCTAATTGCAAAGAAAATCGAATTAGTTACTTGCTCGAAAATAGAAATGAGAGCCCCCAATTGCCATGATCGCATTGATATCGCGGTTTCAGCTGGGGTCGTGTCGTTCAGCTCCGGGAGAGCTCCAATTCAGCGTACCTTTGACCGGACGTCCGTCATGACGCCTGAGGTGATCTGGAGGCCTTCCGGGGAGGCGCTCAACTTTAGACAATCGGTCTAGAGTGTTTAATGGGGGCACAAGGCAGAACCCAAGAGATCCGGCCTGTCAGAATTGATGATGATGATAGAGCAATGTGAAAGAGGTCCACGGTTTGTGGTTGGTGCAATGTGACTAATCGGGAATGGCGTCCTCTGCTCTTAAGCGAATCTCTTCGCCAACGCTGATTGGCTGCCCGCATACTAGGGCTTAGGGTACCTTACATAATACCTCCGTCATTGACTATCTACTTCTCTTTTGTACTTGACATCCTCATGTTTCACATGTACTCTTTATAGATGGTGATTATCCCTGTTGAGCTCTGAGCTTAAGGAATGCCCCTAGCTGGGATTGACGTGCTCAAGTGGACTCCCCCCGTGGCAATGCTATAGCTTGCAGAAGCTATGTAATCAAGATCCATGGTCAGAAAATGGATGTATAAGCTGGGATGCAATGACCTAGGACTTTTTGCATACTGGCCGACTCCACTGATCATCCTTCAAGTTTCTTATGTCTCCATTGGATATCTCTAATAGTCATTCTTCGGTGTTCGATACCAAGCCCATTTCCATACATGTCCACCCATAGATAGACATTGGCATAGCTGTTTGCCCCCGGATATCGTCTCCGGTCTGTAACGGCTTCCATGACCCTGGGTGATTGCTATACCAGTCATGCTTCAACTGACCTGAATGACTGGGCAGCCTCTAGCCAGCTACAAAGAGAAAGCAAATTTGCTTGAGCCTTGGCCTGCGGAGTCACATCCCAGGGTTCTACCATTTGAATGATATCATTAAAAAACATGGAACCAGTTACTGTACGCTTCAAGCCTCAGCCCACATCCCACTGATGACTGCTCTGAGATGCCAAGTTCGGCTCATATCAATACTCGTCGCCTCGACAGCGAAGTCAGCAATGGGAGAGCTACCCAAAAAAGAATTAAACCCCAAATTGGGACATTATTTGGTTTTTTGGCTTAACTCTTCGCATGAGTTTCCAAGATTGTGACAGTATTGGTGTCATCGGAACATAGTAGCAAAAGACGGTCTAAGCAGGCCCCTCTTCACGGCTGTTTCTCAACATCCACAATATCAGACCTTAAATACGTGCCCCCGGAGCATAATATAATGTGTTCGTATGTGGAGGGGAGAAGAGAAGGGGTTTGATCACTATTAGGGCTGGAGAAGAGGAGTTTCATTGCAGCGTCAATCAGACAGTACTCAGGTGAGAATTATTATTGAAGCTCTCGGCTGCCTCTCTTCCATTCCAGGATCTCCTTCTCCGCCTCCCGGAAGATGTGTGTCTGCTGCTGAAGGTCGTTGAATTTCCGGATAACATCCTCGTCGTTCGACCAAGAAATTTGCCTTTGTAATTTTCCAGCCAAATTTTCATTCGTCGCAATTGACCTGGACATTTTGTGGCTGAAATCAATCATGAAGTCACCCCCTTCTCCTATGAGGGATTTCAGATTCTCCTTTGGTATCTGGGCGCAATTCACCGCGACATATTGAGAAAGAAGCTCTCGGGCTGGATCATCCGGCTCGGATTTTAGGGTTGAGCTGTAAACGAGGTGTATAGCGTCTTTCAGATCCAACAGGAATCGATCCGTTGGATTACAAAAATCAAGAAGCTGCGTCAGACGCTGGATAGCGAAGACCCCCAGTCGGCGGAATAGAAAATAGTTTGCAAAGCAGTAAACCTTAGCGTGTGCAACAGCGAGATGCCCAAGGTCCTCGCAAAGAGCGTGCTCCCGCTTCGTGAAAGCTCCTGCAGCTGTCTGCATACTCGCTGCTGGGACGCCAGCTTTTAGAAGCCCCCTGACGGGGGTTAGAGGCCGGCCGAAAGGCTCTTCGCTTGAATGTCTGAGGTCAAGCGCTGCTGACCTTTTTTGGGTAAAGATGGAGGATCGTCGAGCTGCAATTTTCACTCGTTAGCGCAAATCAAAACAAAAGAGGATACTGGGATGTACCAGTCTGATCACCAACTCCCAATATCTCAACGGAACACATTGGACCTGGCGCATCACAATTTTCCAACTGCTCATCGGGGTATGGTGGACAGGCAACATGATAATCTCCAGTGTACAGGTAGCTCAATACGCATTTGACGGTTTCCACGTCGAAGTCTGTCCAGTCGAGGAGTTTGTTCGTCTCGTTGTTCGACCACCCGTCTTTGACGCGAGCTTTCAATACCGGTGATCCGCATGAGGAAAGAAGTCCAGGGTGAACGTAGAGGATGGTTTTCTGAGGACCAGTAATGATTTGGAGTGGGCACTCCTCGAACATTCTTCATGAAAGTCAGCACAGGAAAGTGTACAGTAAAGGAGCGTAGTTACCTCGGGGTTTGGTGGAAATTGTTGACCGATGCCATAGCTCAATAGATCCCGAGGAATCAGAAGCTGATACAAAGATTTTCGCGAAGGAGAGAGGAACAATAGAGCTAGACAAGGAGAGGGAGGAAGAGGGAGAGAGAAGGAGAGTAGAGTGAGATTTGAACAAGAAAAAGAAAAGGAAAAAGAAACAGAAAAATTACATATTCCATGAACTATACAGAGGGAACTGTGGCTCATGGACGGTATGCTTCTAAAGTTCACATCCTAGAATAACATTCTAGAATAGCCAAATCCTTTCAACTCCCAGCTACTTAAGTACTGACTTCAGTAGTAGTCTGCCCCCAAAGCGCAGCATTCCGGCCAACTGAAGCTATCTGACCTTCTTGGACAAGAAGTCTTCGATAGGACCATTGGAGAACTCAAGCAGTCTACTCCGGTGCTTGCTATAGAGGACTGGGATTCAGAAACAAAACTAGGCCAAGTAGAGTATCATGCTCTGGTTCCACTGGTCATCATGAGTACGTCTACAGGTGGACCCCAATCGGTTTTTGGAATTTAAGGTGGGATGGCGCTCAATCCACTCGTATGAGTGCTGAAGGGAACGAACAAAATGAACTTGCGTTGAACCAGAATATTAGTCAAATAAAACCTTGAACTTCCTTTAGATGTACAAAGGACGTAGACCCTGACCCTAAGTGGCCTGTTTCCTACACATACCTAGTTCAAAAGGTGTGTGGCTGCTCCCAATTCATTTGTGTATAGGTTGATTTATGCATTTTATACAGTCTTAAAGGACTCCCTACGAGTAGAATCGTCACATATCTTCTAGCCGGCGGAGTGTGTGTTCCAGGTTCGTTCTACTAGCACTTGCGTACTCTTCGAAAGTTGGTAGAAAAGCATTATGGATCAGTACTACAAGATGAAATGGCTTAATGACTGGAATAACTCACCTACCATCAAAAATTTCATCTAGAGTTAGCTCATACATCTTGCCGCTCAAAAACAAAGTTGCAGCCCTTGCATCTGACTTTATTTGTCCAAGCTGGCTTGGGATATAACGGCGGGGATAACTCAATGATCGTAGCAATGAATAGCACCCTGTTGATATCGGCTGTACTCAACTATTCAGGGCTCGTTCACTGCGTTAGTAACAACTTACCAAATCCAAAGTGTTCCGAATCGTGGAAGAACGTCAGCTTGCATCTATCTTCAACAGTAGCCGCGGAAGCCAATGTAACGGGACTGGTAGCACCGAGCACCCTGTCAACCTCTTGCTCAATCAGAACAAAACCTTCATCTGGGCTGCCAAAAATGATAGACACCTCCTTGGTAAATGGATTTCCCCGACACCATGCCTTCACCCTTGTCTCGAGCAGGAGTAACACGTCAGCGAATCAGAGCGTTCAGAGGCACAGGGAGATTTCGATACTACCTGTAGATATACGTAGAACTAGACATCCGTGCTCCTTACATGTGTAGGGCATAGAACCCAAGAAAGGCGTTGACATCCATGGATGGTGTCCGCCTCTTTGGGGTGCGGCAACGCAGATCATTTAGTCCCCACAACCCGCAGTGGCGACCCTACTAGGAAGATCACCAGCAAAGTAATCCGTACTGCGCAGGAACTCCGTGGAAATCTCCTGTCAGTTTATCACTAAGCAACGCTGGTCATCCATGGAACCGGGTTCACAGCTGGACGGATTTTGTTAGATATGTGCTCCGTTCTTTTGGGTATTCTGGCATGCGTCGCTGCAGACGTATCATCATGGATGGCTGACGGTGTGGGCTGTTCAGTGGGTTCGTCTCTCTAGTGGGCAGAAGTAGTGATGGATTTGGCGGGGGCTGTAGATTCGAACCTGATTATATGCGCATGTGAATAGAAGCTGGTGTTAAATAGACGCAGACGGAGCCGTGAATATTCGATTCATATACAGAATGTAATTGTAAAAGATATACCCTGGGAAAAACCAGAAGAGAAGTTTGGTATCAACGTTACAACGCCAGACAATGCTCAAAACTTTTGAGAGATGATCATTCACCATAAATGAACAAGATATAAAACAGAGTGAATAAAGCATAAGCATAAGCATAAGCATATTTTGGGTGCTCATTGCCGTGAGCTACTGTGTTCATAATTGAACGGGGTGGGGAAGTGCATGCTGGCGCTGAGTCCGAATGGATCTGTATCCAGCATTGGCTCGTATTGGCCGAGGAGCTGATTTGCGTTTCCGAAGTCGCTGGGTGTCCCCTCGGCTGAGGGTTGATTAAAACCGGACATGTTATGGGAGCCGGATGCAATGGACTGTGGTGTGAAGCCCGGGACGTAAGATGCGCTAGTGGATCCGTCGTGGTCATCATCGACCATGTCGGCTTGGGCATCGTATTCTTGTTCTGTGAAGGTTAGTTGGAGATATTCTTTGGCGGGTGAGAGTGGGTGAGAGCGTTGGCTTACCGAGTTGGTCGTAGTGTTTTTGGAAGGGAGAAGGGTAGTAGGCTGCTGCGACCCGCGCACCACGAGGCCCCATGGCCCCGCCACGGGACTGCGGCTTATCTGATGGGTCGGTCTGTGGCATGCTGATTGCCGGCGGGGAGGCCTGGCTGAAGCTCCGGGGTTGAGGGAGCAGCTGTGGGCGACCTTGTTCGACGGCCGGTGACATGGCTTGGAAGCCAAAGCCGGGGGATTTGGCGTGCGAGGGGGAGGAGACGTGCGACGTTGGGGTTGCCTGGAACTGGGGGGACGAGACGCCGTATGCGCCTTCCCGCTGTGAGATGCCGAATGCTTCGGGCTTTGCGGCAATGCCTGTGTGTCGTTGATTTCGGGCCCCTGCCGGCGCCGTCTTGGGAGGCATGGGGTTGGCCTTAGGAGGGGCGCCCGGCGCCCCTGTCTTCAATCGCAGTTCGGCCTGCACGTCAATGCCTAGGTTGGGATTAATCACGATTCGACTTGGGCGGCAGGATGGCGAGGGGCTTACCTTTCTCCAACAAGATGCGTTCCAGCAGCGAGTTCTTGTAGCGGAGCATGAGGCATTCGTCGGCCGCACTGCGATGACTCTGCTGCAAGCTCTGGAGAGATTCCTCATTGCGCTTGATGGTGGTCTCGAGTTGGCGGATGTATTCCGTCCGTCGTTCGCGGAAGGCGGCTTGGGCTTGGCGATTGCGTTGCTTGCGCTCCTCTGAGGTAGCATAGATCTAAGATGAGGTTAGTATACCACGAAGAGAATCGTAACACAGATGATATGCGGGGCCCCAGATTTGAGGAATGTTGTTACGTACAGGTTTTCTGCCTCCTTTCCGTTTTTGCGTCTGCGCGGCGTCCTGCATCAGAGGTTCAGCCTCCTCTGGTGTTGAGACCGACGAACTGATGGAACCATCAGGCCCTGGCTCATGCTTGGGCACAATGGGGTCCATGCCCAGATCATTGTTTTCCACCATTGAGACCATTGGAGTCAATATAATAAAAAGTTCCCCCGCGTTACCCGAAAACAAATCACGTAAAAAAGGCCATAAAAAAAGACCAAAGCGGAAAGAGAGACACACGCGCGGCTAGGCGTTTAGGAGAGAAATGACATAAAGTAGAAAGTGTTATGAGAAAGAAAGAGTCAGAGGAATTCGATAGAAAAAACGAGAACGTAAAAGGTGTTAAACCATTGACTAAGAAAAGTTGGCGGGAGAGGGGTTGGTTGCCCTTTTGACTTTTTCTCTTTTTTTTTTCTTTTCTGTTTTTTTCCTTTTCCTTTTCCACGTTAACTCGTTCGGGGGCCGTCTCCACGTTGCCTTTGGCCTTTTGACTCGGGATCCACTAGTCCTTGCTGTGGGGAGAGACCGTACGTTCACTCGTACGTTGTCGTTTGTGGTATGTGGTGGTTCCAAGGGAGTTCAAAACTGTGCACTGGGTTGTCCGCGGAGAAGCAAGCGTGAGATGTCCCACTGGTCAACCATATATAATATTGGAAAGCCGAGCCGATACCGGTTCTACACTCGTATGAGCAGGGACCTGCCCAGCCAACAGACGAGGCACAGAGACTCCTATCCTCCATAGGGTCACCGCAGATCCGGACCACATGACGTCCCGAATCACGCGCCAAGTTCCCCGGACTTTGCAGAATTTTCACCTTTTTTTCTTTTTTCACTTTCCGCCCCCAATGAACGCCAGCCTTGGGATGACCTCATTCGGCGCTTGGATGGAATCCCTTACACATGGATGGGGTACGAAGTCTGGGGTTTGGAGTATAGTAGTTATTTGGAGTAGGGAGTTCAGAGTCCAGAATATACCATCCTCCGTACTCCGTAGTCTGGACTCAGAATCGAAACCGTCTCAGATCTGTTAATGCCTCAGGCATCAAATCTGGGTAAAACAACTGGAATTCCTTCCACTCCGTAGATCCTCCAGGCCTTGACCTGCTTGACTTTCTTGGCCTTGCTCAATGTGATCTGCTTGACCTGCATAGGAGCTATCAGAAGTCCTGAGGGGGATGCCATACGGAGGTCTCCCGGCAATGGAACTCCCTCGGCGATCGGCGATAAAGTAACCCGCCAAAACATCACATGCCGAACCTCAGCTCCACGCTTTCATTGCGACAGACACAACGACATCACCACGCATCCGATCTGCCTTTGTGTCCTGCAGTCCTCGTACCTGGAATAATTCCCTGCAATTTGACATGGCCACCGCATCCACGGAGGGCTTGCCCGAGGGTACCTCGGCCACGGGGAACCCCGCCGCACCGCCCACAGATACCCCGGCGCCTGCACCGGAGACAAAAGCAAAGCCAGCAGCCATTGAAGATAATGATGAGGACTCGGACTTTGATGAACTAGACGGTACATAACACGGATACCCTTCGCAACAATGGGATCATGCCACTAACGCCCCCGCAGACGTGCTCGATGATTTCTCCAAACCCAAACCTGAACCAGCTCCTGTACAGCCTGCGCCAGTTCCAGCTGCGGCTTCAGCTCCAGACAACTCCACCGGTATCGCACCACCAGACTTCGACGAAGATGCCTTCCTCAAGCAACTGGAGCAAGATATGGCCAACATGATGGGGGGCGGCGCACCAGCCGCAGACCCCAACGTCCAATCTACCGTTGACCAAGGCGCCGAAATGTTCGCCAAACAGCTCGAAGACAGCGGGGTTCCACCTGGCGATTTCCTGAAACAGTTGCTGGCCGATGTCATGGCTGAACAAAGCGGCTCGGGTGCGGCACCTGCGACAGCACCGAAACCGCAGCCCGAGTCGAGTGTCAGTGCGAATGACCAGCCGGCTGAATCTTTCAATGATGCCATCAAGCGCACGATGGGCCGGATGAAAGAGAGTGGAGATAAGGCCACTGCTGCCGCCGGCAATGAAGATGATATGTCAGATGATATGATTGCGCAACTACTCAAGGCCATGGAAGCTGGGGCAGATGGAGCCGGAGAGGACGGCGATCTGTCAAAGATGTTCATGGGCATGATGGAGCAGCTCTCCAACAAGGAGATGCTGTACGAGCCGATGAAGGAGCTGGATGTGAAATTCGGGCCATGGCTGGAGAAAAATAAGACTGGCGGAAGCCTTCCCGCTGAAGACTTGGAGCGATACCAAAAGCAAGCACAGATCGTGAAGCAGATCGTGACCAAATTCGAGGAGAGAAGTTACTCGGATGATGATCCCAAGTGCCGCGAATATGTGTGGGAGCGCATGCAGGAAGTGAGTTCTATCAATCTCTCGTTCAAACCCCATAACTGACCGTATTCCAGATGCAAGCAGCTGGCAGTCCGCCTGAGGAGCTCGTTTCAAACCCGCTCATGGGAGATCTGGGAGGCGCGGCGGCTGGTATGGGAATGCCTGACTGTCCGCAACAGTAAAAAATGAACCAGAATGCATATATAATCACAGCCAAGAACATACCCTCTAGATTAAGGAGTTCTCGTGCCATTGACACCTTGTATCGTACAATAAATAACTGAAAACCCCCGAAGCCCATATCTACTTTCCGGAAGATTCTCCAAACCCCAAAAACGCCATGCAAACCCTATATCAACGCCTAATCATAACTTCCCAACAATCACGACATATCCATATCCTGAGACTGCTCCTGCAGTCTCATAAATATATCATCATAATCATCATCATCACTATACGGAACATCATTCCCACTCCCATTCCCACGCAACTGATCAACCCGCCCATGCGCCTGTGTCTGCGCCCGCATCTGCGTTTCCCTCAACGCCATCTCCATAGCCTCCTCCTGCGAAAGGAACTCATCCAAGACATCCCCATCATCTAATAAGTCAGCAAAGCACTCACCAAAATCGCATTGGACATCAAAACTAACCAGGAAGCATATCATCCTCATCTGCAATATCAGGTTCAACAATCTCCCCCTCACGCGCCATTGACTCCTCCCACTTCCTCCGATCAGCAAGATGCTCCATATGCATCATCTGTTCACCACGAGCCTCAAAGCGTCCTTCGTCGCGATCATTCCGCACGCGATTCAGAAACATGCGCCGCGTCTTGGAGCGCGCCAGCCCCGAATTCTTAAGTGGATTTGCGATCGTTGAGGCATACCGCGCTTCGTATTTTGGTTTTGGGCGTGTGGGTGAGCCTGTATTTGGTGATTGGGTGGATGTGTTTGGGTCCATGCTGAAATTCATGTTGAGGGGGATTGGGGAGGTGTGGTTTTGGGTGTGCCGGTTTACGGGCTCGGTTTGGAAGAGCGCGAATGGGGGGTTGGATGAGTTGCGGGTTGGAGACATTGTCCATGGGGGTGTGGAGATGTTGAGGGGGGATGGTTTTGAGGGTGTGTAGTGGCCTGTTTGGCGGAATGGGGTTTGCGGTGATGCGAACATGGTTCGGTTGCGGAAGGTGGACTCTGGTTCTGTTTTGGGGTTGTGATTTGGTTCTTTGGTGTTTATTTGGAGTATGGATTTAGTGAGTTGGGTTTTGGAGTTTTGAGGTTTGAAGATGGTAAGTTCAAGTTATAATAAAGTATCCAACTAGGGGAATGCAGAATGTCTTATCGATCTCGCGTGCCGGACGCGTTCTGGAATGCGTCACGTGAACCCATATCAAGATCGACGTACCCGTGGACTTCATATGACGGGCTGTGTTTCTGAATGTACTAGATAAGAGTGCTGATTGCCTATGTAGTATATTAAGATAAGATCCTACTGATGGAACAGAGAGCATTGTAGAAATCGAACACACATGAATAAGCAGAACTCATTACAAAATTGGTAAGGACTATATCTGAAAAGACTCTTGCAGCACGCTGTACATTTCTGATGTCTAATGCTGCAAAAGGAAGAAAGTATGTGTCAAGGCAAAATGGGATTATCCACAGGAAAAAACCAAGCGCATCGACACGGGGAATCAAAAGCAAACGGGGCAGAGCCGAAGAAGTGCCGTATTTTGTCTGTCGCGCGAGGATCGAGAGTTGAGATCAAAATGAGTGTGATGGTTGCAGAAAGAACGCTCCAGAAATGAATGTGCAGTGTGATCTATGAAAGAGCGGCTGGGCCGTGACAAACGCCCGGGGGAAAAGATGAAAAGGATTTTGCAACCGAAGAAAAAAGCAGCCGTCTCGCCCGTCCAGTCCATAGCGCCTGAGTATAGCATGATGATCGTACAAGTTTTACACTTCGACTTATGTCGAGTCTGTGCAGGCTCGCTTAAAAGTTGGATGCCGCGTTGACAGGACCAGTGTTGTGATATTGGTCCAGTGTATTCCTGAAGGGGGTGTTGCCGGCAGGGCTAGGAGCCTTCTCGCGAGGGCCGGCGCCGACGGCAGTACCGCCCATGAGGTCATCCTCGTCGCCGTACTGGTCACTGCGCTTCTTGTGGATTCTCCAGAAGACGACACCAAGGACACCGAGGATGATGGCACCGCCGACACCGACCACAACACCGATGATGATCTTCTTGTCGGAGGACGACACGCCGCTGGAGCCGGAACTCTTGTCGCTGTTCAGAGAGGGCTGAGCAGCAGGGGTGGAAGTGGTGGTCATGACGTGAGGGACGGTGGATCCATCGCTGGTCGCGTAGGAGGTGATGGTCTTCACGATAGGGGTCACGCTGGTGGTGGGTGCCGTGGTAGTCTGACTGCTATCAGAGCTGGTGGTAGAAGCAGGTCCATTGGTGGAAGAGGTGGTGGGCTGGGCGACAGTGGAATCGGCCGAGGTGGTGGTCTCTGCGGGAGCGGCGGTCGAAGAAGACGACGAGGTGGAAGAAGTGGAAGAAGTAGAAGAAGTGGTAGGGTCGGCGGAGGTGGTTGGGGCCTCCGAAGTCGTCGGCTCAGCAGAAGATGTGGAAGAGGTCGATGACGATGTGGAAGAAGTTGTCTCAGGCGCTTCGGAAGTGGTGGACGAAGTGGTCTCGCTTGTGAGATCCACGATGTTGGAGACACCGGCACTCTGTGCTGCGACAGCAGTCAACAGTAGTGCCTGGACGAAGAACGAGAGGCTGGAGAGACGCATTTTGAGAACGAACGTGTGTGTATCAGTAACGAAAGAAGTTGAAGTTCAAGGGAAGTCCCGAGAATAAGCAGAAAATGAAAAAGGAGTCAAAGCGACGGTCAACCTTGGGCCGACGAAACAAACAGTGTTTGGCCCGAACGTACTAGGCCTGATTAGACCACGCTAGTCCCCACTAGTCTCAGTCTAAGCCAAGCGCCGAGCGATCCGTCATTCTCATTGGCTCCTTGGTCAATAAAAAACACGTTCGAATGGGTCTCATGGGTCGCCTGGCTCTTTGAAGGTTAACTCCGTACAGGCGCTGTTAGCTCTTTTCGTGATATAATTATAGAAATCGTCTTCAATATGAGAAGATAATCTCCCGTTGATCAATCCAAATTTCAGGACAAATTTGGTGCAGATTGAGAATGCTGTAGTTCAGAGTGTACGACTAGATACGATAGATACGGTAGATACGCGTTGAAAAACTCTTCCGGTGCCTAGCTGTGGGTTGGGCGTGACGAATCCCCCCGGGCTCACCTGGCTCTCGTACCCCTCGCTTCCGGCCCATATTTAGCATCTCTCATGATCTGCTTCTGATCTTCCATTTTGGCCTCTAACCGCCGTATGATTGACATGTAGTCAAACTTGAAATGGCGGGCATATTCCAAAAATATGTCGGCATACGGCTTTGCAGCTGCAGGGCCTTCTGTCCCACTGATCTGGCGGATACCTGACCCCTTTCAACTGATTTCAATTAAAGCCGACACAGCCGAATGCCTCAAAATTGTATTGGGCCCCTCTTCCTGCCCCTAGCCCTAATAAGTCCAAGTGGCGTACCAATGGCAGCCTGCATTTTCGGGGTTCCCGCCTGTTCTGGAACATGTGAGGGTTGTCTTACTCTACGTGTCAAAACCCACCTGCCATGGCGACTAGTAGACGGAGAGATGGCATATATTGCAGATCATCCTTCATGCCGTCACATTGTCCAAAAGGACCCCTATTGCGAGTACGAGTAGTGTTTATGGAGTACAGATAATCTTAGATGGGATCAGCTGGGAGATTGCGGCCCACGAGCTACCGAGTACTGATTATTGTGTCTCGGTTGGGAGCCCAACAGTGCTTACTACGAGTAGCAATTACTAACTAGTTATTGACCGGAATGGGGCGGGTGCATTCTGTCGATGTTTTGCCTCTTTTGTTTTGCCTCTTTTGTTTTGCCTCTAATGTAATCCCACGCTGTCGGAGAAATAAGAATAGGCGCAACGAGTGGCTGAGCTGAGGGCTCTACATTGTACAATTTCCATTGCTCTTTCAGGCCTTCCATTGCTGATGTTCAGTCTAAGCTTTCTCTGTGTCTCCTCCCACCGCACTTTGTGATATGCTCCCACCGAATACAACCTTAACGCACCGCCTCACCTGCATTGCAACTTCTCATGCCTTCATTAATGTAACGTAGTGTCCACACGACATGTGTATATGCAAGGAGCACCGGACAACCTCCCGGAT
The DNA here is from genome assembly GCA_911197225.1 of Penicillium salamii. NCBI lineage: Eukaryota > Fungi > Ascomycota > Eurotiomycetes > Eurotiales > Aspergillaceae > Penicillium > Penicillium salamii. The sequence goes on along the minus strand of CAJVOY010000153.1, from coordinate 847,824 downwards.
TGCCACTGACATCAGCGGGGCAGACTATGAAAAGTTCTTTGCGTGAGTCAATAAGACACCCGGTTAGTTTTAGCATCTACTTGTGTATAGCTATTTCTTCCGGCTCTATGGTTGTTCTAAAGTTTCAAGGTTTACAAGGGAGATGTGTGAGTCGTCAAGTGGGCATGTACAAACAAGCGCAGAAGCACTTGAGTAAAAGCCGCAATCCATGTACACATTCAAAGTATATACAAGTAGAGCCCGCAAGATACGGAAGACTCGGATCCCTTATCCGCGGTCAGGATCAAATTTGTGGTCCCTGTTCAGGCAGAAAGAGTACTCGTACTGCCAGACCAATCAATGCTTGTTTATTGCTTGGTGAACTCCGCACTGAACGGGTACCCTGCGTAGCCGTCTTCTGACATAGCCGCATAGAAAGTAGACCGGTCATACTTGGTCAGGGGAATCTGATGCTTAAGTCGGAACGGAAGATCAGGGTTCGAAATGAAATGCCGACCAAAAACCACAGCAACATCGTTGTCCTTGTATTCATCCTCGAGCGCAGCTGCGGTGTTGCTTGGGTTGTATCCACCAGCAACAAGCACAGGTGAAGTTTTGCCCCAGATGTCAAGGAAGGGCTTAATACTCTCGCCCTTTTCACAGTCCACATTGTTGATCACACGGGACTCAACGACATGAAGATACGCAAGCTTGAGATCCTTCAGCTGTTCCACCAGGTATGAGAATTGGGGAACGGGGTCCGCCATCTTCATGCCCTGCCAGGTATTCCATGGACTGATTCGGAATCCGACCTTCTCAGCCCCAACCGCTTCTACCAATGCCTTGGCCACCTCGAGACCGAATCGAGCGCGATTCGGAACACTTCCACCCCACTGATCTTGTCTTTGGTTGGAGACATCTTGCAAGAATTGGTCAACGAGGTATCCATTAGCACCATGAACCTCAACGCCGTCAAATCCAGCCCGAACGCAATTCTGCGCGGCGGTTGCGAACTCGCCAATGATCCGTTGGATTTGCTCCTCGCCAAGCTCCTCGGGAATCGGCATACCGTCCTCCATCTGAAGGGGACTAGGTGCGAAAAGCCCATTTCCTCCCTTCTTCAATTGCTCCGGGCTGCCTGCTCGACCGAGAGCGATCAATTGACAGAAGATAGAGCTGCCTTTGGCGTGAACAGCATCAGTAATCTTCTTCCATCCTTGGATTTGGGCCTCGGTCCAAATTCCTGGGGCGTGGGGAATTCCAGCCTCAGCGGCTGAGATCTGAGTTGCTTCGGCAATGATCAATGTGCCAGGGACCGAAGCGCGTTGCTCGTAGTATGTAGTGGCCACTGGAAGTGGGACATTTTCAGCGTCGCAGCGCATGCGAGTGAGGGGCGCCATGACCACTCGGTGCTGCAGCTCGACATTGCCGATGCGCAAAGGTTGGAAGAGTCCGGACATGATTTATCAATTCGGCTTGTGTGAATCACAATTGGAAATTCTTAACGGCGTGTTTTTATGAGCATAAGGCAATGTGCATTTTTAAATGGCATAGCACTATGAATTCCCCCTCCCCCCTGATTGGTAATTATCTCCAATTTCTGATCGGCATTTTTTCACAATGAGTGGAGATGCATTGGAGATGTCCATTGGGCGATGGTGGTGGATGCGGTAACTTCTCCAAAACGGATCTCCACCACCTCCATGGATATTGTAGTATATGACATTTGGCGGCAGACATAAGAACATTTCGGGAATTGAGACTATGAAATGGTAGACTTAGAATTGACTTACAGATCTAAAAATTCACATTGACCATCTTCTACCCAACGGACCAAAAAAGTGGCAAATAAGATCTTGGGGGCTTAGCATGTCGTATCTACAATGGGGATTGATGCATTGACACTCTCGCGGATAATATGACACCCTTGGTGCCTGGTTATGGCATGATTCTCACATTGATGCCCTATATAGTCGGCATCAATATTTCTGTCCGTAAAGCAAGGAAGCACTAGCCTTAATAGTATAAACAGAGTCGTTTTTTTTAATATATATGTATATGTATATATGCGGCAGTTGGCTTTCAAGACCTTGAGAATGCTAGTTATAGAAAGCGGAAGAGAAAGTCTGAAATACACAATGGATTAGAAAACGGAATAGAAAATGCGATGAAATGAGGAATTGTTCAAGGTGTAGCATCATCCAAAGAGGTGTCGATGCATCAATCCCCTCTACAAAGTACCTAGGTAATCAGGGCATCAAAGGCTTTTGTATACATGTTAGGTCGTTAACAATGTTATCCAGGAAAGAATTGAAACAAATCTAGATCCTCCAGGGCATGGAAGTGTATAGGCAATTTTAAAATTTCATGCATATCACTTGCACAGGATAAACAACCCATACTTAAGTACTACTTGTTTGTCGACTTGCACTCCATAGAAATTAAACAGCCCATAAGCTCTTACTTCCAACACAATCAATCCTGAGCACTTGAAATATCAATCATGGAGCTAACGAGCTCTGCATGATCATAACACTTTCATCTCACCTTGAGTGATCGCCACTCCACGCCTCCAACAACCACCTCCACACATATCGGTGACTTTTTGTTGCGCAGACTCAAAAATGACAAATCTAAGTATGGATTTCTAATGCTTCAAGTTGTTCAAATAAGATCAGTCGGACATTTCTAGTTTGCATCTTAATATTACCGTTGATCCCGCGATACACAGAAGTAAGTTGCAAACATTCACTCTAAGCCATTTCTTTCGTCTTTGAGTTCTGTTTCTGAATTTGTCTCCTAGTTGCACCCGGGCATAGAGGAATAGGCCAATGGACTGGTTGCGAGACAGCTTCCTCGGACAATGTTTGCGTCCTTTATGCAAGCCGTCGTGGCTGAGGTACAAAGAAGAAAACCTGGGGTATTGGCAAGAAAACCTCCAACCCGAGGGCGAAACGACAGTACCAGTAGAGTGGTACTCAGAAAATGACGAAGAGAACCCCGAAAACTGGCCAGAGTCAAAAAAAGCCTTTGTGTTGTTCACTATAGGCATTTACAGCTTCGTGGTGTACATGGCAGCGCCCATTTACACGCCAAGCGAGAATGCTTTCATCGATGAATTTGGCGTGAATAATGCAGAAGCCTCACTCGGACTTGCTCTCTATGTGTATGTTCTGACTCAGCTCTCTTCTTTTTTGGATATATGAAGCTGACTCCGATCACAGCTTGGGATATGGCGCCGGTCCTCTCTTTTTCAGTCCATTGAGTGAGATACCTCGTATCGGCCGCAGTCTTCCTTACGCCATTTCGTTTTTATTGTTCTGTGTCATCAGCATCCCTACAGCATTGGCACCCAACGCAATCGGATTCTACTTTCTTCGATTCCTGCAGGGATTCTTCGGCAGTCCCTGCTTGGCAACCGGCGGCGCCTCAATTGCAGACGTCTACTCATCGAATGCACTTCCTCACGCCATGACAACATGGGTACTTTGCGTTTTCTCTGCCCCGGCGATAGGTGTGCTGGTATCTGGATTCGCAATTCCAGTTCTTGGCTGGCGTTTCTCGATGTGGGAGATATTGATAGCCGCAGCTCCAATTCTCATCCTTCTCTTCCTGCTTCCCGAAACCAACCCTGATACCATCTTACATCGACGTGCCCGACGTTTGGAAAAGCATGACTCGGACAAATCCCGTGTCTATCAGACTAAGGCGGACGTTTCCCATGCAGGAATTTCTTTTCAAGAAGTCGTTCGGGAGTCACTCCTCATTCCTTCGAGGATCACTTTCCTTGACCCAGCAATCTTGTTTCTGAACTTGTATACGTCTTTGACATACGGTATCTACTACTCATTCTTTGAGGCCTTTCCGATTGTTTATCAAGGAATGTATGGCTTCAATTTGGGAGAGATGGGCTTAGCATTCCTCGCGATTGTTGTCGGGTCCATCATTTCTTTCGTGGTGTATAATTTCTACATTCACAAGATCTTCCTGCCAAAAGCCAAGAAGGGCGCGGTCCAGAAGCCAGAAGATGTTCTGGTCCCTGCTTTGTACGCATGCTTTGGGCCGGCGATTGGATTATTCCTTTTTGGTTGGGCTGCAAATCCAAAAGTGCATTGGATCGTGCCGACGATCGGCATCGTCATCTATCCGGCTTGTGTGTTTGTTCTGATGCAATCCATCTTCCTCTATATCCCGGCGTGCTACCCCCAATATGCTGCCAGTGTTTTCGCAGCAACCGACTTCACTCGGAGTGCTTTTGCTTGCGGCGCTGTTGTCTTTTCCCGACCACTCTACGAGAATCTTGGGGTGGGTCGTGGATGTAGTTTGTTGGCGGGTCTGACTGTTGGATGTGTGGTTGGGATTTATATGCTTTATAATTTTGGAGAGAGATTGAGACTGAGGTCCAAATTTGTTTCCAAGTGGTGATTTTTTTTTTTTCAATATTTGAAGCGTGAGACGGCGTTCATTGGTCATTCATTGACCAAAGAATTGACAAATATCTCCTCGCAAGTATTAGCGTATATATCGAGACCTTGTCCAATGATCTTTAATATTGCCCATTGCTCATTTCCTCTGATCAGTCGAGCCCAAAGTTTGACCACTGCAAAAGCCAGGTAGGCACAATTGGAAGGTACCGTTGGCCGGGACCATAAGTCCTCGTCGCCCGATGTTCTCCCTTCTTCTACTATATCACTTATCCAACTGGTCAAGCGGGTTTCGTGCTCTGAATGTGTCAGTAGATCCTCAAGCTGTGCAAGAAAGGAAGGACTTACCAGTAAGCGGCCTTGTCTTTTGGCAATTCGAGATACAAAACAGCCATTTACTGAGGAAGATTGCGAATTCCAATCCGCAAATTGAGTGCTGAATACTCCAGACAAATGCGTGACTTCGCGCAACATAATTGACACCCAGCTTGACGGGTATACTCAAAGCATGGGTTGCGTGTAATATGGCAGGAAGCAAATGAGGACCTGCGGGTAGTTTTGGCATTTCAAGTAGTCTGTTTGCAATTTCCTGTGGGTTTCGGGTGCCCAGGATCTTGTATGAACCTATGTTGAGCGCAAGTCGGACGTATGCAAGGCCTAACAATGCTGTTGAAGTGAATGTTATTGGTCCATTAGGGTTGCGAGGGTCAAGACTCGACTCGGGAGCTCTTTGCCATTGAGATGTCCATACATGAAGAGCATTTCTGTATAAGGTGTGGGTTAGTCTTTGAGGTGATATTCATAGAACATGGTCTTACCGAATGCATTCCTTCTGTCGATTAAGTAAGTCTTGGTCTTCATCGGTGTATGGTCCAAATGCCTGCTGAGAAAGCATGATGCGTTGAATAAGGGCATGTAGAAGGAGGTAATTTGCTAGAGGAGATGGCACAGGCTGTGAGTTCAATAGATGTGGTTCATTTGAGCCTTTCATCAGTTGTGATAAGGCGTCTTGGACCTGCATTTGTTGAGCGTTGCCAGATTTATACACTTTGGCCCATTTTTCTGGGCTTGGAGCAATCCATTCGAAGCAGGAACATGGAAGGCGGAGCTGCAGCTCATCGATCAGAATCACTGGCGGCGTGCTGAAGGCGATTCCATGTAGATTGAGAATAGAGTAGGAAAAAAACTTCAATCTCCTGTCCGACTCTTGCTGTATCCACAAGTGCCAATTTGGGGTTTCTTGCTGCGACTCATGTGTTTCCACTAGGAAACACTCTCTTACACATCTCGCAAGGAAGCTTTGAAGGTTGAATGCTTCCCTTACAATGTCCGGTTCACTTTGCCACGTCGCAAATGCTATCAAATAAAGAGCGCATCGTGCTTCACGCATGACTTCTTTATATTGCATAGTCCCCTGCTGATCATCGGGATATCCACCTCCAGAGGAGACACGTCGGTCCATTTCTCTCCTCTCTCTGTCATGTGTATTTTGTTGGAGGGTGGATTTGGCAGCATAGAAAAGAAGTACTGCTTTGCGGTGCTCATGCCGATACTGGGCGCCCAACGCTGCCATAGACAAGATGATCTCGGGTTCAGTATCCTCCAGTTTGAAAGTTGGAAGATGCACAACTGGTATATGAGGATAAAAGCCGTCAAAAAAGCCGTTGACAAATCTTGTGAGCGAATGACAGGAGGGGAAACTCGATTGAAACATAGCCGTCTGTGAGTTCCCAAGAGCCCGAAGCAGGCGATTGCGATGGTCCTCAGTGACCCTCAATATGGGCAGAGTCAACACTCCGAATTCAGCTATATAGTTGAGTGTCAATTTAGTTAAGATTGATTTGACATGAGAAGACTTACCAACGGTGTCTCGTTCTATGGGAAGCTGGCTCAAAGACTGATCATGACTCTGCTGATAAGGTCTTTCTTGACTAACATCTGTTGAGCTGCTAAAATTGACAGTGTTCAAGTTTGATTCTCCGGCAAAGATTTGCACGATACTCGGTTCAGTAGGAAGAACCCATTCGGTACTCAGTCCCATGTTCTGACTGAAAGATTCCAAGTCTTGCAATACCAAGAGATCCTGAGCATTGAATAACGAATCTGCTGAGTCAGTTAGTTTATCTCACATATCGATGGTAATTGAATCCTTTTCAAGAGCTCTTGCCTTCAAGTGAATACCCTGGAAAGTTGCCTTGCTGGTGAATGGTGCCAGTGGGGGCGCCTTCGCTTTGGAGATTAGGAAGCCCCCAGAATGAGCCGGGATCATGTATTGCGGGGCCTTCATTGCTTTGGGATTGGAGTTGGCTGTCATTAACAGTGACCGGTGAAGGCTCCTGCGTCGAGGGGGTAATTGGAGAATGGCCGATATCCTCATGGCGTTTCAATAGGTCGCGGCGGCCAAAGGAAGCGCCGCATAGACATTTGTATGGTTTCTCGTTTGTATCTGGTGTTGTTTAGCCCCCTGTAATATTGCAGATCCCTTCAAAGACTAGCCATACGAATCCGAATATGCCGTTGGAGGTGTTCGTGGCGGCGAAAATGACGTTTACAGTGAGGACAAGTCCGAGGCTTTCTCTTGTCTGCAGACTTCGGTGTCTCGCAGGGTGACTCCATGCTTAAAAGACCCCTTAATAAGGTGGAACGAGAAATGGCTGGGCAAAGTCAGTAACAAGAAGTATGAAGTCATGAACTCGGAGGCGTCTATCCGAATTGCAGGATTACATATCAACCTTCGTTGGTCAGAAATTGCGAGAAATCCCCTTGTAATTTTCACTCAACACTCCTGACAAGTACCAGCCTATCAATTTCCATATAGCCGAGTAATATCAATCGCAAAAGGAACAAAATCGAGTGAAAAGTTGGAGGTGGTGGGGCACACTACGAGCACCTCCAAAATGCCAAGACTGGAGGCCTCGGGTGTCGTATACTCGTAGTTTTCCAAGGCTGGTAGAAGAGCTGACTTAGAACGTACCAAGAACATTTACTACGTACTGTAAAGCATAATCCCTTGGCAAAATAGCTGGTACCAGAAGCAGAATACAGTTATGCGGGATTTTTGTTCGCCATGACAAAGGGCTGGGCGTGCCCTGAGCAGTTAATTAGGCCAATCCGAAGCCTGTGTGATATGTATGCCCCGGTGATAGAATCCAAGCTGGACTGAACGTTTCAAACAGCTGGGAACAGTAGAAAGGGGCGTTGGGTAAGTGTTCCGTCATCCATCGCGTACACAATTCATTCTCCGGGAACGACACAGGATGCAACCCTATGGGGACCAAAGGCGCATCCAGTTGCAGCCCGAGCTCGATACAACGCCTAAAATGACCATCATGGCACAAGAATCACAGATCCCTGGCACGCAGGGAATATCACATTCAATTTGGGTATCATCGGTATTATCAATCAAGCGCGAGGGTATCAATATTTGTTCTTCGTGCGTCCGTTCAGTTGATCTTTGAACTCTTCCTTGAAGTGGCCGAAGAACTTCTTTAGGTCGAAGCCTACGACGGACAGTTAGCTATCATATCACGCTTGAGAGAGTTGCTGGGCCGTACCATCCGCTTCGTGATGTGATCCTCCTAATTCTTCCTTTGGAGTCTTCGGAGGGAGGGGGACACCATGTCTGTGGTACTGAACCCTTTGGTGGACCCGGCCTACCATACGATGGAAGAGAGGGCTTCGAAGGAGCTATGCGACTGTCAGAGCGAATTGAGTCTAAGATCTGTGGAGTGTGACGCTTACTCGGAGAGTGAGCCAAACCTGTGGGAGAACGTTAGTGAGGAAACCAAGTCAAAGAAGAAGAACATTCTAACCTCCAAGCCCCGGATCAAGAATCCCAGGACCATGGTGAATATGTGTTATTGTTGGACCATCGGCAGATCGTGCAGAATGCAAGAGAGGCGAAGATGTGGAGATCGCATCCCCAATTTATCCACACCGCCCCCAGAACCCCCCCGCGAAGCTTTTCCCGACTTATTCTTCCCACTGTTTGTCTACTCGCCTCGCAATAACAGACTTAAAGTCACTTGTTCAAACGACTAGCAATGGTCGTGTGGCTTTGTCGACGAACTGAGTCCTGACCTTTACCGGCGATGGCGAGTGGCACCGATCAATCCTCACTCGGTGCATCGCTATCTATATCCAGAAACCCCGTTTCTGTTACAGCTTCCAGAGAATGACCCAAGGTTGCTACACCTGTCGACGACGTCGCATTATTTGCGACAATGGCCAGCCTACTTGCCGGAAGTGTCGGGACGCTGGCAAGGAATGTTTGGGGTACCAAAAACCGCTGGTTTGGGTGAAAGGAGGAGTGGCTAGTCGGGGGAAGATGATGGGTCGCAGCTTTGATGGCCCAGAGAAATCACCCTCGAAGCCTAAGCGCCAGGAACCCGCTCCGATCGACGACTCAGGTCCAACCGGCAGTGGGTTTGGAGTTTTCTCCATCACTGAGTCACAATCTCCCTCCGATGCCGATTCTCATAGCTCTGGGACTCAGCCCAGCCCTGAAACCGATGGATGGGCCTTTGAGACGGACAATACAATTGTTGGAACTGAGGTTGAGCAGATGGGATTCAACTTCCATCAGGAGCACGATACGGCAGTGATGCATGTCCCGCGAGGTGCCCCTCCCGCTGAGTACACCCCAACACCATGGGGCCTGGTAGACCCGCTTCTCAAAGACCTCAGCCAATTCTCTAGGTACTATGTTCATCACTGTAAGATATGCTCCCGCCATGCGAAGTGGCTCTGCTAATCCGTATGCGTAAAGACAATCAATATATGGTGAACGATTTTGCACTCTACTCCCAGAGCAAGAACCCATTCCGGGATCTTACAGCATTGGTAAATCACTCCCCAGTTCTCGCCCACAGCATCACAGCTCTCGGGGCCCTACATTACTCTTTGCTGTCGGAGTCGGACTCTTCCCTCCTGCCTTGGTCATCTGGAAACCTGGCAACTGCAGATTCGAACTTGTCAGTCGAAGAGATAGAAGACATTGTTGCGCCAGCAAGTTCTCGGAAGCCGCTTTCACAGGCATACCGGCATTTCCTAGAGTTCAAACAGCGCGCTCTGCACCAATTGTCCCTGGATCTTCAAAATCCGGCAACGCAGAAAGATGGTAGAACACTAGCAGCCATTGTCTTACTCGCCTTCTTGGACATAATAGAGTCTGGCAGTGGAGCATGGAGCTACCATATTGAAGGCGCGAAGAAACTCCTCAAAGACCGGCCTGAAAGTGGCCTCGGTCAAGGGATTCTCGAAGATTTGGATGCTTTTGCCCTTGATGGCTGTCTAATGTAAGATTTCCACCCCCATGCTAAACCACACAAGCCTGACCAAACATCCAGAATGGAGATAATGGGATCAACACTCGCTCGCCCAGGTGCGCTCTCAAAACCCTTCTACTCCTCCTCCATGGGTCCCTCGATCCTCAAACGCCTAGAAGAAAACTCCTGGGTCGGATGTCCCGCCTATCTTCTAGAAGTAATCTTCTTCATCCACTCCCTCTGGTATCCAGAATCAGAAATCGCCACAAAAACCCAATCACCAAGCCTTCCAACCTCAATCCAACCAGGTCAACCCCTAACCCTGGAAGCCTTCGCCAGTCTCCTGCAAGGCATCCGCAATTTCGACCCAATATTCTGGAGCCAGAACATGCAAGACGTCTTCTTCATTCCAGACCTCTCCTACCGCCTCGCACTAGCAACCTCATACCAAGACGCCGTCTATCTATACACGAGTCGTGTCTTGTCCCGCTCAAGAGAGGGGTTCTCCCCGCCTTGGACAGACGTCGGCATGCCAACAGATCACAGACTCATCACTACGAATCTGATTACTCAGATTTGTCTCGTGCCTGCTTCGGATCCACATTTCAAGTGTCTTATCTGGCCTACTTTCATCGCGGGTGCTGAATGTCTCCCTTCTCAGCGAGCTCTGATTCTTGAGAAGCTGGGCTCGCTCTATGAGGCCCTTACGAGTGCTAATGTTCGTAATGCTGCTTGGGTGCTGCGGCTCATGTGGCAGAAGCAAGATCTGAAGCGTCGTGAACGTCATGGTGGGCATGACTTTGGAGATACCGTTGGTGGTGATCTCGATAATGATGATCTTATGTTCGACTGGATTGATGAGCTAGATCATTCACGTCTTGACTGGTTGTTTATCTAACCATTGTGCTCAGTTTTACGTAGACCTTTTACAGCTAAATGTTCTTAATATTCATCTTTACATACGTCTACAGATATACCTTCTAACATCTATGAATATACTAAGCTACAGATTTGGAATCCATATGAAAAAGGAAATTCGGGTATATCATTTCTCTGCCCAGAGCGCAGGTGTCTATCTGCCATGAAGACTTGAAGACAGGTTAAAGATGAGAATGGGAAAAGAATATCAGAGCGAAATAAGACGGAGCCAAGATGCCATAACGATATAGCATGGGAAACAACCAACGAACAAAGTGCAACTGATTCCAAAACCAGTTCATCCAAGTGTGATATAAGAATGATGCATTCGCTTTGACAGTCTTGAATCCAATCTTCAAAAGTAATCAACCCAGTAGCACGACATGGGTAGTTACCAGGAGCCGAAAGAGAAGAGAGAGAAAAGGAGAAAAGGGGAGAGAAGAAAAGAAAAGAGCAGAGCAGAGCAAGTCTCAATGGTGTGGACAAAGTGCTTCAGGTAATCAGGGATATATAACAGAGGACATAGAAAAGGACAAGGGATGGAGAACAGGAATTCTGAAAATGATTCAAATGAGACAAAAAGAACAAAACATGCGCTCCTTCCAAATCTAAATGCAAGAAACATGTCACCCTAGGAACACAAACAGAATACGCTCGTCACTGAAATATGCAAGAGGAGAACCAATATGGTGGGATGACATCCCATCTTTGCGCGAAGGCCGGTGCATCAAAAAGAGGAGAAAGGAGATGGATGTGGTGCTCCATATCCATATGGTATGGCGGGGATGCGACAGGTGATACAGTAAAAACGAAACAGTCGGGTTATACCAGGTAAAGGTAGAAGGGTATATGCAAGAAAGAAGTAGGCAGAGTGTCTAGAATACGGCCGCGAGTCCATTCTTGGAATGCCGCTTGCTGAATCGTTTCCTCCCCTTCGTTGAATCGGAGTCGGTGGCTTGGTGTTTCACTAGATGGTTGCGACCTGATGATGATGGGCCTCTATCATCTTTCTGCATGTCGGATGTGCGATCTATCGTGTTGGCCGGGCTGGGAAAGCCCGATGATAGGTCACGGTAAGCATCGTCGGAGAAACCTGCGTTTTGTTGTTGTGCAGCCATCTCTCGGGATCTGTCCAGTGCGTCCAACCATTCCTGGACTTGAACTGCTGTGGCGCCAACGCTGCTGGAGGAGGGTTTGGGATCCTCGAAAACGTAGTGCTTGTCTCTCTGCAGTTGGGATTAGACGGTGACCGGGAAGGTTGGTGATGGATAACTTACGGTGTCCACGATCCACGATGAGATTCCTTTGGAATCTGTCGTGCTTCGGTAACTCGTCCCTGGGGCGAGAAGTGAGACTTCAAGCTTGACCTTCTTATCGTCGCCGCCCGACGCAGCCATGATGATACGCGCAGAAGATGTGACCATCACCAGCCGTTGTCGTTTCTTTGTGGCGCTCCCCGAGAAGAACCGGGAGAATTTCTTGGGAGCTTCGAATTCACCACTGCTATTCTTGGAAGTGGGACTGTGAGAGGCGGCAGAAGAGAGAACCACAAAGTTCCCCAGCTTCAAAATTCGTTCGTTGGATTTGTTGAGCACCGGAGACCATTCGATATCCAGCTGGCTCGGAGGTGGAAGCTCTGTCACTACACGTGGAAGGTGACGAGAACTGGCATTTGGCGCATTGGAGGGGGCGGTTGAGATTACCGGGGCCAGGGTCTCGCCGTCTTTGCTCTCGTTGAGCTTGATGGGATCCCGGGCCGGAGGAACATAGGCCTTCAAGCGAGGGGCTTTCTGCTTCCACATATCGGGTCCCCATGTCACGCCAGTGAAGAACTCATGGTTCTTAATGTGCTCGATCTGGAGACGTCGTGCGGGATCGAGTACTAAAAGTCGCTCAACAAGATCACGGGCCACTGCAGGGAAGCCAATTGGGAACTCGTAGTCAAGTGCGACGATCTTTTGGAAAGTCTGATACTCATTTCCAGCCTTGAAGGGTGGTCGGCCAGCCAAAAGCTGATATATAATGCAGCCAAACGCCCACAGGTCACTGGCTTTGCAGGCGTTTTTGTCGGTCAAAAGTTCGGGACTGACGTATTCCGCAGTGCCGACAAAAGAGCTCGCGCGCTCTTCCTTGGGAATTTCATTCGAGTCGAGAGGTGGCATGCCGTTCGAATTGGGATCTGCCCGTGGCGCCTCCAGGATCTTGGCGGTACCGAAATCAGTGATCTTGATATGCATCCCGGAGTCGAGCAACACGTTTTCAGGCTTCAAATCTCGGTGGATGACCCCGCGCCTGTGCATGTAGTCTATAGTGTCGAGAATCTGCGCGCCGTAGAACCTCGTACATTCCTCATCGAATGTGGTCATCCTCTTGAGAACGCCCAACAATTCTCCGCCTTTGCATAGGTCCAACACAAAGTAAAGTGACTGCTCATCCTGGAATGTATAGTATAGCCGCACGACACCCGGGTGGTCCGTAAGGCGATTCAGTGTATCCTTCTCGATGTTCACGTATTTAACCTTTCGCTCCTTAATGATGTGTCGTTTGTCTAGAATCTTGATTGCGAATTCCTTCAGTGTCTGCCGGTCCGTAGCCAGGACGACGGTACTGTAAGAGCCCTCTCCGAGAGTGTTTCCAAACGAGAAATCCCGGACCCCCTTCTTAACGAAGCGGGAGACGGTCTGCCCATTTGCGTCAATCTCCTGTCGGACGGAGACCGCCGCCCCACGCTCCTGCCACTCTTCGCTACTTGCCATTGGGCCGTTCTCTGCCATGTAGGATGATCGGGCCATCTGAGATGCGCCGCCTGCTCGTGCGTGTGCCCGAGACGTCTGCCGCATCACCGCCGGGCCGTTCCCGGGGATTTGGGTGGTTCGGTATGACCGGTCGCTGTGGGAGTTGTCGCGCGCGAGTACACCGGCATGTAGTGCCGATGAGCCCCCTCGTGTATCTACTCGCGCTTGAGAGCCAGATGTGGAGGATGCACCGGAATCGGTTCGTATGCGATAGTTGTTGTCCCGGGGGAGAATGGAAGTTGCCGAACCGTTCGCGTATACGGAGGAAAGGGGTCGGTTGTTTGGCGGTGTTGAGTGGGGAGCGTACGCTTGGTATGTTGGCTGTGAATCTGGAATATATGAGGGTCGGCGGTCTTCGGGACCTTCGCTGGGAGCGGGCGGGAAGGTCGACTCGGAATTGTGTGTTGATACCGAACCACCGCGTCCGAACGGGCTGTGGGCCATTGACCCGGTCGCATCTTCGGGCAAGGGCGAATCGTCTGGGTTGGCTATTCGTAGTCCTCCCAGAGACTGGGATAGACTGAGATCCCCGTTCATGGCGTCTGTTTTTTTCTCTATTTTGGTCTCTCTCTTTTTTTTCTGGAGGGGTTTCCCTTTTTCGCGTCAAGTTTGAGTATTCGAATATTCCAAACAACACTATGACGGAGACCGGAAACACTGTGGATGCATGATCCGATGAGAGATGTAAAAAGGAAGAGTCTGAGGGAGAGAGAAGAGAAGAGAGAGGGGGGGGGGGGGGGGGGATCAACAGGAGTCTGTCTAAGTAGAAATTGGGTCTAGTGTTGAGGGGCTGAGCCTGACTCCCTCTTTCTCTATGTGATTTGTCTGTTATTTGCAGTCGCGATGCTCTAAGACACATTCTACTCTACTGTTCTATATTCAGCTTTGTACTACGAGCCTTTGAAACATGATCAGACGAGGCCCGACACTCATCGCGCTAGAAGAGAACGATGTCGACGCCCTCGAACGCATCTTCTTCCGCTACTCCCTGGTAGTGGATTTGGACCGTCTACACCTCGAGCCATCGGAATCAGCCAGCCCTCATGATTCGGAATACATTGTCAGATCGAGTGCAGTCAATTCAGACCCAGGAACAAGTCTACCCATTTCCTCTCACGGACCTGACCCACCAAAACTAAAGACTTACGCTTCGTCCCAAGAACTCAAGTCCCATAGCGGCAGGACCATTCCTTTTCACTCACCCAAACAGACGGAGCCAGGGAGATCGACCGAGCTCATTCCCCCCACGGCTGGATCTAATCTGACCAGAGCGTCTTCGGGAGACAAGCCACCTACATAAGTCCAATGCAGATTCGCCGCAACTCTCATTCTTATCGTGTGGTGTTTCTTCGAGGCCACAGTCCCACTCCGGGACCTAGCCTTAGCGTTGACGATGTCTTACGAGGCAGGCTTGGCCGAGGAGGCGATCTCGTCTACGAGTAGTGTCGGCAGTGAAAGCACCTCAATCGTCATCTTCAAGTAGGGGACAGCACGGGCATTTTGGCATCATCCCGGTCTAACCCAACATTATCTGCATTATCACCTCCCCAGAGCCCAAGACTCTATACGAGTACCCGCGATCTTTGAGATTATCGACAAGAGATTGTATTGATATGCCAAGACATTGGACAGAATGTGTGATTCACACTCAGCACTTCATACAGTATAAGTACAATAATATTGAAATCGCCTCAGAACCAGGCCTTGTAATGTCTCACCTTAAATGTGCAAAAGAATGCAATCTAGAATCGTCGAACAATGCCATCTGAGACACGATCTCGGCAAGTCTATCAATAGTTCAGTGGGAACCGGGGTCTGACGCGTCTCCCGGGCACTGCCATCCACGTCAAGGCTGACTCTGCAGGACTTCAGCCTGCAGGTCATACAAAGCCAATACAGATTACTTGTCTAAATATTGGGAACGGCGTTGGATCCGTCTTCGACGCCACCGCGATGAATGTTTAGTTCGGGAATATTCATGGTTCAAGTGCCGATCTGATCGTCGCAAATCCAGGGAGATGGATTCCGCACTCCGTACGATGTGCCTGTGCCATGCTGGAGGCTCTAGCGGTGTGGTTTTGCGATTGCCTCGAGATCGGCATGGTGGCGAGATGGTGGGGTGTCGAGGATTGTGACTTTATTGGAGTCCATGGGAATGAAGCCATCGTCGATCCTTGACAACTGTCGGAGTACGTTGCACGTTGCCTTCATTTGTGAAATACGACATTGGAAACAATATTCCTCATCGTACTTCGTACTTCGTACAGAGTGCTTCATTGGAATTAATATGTATACAAGTACTAGGAATGTGGCGTTCAGGCTCTGCGGTGATCTGTTCCTTATGTTCCACCTACACAGTGCGTACCACTTAACTTACTGGGCATATACTTAAGTATTACTAGGTAGAGCTCAACATTAATGTAAAGAACATTCTGAAAAATTGACCAACTAAATCAACATAGATCGCATTCACGCCAACCAAACCAGTCTAATAAGTTGTATATCAAAGATCAATCCAGGCCATCTGGACACAGAGGAGAAACGAGAAGAGGGTTGAATAGAAGTTAAGTAACAAGATGAAACGCCAACCAAGATCGAGAATCTTCATGCCGCTTCAAATGCGCCCTCGTAAAATGTGGTTTTCCGTGACGGTATGAGCTCATTTCATTGTATCAAAAAAAAAAAAGAAAAAAGATAAGAATCCCGTCACCTTAAGTGAAGCGGGTAAATTAAAAAAAAAACAAGGGGGAATTATCTACTGCTTCTTGGCGAAAACCTGGGCACCGTCGACGAGACGACGCTCGGTGTTCTGGCGACCGTTGACAAAGTCGGGGTAGTTGAGAGTCAGCTCAACGGCACCGTTGACAATGTTGTCAACAGCCTCGACACCCAGCATGAAGGAGTGGTCCTGGTTGCCGACCTCGTAGCGCCAAGAGCCGAAACGGCCACGGGACCAGATACCCTTCTCCTGGAGCTTGGGAAGGATCTGGGTGAGGGCACCCTCACGCTCCAGGCTGGGGGTGGGGTAACCGTGGTCGAAGCAGCGGTGGTAGGTGGAGACGATCTCATCACCGGGCTTGAGCATCTCGGTGTTGACGAGACCCTGGATGGAATCGGCAAGGAGAGTCTCGTGGTTCACGGCCTTCATGGAAGACTCGGAAACCTCCAGCATGACGGACCAGTAAGGACCCTCCTGAGGCTCGGAGTTCTTGGGCTTGGAGCCATCGGCGAGCTGAAGGGTGGGCAGCTTCTTAGAGTCCTCGGGCTGGTTGTGGGGAGAGTAGTTGGAGAAGATGGTGGCACGGTAGAAGGGGCAGTCGTCCTCGGGGAAGTACAACCAGCACTTGTCACCAATGCGGTCGGGGCGGGCACCACGGATACCAACACCAATGACGTGAGTGGAGGAGTAGAAGAGCTGCTTGGTGAGGGGCATGAGCTCGGTGTCGTTCATGGCCTCAGCGAGGTAGTCGACAGCCATGGTGGAGACGAGCTTCTTGTAACCGATGGTGGTACCATCAGCCAGAGTAACGGTCTTGTTGTTGGCGTTAACCTTCTCGACCTTGTTCTTGGGGCCGTAGCGGGTGTTCTCCTTGGGGATGGTGTTGGCGACAGCGATCCAGATACCACCAGTACCGTCACGAGCGGGGAAACGGAAGGTGGCGTTGGGGCCCCAGTTACCGGCGGTCTTGTTGAGGATAACGTTGGTGGTCACGGCCTTGACGTTGGGGGCAGCGACACGCTCACCGAGCCAAGCGCATTGCATCTAATCAAATTTGGTTAGTGGTTTGACTCAATTCTTCGCGGAGGGCTGGAATGTACCTTGGTGGTGGGAACGGCCCAGACCTTGTAGTTGTAGGGACGCATGAAGAGGTCGGCAATACCAGTACCCATCATGCGGACAATCCACTCATCGAAGTCCTTGGGCTTGGTGTTGGAGACACGGGCCTCAAGGGCGGCATCGATCATGCCGTCAATGCACTTCACTTGCTCTTCCTTGGGGAGCATGGAAATGTTGTTCTGGAAGGGGTAGGGAACCCACTGCTCCTGGCAGCGGACGTAGGAGATACGCTCGTGAGTGAACCAGTCCTCATCCTTGGGGAGAGCCTCGTTGATGCAGTCGTCGAAGTACTTGTAGTGAGAGAAGATAACGTGGCCACCGACATCGTACAACTGAGGATGGTTAGTGGTGAAAATAAACAACGGGGCCAGTCGCAACTTACGAAACCCTCGGGGGTAACATCAGTGGAAGCAAGACCACCAGGGGTCTCGTTAGAGTCGATAATCAACCACGAAGCGCTGTTCTGTACAATCAATTAGTTTTTTGAACCTCGGATACCCCTCCACCCCTTTTTTTTTTTGGTGCCCCTCTCTCCCACACCGCAAGATTGAAGAACGACTTACGATTTGGTTCAGACGCTTAGCGGCACCGAGACCAGTAGGGCCAGCACCAATGACGAGAACGTCAACAGAACTATGCAATTGTCAGTATTGAGGACACTCGACGTGACGGAGGTTCTCTTACATGTCGGGGTGGGTCATTCTGCCTTGTAGGAGGTCCTGAAAGCTGGGAACTCGTTTGAAGGTCTTGCGGGCGACGTTCAGCATAGAAGCACTGCTGCAGGGAATCTGCAGAAAAGTAGGAGAGGGAGGGGAATGGAGGATTAAAAGAAGGGAGAACCAGAAAAGAAGGGGAAGTGGGAGGACAACGTGACAAGCCAAGCTAAGGGTATCTAGACGCACTTGGTTCTATGGGTAAACGGACCCGGCGGTGGAGACGACGTGCCTGTTTCAGCTTTACTGATTCGTATTGAGAGATTGATTTTAATTGCTCCCTTTAATTATTTTATTTGATGTTTTTTGATTTTTTGATTTTTTGATCACTTTAATCTTGTCTTAAAATCGATTTTTCTGTACATTTTATTCTTTTGACCCTATTTTCGAGATCCAGATCGTTGACAATCAGGGGGAGGCTGTGTAAGTAAACGACGCGTACATGGTAACCACCACCTCATCACATTGAAATCCTTGTACAAAGAATAAAACGAACATATCACATTGGCGAAAAGCCGTTATTGGTCTGGAGCTTATCGTGATGCTGCTAAAAGCAGGGACTCGAGTGCATTGCGGACTTCGCATGCAGGACTGAGGCGTTGATATGGAAATTCCCCATTGCGGATATCCAGGGTCCCTGGAATGCTATCCTGTCTCGCAATATAGCAGTTCACTCTGAAAAGGGGCGAGCACTAACCTATACCAATTGTATCTTGCTACAAGTTCAAGTATCTGGATAGGGGCAATTGAATCTCGATCCAAAGTGGCCAAACTAAAAACGCCACCGATGTAGGTACCAGCACGTTGTCGGGTATGGTTAAATTACCCTGCGGCAAGAACCTTGGTTAGATTGGATGGACCTCCATTTCCAACGGCGTATGATAGATCTACGAGTACATATGTACATACGAGTAGGATTCCAACATCCTGCGCCATCGTAAAGGATACTCGTATTATTCATGCCCTTGTGCTGTACGGAGCACTCGTACTTGTAATTCGGTATCATATGCATCGAATAGCCGATGGGCCCAATGGAAAAACCCTGAACCCTTCCGGAGCACTATCCGTCGCCCGCAGCCCGCAGACCGCAAACCGCAGAGTTGATCGACTGGTGTCGAAGGAACGGGATTTGAGAAACTTCAGGGCACAGGCGTCCGGTTCCACTGATGGGCCGTCCTAAGAAGGCAAGACCACGAGGATCCCTCTCCGGCGAGTTGATCTCAAGTTGATCTCTCGACCCTTGATGGAAGACTTCTCGAATCATTGGAGAACAAGTCTGTCGTGCCCCTGAAACACGCTGAGCCAGTGCTGGGGACAAAAAGCTTAGGACTCCCCCACTGGTCCAAGCACAGGAATGGCGTCACAGACGCCCTGAAGGCGATCGCCGCATTCTCCACCCGTAAGGGACCAGATGGACCAGAGGGTCGCTGCACGCGGGTCTTGGTGGGTCTTGGCTAACAGCTGCTTGCGTAATGCTCTGTTAATTTGGATCTGCACTGTTTACGTCGGTTTTCTATCTCAAACTGAGTCTGATACATTCCTGCTGATACTCGTACTCCTGTTTGAGGAAGTATGGTGTGAATGGAGCACCTAGGTCCTTACTATGTGGGTGCTGTCACAGCGAGAAACAAGAACAAGATTAAGAATAAGGAAGTGCCAGGTGGAGATCCATGGAGATTCGCCACGAGTTACCCAGCTAACCCATGGGACGTTGGAGTACCGCTAATACCACCTTCATTACCGCTAAGAATATCACCCAATCAAGAGCCTCTACATGGAGACGTAAGAAGAATCCACGCGGCTGGTTGGCCCCCAAAAAGACAGGTGGCCTTAGCAAAGTTGTCACAGTAATTTTGAAACCCCAGGCAGTTTGCGTGTGGGACGTAATGCCCTGAGCCTGGTCCTGGCCATTCTGTTTTTCTTTTTCTTTTTGGAACTAAATAACCGTTCGCTGGATTTCGCCTTCTTTTGTTATTTTCCTCCTTTTTTTCTAAGATTTTAATTTCCTAACAATTCGCTTCTTCGGTACGGAGGACTCCATTGCAGAATACTCCATAGAAGCCAAAGCCGAAACAAGAAAATAGGACGCTGGTCCCGAAGTACGAATCCCTATCCCTTCAACCTTCCATTCCTTCGTTATTACCTTGATGCTTTTGGTCCAACTCCTGTCACACTCGTTAACCTCGGAGCATTTAGTGTTCCATTCTTAATTTCCATTCCCACTTTTCCCCCGTGGCTTCCTCCGCCTTTAACTCAGGAAGCCTGTCCCGGCCGCGACCCTTTGAATTCCAGCGCTTTCTGTCCGATCAATCCAAATCGTTTACAATGAGTGAAGGCGAGAAGGTCCGCGCCTCAGGCGAAACCCCCCGGGAGCAGTCTTTGCCCACCGTCAACCCCGCCGCCGAGAAAGAGCAAGCCAGAACTTCTTTCCACCCCGCGGTCTACGTGACGTGAGCATGACTATCAAGACCCAACCGGGACAACATGGCTAATGTCCTGCTAGTACCTGGATTACTCTGAGTTCCGCGGTCATCTTGTTCAACAAATGGCTCCTCGACAGGAAGCATTTCAGTGAGTGAGGTTCCAAAACTAATCACACCAACCTGATCTAACGGACCGCGATTAGGCTACCCCATCATCCTCACAACATGGCACTTGACCTTCGCTACGCTAATGACTCAGATCCTCGCCCGCACCACAACTGTGTTGGATGGCCGCAAGAAGGTCAAGATGACCGGGCGTGTCTACCTCCGCGCCATTGTCCCCATCGGCGTGATGTTCAGTCTGAGCTTGATCTGCGGTAACATGACCTACCTATACCTGAGTGTTTCTTTCATCCAAATGCTGAAGGCCACTACCCCCGTCGCGGTTCTGATGGCCACTTGGGGTATGGGCCTGGCCCCGGCCAACATGAAAGTTCTGGGCAATGTCTCCATTATCGTGATTGGTGTGGTCATTGCCTCCATTGGTGAGCTCCAGTTCAACCTGGTCGGTTTCCTCTTCCAGCTTGGTGGTATTGTCTTCGAGGCTACCCGTCTGGTGATGGTCCAGGGTCTGCTCAGCTCAGCAGACTTCAAGATGGACCCTATGGTTTCTCTGTACTACTTTGCCCCCATCTGTGCCGTTCTCAACGGCGCTGTGGCCCTCTTCCTCGAGTTCCCCAGGGTTACCATGGCAGAAATCTACGAAGTCGGTGTTCCCGTCTTGATCCTCAATGCCGTCATTGCGTTCCTTCTCAACGTCTCTGTCGTTTTCTTGGTAAGTCATATCCTGATAATGGAAATGTACACGGAGTGCACTGCTAACCCATTTTGCAGATTGGCAAGACTTCTTCTCTCGTCATGACCCTGTGCGGTGTCCTCAAGGATATCCTGTTGGTTGTTGCCTCGGTCATGTTCTTTAATGACCCCGTCTCTGGCCAGCAGTACTTTGGTTACTCCATCGCGCTGGCAGGTCTTGTCTGGTACAAGCTTGGCGGTGACAAGATGCGCGAGTACACCTCGGGTGCGTCCCGTGCCTGGGCTGAGTACGGCAACAACAAGCCTGCCCAGCGTCGCTTGGTTGTTATTGGTGCCGCCATCCTCATGTTCTTCCTTTTCATTGGTTCCATCGGCCCCGACTACACCACTGACAAGTATGGCCACATCAAGGAATACCTAGGTACCACTACCTCTAGCAATCCTGCCCCTGCCAATGCTTAATTGCACTTGTCAGCCCTGAGCTGCAGTTCCTATAGACCGGAATGCAGTGAAGATGAGGATTCACCAAGCGAATCCATCCGGGTGTAGAACCCGTGGTGTGTACCTAAGTAGGTACATGGAGCAAGTCCATCTTTTCGTCCCTCGGTACCTCGCGGGGACAGGTTCTGTTTGGGCCTCTGCAGTGTGATGGAAAACGGGGGGCTACTTTCCTGACTGTTTTAATACCACCTTTTTCCTCTTCCCTGCCGCATTTCTGATGTATACCGTGACATGAACGTGGTGTTACTGGCGGTGTTTCTTTTTTACCTTTTTTTTTTTTCCTCATACAAACATTGGCTTGATGTTAGATTTGCAAGAGCTCCGGTGTTGGTTTGCTTTAAACCTTTTCTTTCATGTCTCTAGTATCCCAATTGACTTTGACTTCCATGTATACACCTCAGGTCTCACTAACCGACGACTCACGTGACTGTTACCACAGCAAACTCGGGCATCCGTGGACCGCCCGGGTTAGGCGTCGCCCGAGCCAATCAGCGATGGCCATCCAGCTTGCGCCAACCGCCCCACTTGTCGGAGGGCTAACTCTGCACCAATCATATTCCTCAATTCTGTATGTATGAAATCTGTCTTGGTGGATCGAATACCCGCTTTTTGCCTGAGTATTACCGTTTTCTGCTGTAAGTGCCAATGTATGATTTGCATCGCGCATCCACTCCTCTCTACCCCAGGACCGATCTCACCCTCTCTTACTTCCCTTCTTCCCTCTCTTTGAATCCTCTTTCTTTTCCCTTGGACTTTTCTCTTCTTTTTCCCATCCATCTTTGTTTTCTTTTTCAATCCTATCCTCCCACCATTCAATCTACCTTCTTCTATAAATTCATTACCGACCCATCTTCCTTCTACCTTTGACTTGACTTCCTATCTATAGGTTGAACCTTCTTGTGTCTTGCTCACCTAACTTAACAGAACAGTTTCCTAGTCTTGAATTCAAGACAACTCTCAATGCCTTCGATGATGCTCAATCGCCTCTCGGACGGTCCGGCGACGGTCCTCCCTCCCCAGGAACACGCCTTTGCTCAGTTCCCGTCGCAATCCTCTTTCCTCAACTCAGAAAGCTTCAACGGCTTTCCCACAAACTCAGGCCAGGTATTCTCCAATGGCTCTACATCACAGGCTGCTCCCTCCAGCTTCGATGCTTCCCCTGCTCCCGTGGCTCCGAAGCCTTCCCGCAAGAGGTCGCGTGATGAAGCCACTTTCGGAGATGCTATCGCTCCGAGCGCCCCTCCAGCACCCAAGCCGGCCCCAGAACCCAAGGTAGAACCCATTTACGGAGAAGGAATGGTTCTTTTGAATCCTCAGACTGGTCTTGCGCTGTCTGCAGAGAGTCAAACGGGCACATGGTACGAGCAGGAGGCCGAGACGCAACAGGCCACAGCCGCTCCCATCTCGTCGCGTTCGAACGCGTTGCATTTGGATGCTGCCGACGCTAGCCGCAAGTCACAACGTCTTGATCAGTCTGCCCCAGGCCTGGACGACATTGCACTGTCATCCATTCGTCAGCGTCTGAACGATCCCAGCACTGATGACCAGCACCGCACTCTAAATGCGGCCCCTGCTCCTCCTAACGAGCCTCTGGTTGATGATGCCACTCGTCTCCTTGGTATTGGATGGCAACGCGTCAGCGCAGACGATGACATGGCCCCTGCTGTCCGCGGTTGGACCAAGTACATCGACAACCAGTACTCGTCCCATCTTCACAGCTCGCAGATCCTGATCAAAAGCCGTGCTCTGAACGCCTACCTCGTGGCTGCGACTCCTGTCTCAGGGTTCTCTCCTGCCTTCTTCCTATTCACCGAAGACCTCACACAAGGCCAGCTTGTTGCCTCTTCTTGGGAAGCCTGCCTTCAAAATCTGCGCAGTACCCCCATCATCTTTGAGGGCGCTGCTCCCTTCGCCGCCAACGACCGACCCGGAGCGCAACCCGCTTCCTTTGCCAACGTGGACACTGGCGTACCTCTCCTTCAACAAGCAATGTCCAACCACCCGCAACCGACCCTCGACGGACTGAGCGGAGGCGTGGAAATGGGGATGGAGATCGACTCGTGATCCGCTTTCCATCCTTTTCCAAGTCCGACATCGATCGAGCCGACTCGCCTTGAACTTTCGACCTCGGACACCTTCTTTCGACCGTGTCTTCTTTTTCTATCGTCTTTACTATTGCTTATTCAGTTCCGAGACTCACCCGCCAGACTCGCCTAGTCTGGCTATCTTCAGTTCTCGTTTCGCCCTCTGGAAGGTTTGAGAATGGGGTTCTCCCCCTTTAGGAAACGGCGTCGTAATTTGGGAGTTTTTTGACGTATATCATTCACGCATGTTTGCCACGTTATTTACGAATTATCAAATCAAAATCTTTGAACATGAAAGTTTTTGGAACGTAAACTTTGGAGTTTACAGGGGTGCTGTTACGGGCTATAATTATATCAGAGCGAAATTTGGAAGTAGCTCAAGCGACATGAACAAAGGTAGCCCGCTCAAGTGGTCTACAGGTTCGATGTGCCAGGTCTGGGCCTGCATCTGCATGGGACATTGATTGTTCTCCAGGACTGGTCCATGAGCATTCAAAGGGTCATGAGCTACGTTGATGGCTAAGTAAATGAGTCTTATGTCTTGGAAACCATGAAAGGTATATAATGCCACCTCCAGGGCTACATGTGCTCACCACACAAGAGCTGCTCGCAACCTTGGGCACCTCGGGACACCAAATTGAGTATTTAACAACCATGCTCGAGCCTTAAAGGTCTCATTGCTTCTCCCTCCCTTCATCAACGCTCACACTCCCGGTGTGTTCACTCTTAACTTCATTTGCAACACTTCCAGTGCCAAGGCCAGATGGCGGGGAAGGCCTGCCTCCGTCTGTAAATAGGAAGTCGATCTCCTCGAGCGTCAAATTTGCTGTCTCGGGATAGAAGAAATAAACAATCTTTTGAAAGTTAGTAGAATGACATAAACGTCAACGCCAGAGGTTGTTCCGGGGGTTGGATCCTCACCGGTACAAAAACCAAGTTCAGACACATAAATATCAGGTAACCTTTCCACGCTAGATCTTCAATAAGTGTTGGTGTGATCATGACCACAAAGAAGTTCCAAAGCCAGTTGGCGGAGACACCGATCGCTTGGCTGGCGAGATGTTAGATTCTAGCATATCTAATCATGCATGAATGGTGAGAAGAGGACTTACCCTTTTGCGCGCACATGTAGAGGCAAGATTTCTGGTCCGTATACCCATGGCAATTGACCGAAGCACCAAAGATAAGCATGAACAGAAAGAAGAAGGCAACTGATGCTGTGGCGGTTGGCTTTTCGACGGATGTCCCTATGCAGTTTAATGTCTTGAGGCCCTCGAGATTATGCTGGAAAGCGATACCTTTGAACGAGAGCAGGATCGAAATCATCATCATAGAAATGAACAGCCCGAAAGACCCCCACATCATAGGCTTGCGGCGGCCGAATCGATCGGAGAAGAATGTTGGGTAGATTGAGCCTTAGTGCTTGTTAGTTGAAATCATATATTCCAAAGGAGCCCTTTTCCTGTATACTCACCGATTACGAACATGATCTGAATGACTCCTCCGAGAAGAAGGCTCAGTTTTCTTGATAAACCAACATTGTACTCAAGGACTGTCTTGGTATAAGCATTGGCCTGTGGTAATTGCAGGATTGAGACTCACCGGATGTCACATAGTACTACAAAAAGAATAGTCTGTTAGAACAGAATCCACAAGGTCAATGTGATGGGACAAAACTCACCACCACCAGGTTGATACCACCCATCTGATTCATGAACTGCATTCCATAAGCCAACAACACCCGCTTGCCTGTCTGCACCTCATCCCGCTTGAATATTTGCGACCATTTGTATTCACCATGCATAGTTTCCAGTTCAATAGCCTGGATGATGCCCTCAGATTCTGACACGACCTTGGAATCATCAAGGCCCATGCCATAGATATCACACAGAACCTGAAGAGCCTCATCCGGTCTACTATGACGAAAGAGCCATCGAGGGCTCTCAGGAAGACTAAAGCAGTGACCCATCAGTAATCGTATCTCACTCGACGAAATACAACATACCCAAATACTAAAATGATGACCATGATGGCAAAAATCATTTGGCAGGCCACAGGAAGACGCCAACTGATGGCACCTCCCACATAGCTCATCCCATAGTCAAACCAGTATGCAATCACAATCCCCACACCGACAAACAACGCCTCGCTGCACACGTATTTCCCGCGCTTCTTAGCCTCACACAACTCAGACTGGTACATCGGCACAACAGTGGTCTCAATCCCAGTCCCGATCCCGGTGACAAAGCGTGCAACAAGCAGTTGTGTCCTCGAAAACGCGGTGGTTTGAAGTATGGCCCCGACCTGTTCACCGTCAATACATATCCTGTACCCCGTACCCTGCAAGCTGCAGGCGCCTGCAAGGGGCTGGCTCGCTTACAATGATCCATGCCATGGCGAACCACATCGAGTTCCGCGGCCCCATCTTATCACTAGAAGCAAAGGATAAAATCGTTCCGGTGAAACAGCCGAGATTGTAGATTGATACGATAATTCCGAGGATACCCGGGCTAGGATGACGGACTATTTCGAGGAAATCATCGTTGCCCACAATGCCGGAGAAGACGCCTTGATCGTACCCTAAGGAAACGTTAGGCAAGTCTGGTAGGGGAGCATTCTCATCCGACGCACCAAAAAATATAAACGCTAGCTGGCACGTAAACATAATCGCCACTCGAAGTGACCGGCCTCGGCCGTAGATGTCGAATTTGACCATCTTGATATAGTATCTTCCAAATATAGGGTCACTTGTAATCAATGCATAGCCTGAAAAACTGAGATGAAGTGCAGTTATCGTCTGCAGTATAGATGTGAGTCCCGCGCAGACAGGCGAATCCTTTCCTTTTGTACAGCAGCAAAGCTCGGGCGATTCACCCCTGGCTATGTGCATCAATGGCTGAATAGGTGAGCACCGAATCCGGTAGAGTAAAGCGCCGAATACCTTGATTGAGCGGTGTCCAAGTTTCGGTGACTTGAACAAAGAGAGGGGGGGGGGGGGGGGGCATGGGAATTTCCACCAATGATTGTCTTCGACCATGATTTATTCTTCGTTGAGTCAGTGTAGTTCTGCTTGAGATCGACCCTCGGCTGATGTATCGTATGTTTTGTGGAGATCTGGGGAAATGCGGGGAGAGGGTAGATCGGGAGAGGGCCGCTAGAGGTATGGAATCTCACGCTTTGAGTGGACAGGATCTCGCAGACTTGGTGCTTACAGCTGTCACTTTGAGGAAGAAGCGCTTCTAATTTCCTGATGTGAGTTTCCAAGCTTTTAAGGGGGTCTGTTGTGGTAATCCTGGTCATTTCCGCATAGGGGTGCAATAATGAATCTGGCTATTGGCCGTGAATATAAAGAGTTTGTGGGCTTCCTCCGACATGATTGAGCTTTTAGACATTTTCCTTAAGTATTACTTAAGTATGACATTCAGCATTTGGAGGCAGCGAAACCAGTATAGCAAGACTCCAGACTCGATTTATAGCCTGCGAATCCGGCACACAAAACATTCAGATCTGCCTGGTTGTTTGAATTCTGGCTATATCCATCATATCTATAGATATTCTCTTCTTGACTTCTGCCATGGGCTGACCAAGAAGTTAAACACATCCATTTCTCTTTTCCATACTCCATCGGTTTCCCTCGTATATTTATCCCCCGAGTCCCTCGGCGGGAGGCGTGCGGGGTCTGTGTACAGCATCTGTATTTATATCTACATGTAGTCTTCAAATATAGTTAAATCCTCAAACAGGCGACTTGAGTGTGAACCTTACTACAACCTGTAGACAGAGTTAATATCCTAGACTTCGTGATATGAACGTTCCAATAGCCGATGGCTTTACTCCTTATCTGATCTTCCCCCGCAGACCTCGAAGCGGAAGGCCGACGCACCGGCATATTATGAACTTTATAAAAGCAAATGGAATGATCGTAGAGTAGGATTCAACTTACAAAGATGGGAAGCCTAACAGGCGAGAGCCGACTTGCGTGGCTTCCTCACTTTCCTCACTTCTCTCTTATCTTTTGTACTTCATCAAACATCACTCTTCCACTTAACCATTTCCTCACTATCAACATTGACAACATAAATCTTCAAGATGTCGTTTGTCACCGACGTCCTCACGGATCCTTCGATTCCAGCTTCGGCACGACAGCAAGCCATCAATCGGATCTACTCTGATCCTGGCGTGCCTCAGAAATCTTCAACCTCATCATTCTGGCTAAAAACTCCCCGAGCTTTTGAACCGAATGGTCCAGGACTTCCCAGGACAATTGATGTGGTGATCATTGGATCTGGCATCACCGGAGCTTCCATAGCGCGTTCCTTGCTTGAAAATGCCGCCCCGCCATCAATTCTGATGCTGGAAGCTCGCAGTATCTGTAGTGGTGCCACAGGTCGCAACGGTGGTCACATTTTGGAGACAGCAGATGAGTATTCCGAGTTGGCCGATCTCTTCGGGGTTGAAGATGCAAAGAAAATCATGCGATTCCGACTGGCTCATTTGGGCGAAACGCTGGCGGTTGCCAAAGAACTGGGAATCGCCGAAGAATCACAGGCACGCAAAGTACAATTTTTGAGTGTTTACTTTGGCGAAGAGCCATGGCAGGCGGCTCTAGAGCGCCTTCGTCGGTTCAAAGAAGATATGCCTGAAGAGGCTGCTGAGTGGACCTCATTTGAGGGCGACGCAATTCCCAAGGTAGGTTCATCTTTCTTTCTCTTCGAAGAATTGGGCAATACTCATCTCATTCTCTATATAGCATTTCCATCTCGATAGGGCACGCGGAATCGTCGCTGGCCCTGCTGGTGCTCTATGGCCTTACAAGTTCGTGACTGGCGTCCTCGCACATCTGCGGGAGAAATACCCCAACAAGTTCCGCATTGAAGACCGCACGCCTGTGACGAAAATCCATGAGTTGGGCTATCCAGCTCTACCCTACAAAGTCGAGACAGACCGCGGAGTAATCTACGCCAGACATGTTATCCACTGCACCAACGCCCACGTCGGCCATCTCGTCCCAGGCCTCCTCGGTCGCATCTTCCCAGTTCGTGGTCAAATGTCCGCTCAGACCCCCGGAAATCTATTCCCCAATCAAGGAAATGACCACTCTTGGATCTTCAACTACGACCGTGGCTTCGATTATCTCACTCAGCTTCCCGAGGGGCAAATGATGCTTGGAGGGGGATTCGCACAGGGCGAGCATGGTGGATTGGCGGACCTGGGAGTCCCAACGGACTCCGATCTGAGCATGTACATTGACATTCATCTTTCTGGTGCTCTTCCCGCTATCTTTGGACGCAAGGATTGGGGCTGTGTTTCTGGCGATCCGATACAAGCCATGTGGACGGGTAGTATGGCGTTCACATCTGATGGGTTCCCGTGGGTGGGACAACTACCTGAGTCTGCGACAGGAAGGTCTATTGGAAAAGAACGTGGCTGTGAATGGATTTCTGCAGCGTTTGGGGGTGAAGGGATGGTTCAAGCGTGGCTTTGTGGGAAGGCGTTGGCCACAATGCTGCTTGCCCAGGATGGGAAACTGGATCAGGGGGCCGATTATGATCTTGAATGGTTCCCGAAGCAGTTGCTTTCTTCAAAGGAGAGGCTTGATGCTACGAAGCTTCCGCAAGAAGTTTCTGATACTCCCCATAGGGCTAGTCTGTAGACGCCCGCCGTTCTATGGGCAGACTTCGCGATTGATTGACCCTTTGTAATCTGTCTCAGCAGATGATTGCTATTAGAGCTTCAAAATCAATAAGATCTCACATTCTCTAGCTTTTACTAATGTGTCGTCTTTCAAAAAAAAAAAAAAAAAAGTCCGAGGGTATGTTTGTCCGAGTCAAACGCCAGCTTCGTTTGGGGAACAATTATCGCTGGTAAATGTAATACCCAAGCTCCTACACCTGCAGCAACTGGAGCAGTCAAAACGAGTAAATTGGTTCAATTCAAATAAAATCTCCAACCTATGTAATGAAAGGATGTGCAACAGCCGCCTTTCCACCTCCAACTAACCAGCTCAGATATCCACAATGTCACGATAACGAGCAGCCAAAGCACGGCGAGCGGCTTTACCCCAGATCACCAAAGGGACAATTGTTGCCGAAACACCCAGACTGATCATTCCACACACAATGAACATATTCTGGATTCCCTGGCGCTGAATCCAAGGTGTTATCGCGAACGGAATTCCTATGCTCACTGCATTGCGTATGAAAGTCACTGCCGTGAATGCTTCACCGGTGATCTGTTAAATATTTGTCAGTATGCTTCTCTCTTCAGGGCCATTGATAGAAGAATCCATACATCGCGATAACTATCCATGACCAAAACCAATACCGCGTCGCTGATGCTACCTAGACCGAACCCGAACAAGGCACCGGCAATATTTGGCCATATCCAGTGCATCCCCTACCGAAATGTTAGCATGTGCTACCAACTTCCACATCGGGCTGTCGAAGCTCACTCTCGAGATGGTAGCACCAAACATCACAAGACCGCCAGCCATCATGATCGCCGGGATATGCAGGATGTAGAGACGCATTTCAGGCTCATAGAAGCCATTGTTTCTGCGCGCATAGTATAAAATGGATCGATCGCCGAGGTATCCACCGTACACGGCACCGATGATGTTCCCAATCAAGGGGCCAGCACTGGTGTAGCCAATTTGTTCCGGTGAGAATGAATATGGCGGCAGGGGGAATGTCAAGGACAAGACACTTGATAGAACCGTCAGCCAGGCAACGCCAGAGGCATACTGAAGGGCTGAGAATGCCACAGCAGGGAATATTAAAACTTCGAATGGGCGGTAAAAGTTTGGCCAAATCGGCTCCGGTGTTGGAGTTGCTAAGGCCAGTCTCTGACGCCATGACTTGAGAGGAATGGTGTGGTCCAGGACATGATGAGAGCTCGTTGCTTCGGTCACCTGTGCTTCCTCCAGTGTGTATGAAACGGGGATATCCTTGATCTGGGTCTTTCCTGAATCTGGTGTGTCTTCCTCGACGTCGCTTGTTTGAGCTGTCAAAACCGGGACGTACTTCGTTTCCTCATACAGGAAGGCAAAGCAGAAGAAAAGGACGATTTTGAATGCACCCATTGTCAGGTAGGATGTGCGCCAGCCCTGTCGAGTGGCTTGGGCACCAGCTGCCATGGGTGTCAAAAATGACTGTTGATTCGTCAGTGTCTGTCCCTCTAGACTGAGAAGTAAGACCTACTCCAATCATCACACAACTCATGTATAGCCCATTCATCGTGCCCCGGTGGTGTACGAAGTAGAGGTCGGCAATCTGTCCCACGGTTAGGGCAAGGTCTTGGCGTTTGATGCAGGGCTCTCAACTCACAGTTATCTCGACAATAGACTCATTGGTCGCACCGGCCAGTCCTTGTAGGAGATTGGTGATATACAGCTCTGTCAAGCTGTCCATCCTCGCCATCCAAAAAGTTGTTGCTAACATCAGTGCCGCGGAAATGATGTAGATAGGTCTTCGGCCGTACTTTTTGGCGAATGGAATGAAGAAAATGCAACCAGTGGCTAGACCCACAAAGTTGATCGACATTGCCTGATTCAACTGTGTGTAGGAAACCCCCATATCGGGTATCATCTGTTGCCAGAAGATAGATTGCGTGGAAAGACTGCGTAGTCATCTGTTTAGTATTTTCACATGGCTGGCCTGGCTCGACTCACGCAGTGAAAATGATTATGGTCATAGCCGAAACAATGGTGAAGTTCACCGATTTGCGAAGTGTGCTCCAGTTCTGTACTTTATATCAGATCGGTTCCTCTCTTGGGATTCACGGTGTCATTTACCAGAGGCTCGTTGGGATCAGAGGAGGGAGTCGGATCTAGGGCAACGACATGACCACGTTCACCAGTCTCATCCACTGCAGTCCGTCAGTAACGAATGAGTCTTTGCATGATCGAGAACAAGAATAACTTACCTCGAATTAGCTTGAATGTGCCTGGAGGTTGATCTGGTTCGTCCTCGGAAGAGGGGACGCGAAGGTCCGCCATCTTAGATCGGAGATACTTGAGAGAATATATTGATCCAGAAGCGTAGACTGAGTAATAATGGGACTATCACCTGAGAAAGGATGAATAAAGCAAAAGTATTGCCAAAGCAGAGTATGCAAAAGTAATATCAAAGTGTAGATCACGTCGTGGAAGGAGTTTGGATTCCCCGATCTAAAATATGATCTTGAATTGCCAAACAAGATAACCCTAAATTAAGAAGTGTCCCCCGAGGCCAACTGAGGACTAAATAGTCTCAGGTCGCTACCGCGCTTGTACAGTATACATTTCGTAGTATCTTTACTCCAGATGATATCCCCGTCCAAGGAGATAAGCTGTTAGGCCTTATCCCAAGTGTGCTACTTACAAAAAAATGCGGAGAAAGTGATCACTTGGTTTTCGTAAATCATCGGTCCCCGAGGTCCATGATCGACGCCCCTAAAAGCCCCTAACGCTTTGCCCCCGGGCCGTTGCGTCGGCCTTCCTAATCGGGTTTGGTATGTATGGGTTGACTTTGGATCCTCTGCGCAAAGCCTCCCAGAAGAGGGTCGGTTATATGAGTTGCTATTTGCAGATTAACCCGATGAATCTAGTTTCTGTTGAGTTGGACAACTCTGGCTGTGATCATAGATACCAGGTTCCGGCGAATAAATTGACAGCAACACCCTAGTAAGTAGATTTCGCTATGGGCGATTGATCCTCGGGATTTAATTGGCAAAAATGATAAGACAACTAAGCCCTCCAGGGTCAACTGTACATTCTCACAATTAAACCGTGAGATGTGATATGGGACCAATGCTTGACAGGGTAGTACTATCATCGAAGACTTGAGTTCCAGGCCCCCATAGATACCTACCTAGGAATCTACAGAATGAGAAGGAGTTTTGATAAGAGTTTCCAGGTCAAGCACGGTCCACAACCGATTGCTGGCAGTGGAAACCGGCAAATAACAAGATATATCCACAACTGTAGCACACGCCTCGCCTTGGGAGATCGAACTAGCATAAATAACGCGGGGTAAATCACAGTAGTCTATAGCTATTCGAGGCCATTGGTCTCGCCAAAGTTTTGCAACATGACCAAACCCGCAACTGTGACACTGAACACACAGTAGGCCAAGAACGCGACCTCTGACTATAAGTGGTAGGTGGACGCAATCTACCCCAGAGATGAAACTCGATTCAAACTGTTGTCGCTTTAGGTCTGTGAGAATCGGTGCCTGAGGTGTTGGTCTCAGGCACCCAAATATCCTCCCAGATCTTCTCTTCTCTCTTCCCCTTCCTCTCTCCAGCTTAGATCTCTTCGAATCTATGGTATTGTTACGATTGGCACCCTCTCATCTTCGGTCTTTTTGCTGAAGACTTTGTAGCCTGGTGCTATGTCGAGGCAGTCACTTAATCTTTGCACAAAATCCCTCCAGTCGCAACACTTCGAAATTCGAAAGGCAAAGATGCCTTCTGTGCAAGCCAAAGTAGACCTTTTCCCTGTGATTAAAGGTAAACTTATGCCTCAAACCCAGAGACTGGGACAACTGAACTAATGCAGTATTACTCCATAGAGCGCCGCATTCCAGAAATCGCCCGAACAATTCACCAATCTTTTTCTTCGGATCCTTTGATCCAGTGGCTGCGCCCTAATGCGGTTGCTTGGATCAAGCAAGATCAGCGTACACTGAGCTGGCAGTATCGACGTATTCAGCGCATCATGCTTGAAGGAGAGGTTTTCGGGTCGCTCAGCGTCGAGCAGATGGCCATGCAATACCCACGCCAAAGTCGTGATGGAGTATCAGCAGAAGCAAAGCCCGACGTCTCAACATCTATGCATGTTGAAAACAACTCGATCTCTGGCAATGATGCCGGTGCTGTGGTATTCCTGTTTCCGCCACAGGGACGAAAGTCGTGGAATATCCCGCGTGCATGGCTGGCTTGCAAGCTATGGGTGCTTGATCGCTTGAAGCCTGTAGATGATAATGCCAGTGAAAAGGTAGGTCAGCCTGGCTTTACATGAACACAGTCCGATTCTAACCATTCACTTTCAGCGCGTGGAGATGCTCCTCGACAAGCATGAGCACAGTGTACAGTCATTGCGGAAAAGGTATCTTTGGAGCAAATTGTGGTACTTGGAGGTTGTTGCTGTACATCCCTCGCTGCAATCACGCGGACTGGGCGGAGGTGTAATGAGATGGATACTGGAGCATGTCCAAAATGAGCCGATTTATCTCGAGTGCACGCGAAAGGAAAATATTGGGTTTTATCAAAGTTTTGGCTTTGAGGTTGCTGAGGAAGTTGCAATGATGGAAGATCAGGAAGATTCCAGGCATTGGGTTATGGTTCGTCCAGGCGGGCTATGACAAATTCATCACTCGCGGTAGGCCGGAACGACGTTGAACTTCCTCAAGAATTCTTCAGTTGATAAATACAGTTGTCAATCATACCAGTCCCATCTCGATCCCTCTCTGCCGTGCCAAGTCATGCACGCTTAGACTCGGGTCTGCTCTTTGCCATAGTTCCTCTAACAGACTGAGTAGAATTTCACATTGATGCGAGGTTTTCAGGCTATTCCTGATCATTTGCTGCCAGTCTGGTTTGTGATGCAGTACCTCGACCTCGAGGCCAGCGATGACAATAGGGAAGAGAGTCGCGTTGACGATGTGCGCATCTTCAAGTGGGCGTTCAATAGACGCAATACGAAGAGCATCAAGACTGGCCAGTATGCGTACCACGAGCACACTGGTATCTGCCGGACACTTGGCAGGCTGTCGCCAGGTGGAGATGTTATCAGGAGAAGACATATGAGCGTTCCCCCGCCGTAGTACTAGAATACCAGCCAAGCGGTGCGCCTCCCACAAGTAGCACTGCAGAAAGCTACCGGTCTCACCGGGCCAATCCCAGAATGATTGCTCTGTGGTTTCGGTACCTATTCCAGCGAATATGTCGATCAAAGTGCGAGGCAGGCCACTCACAGGCTCGATGCCGCACCTCGGTGCAGCAGCTTGACAGTATCGGCGCCAGATCCCGATCTGTGGGGTTTGACGACCAATTGCAAAGAAGGGGAGATCCATGACACCCATGACCTCGAGAAGATGGGTACGAAAGAAGGACCGGATTGACGCGCAGTTCACGTCGTCTAGGCCGTCCCGTTGTAGAATTCTGTGCATACCTTCTAGATGCATGGTCCAAGGCAAGCCATGCATTAGCTTGACGGTGTCAGAATCTGGCTGTTAATGAGAGGAGACGACGTACGCCAATGCTACACAACAGGAGTCCCGATGTCAATGTGCCATCGGAGAGGGTCTTGCTGCATGCCAGTTCAGATCTGAAGGTTCTCAATGCCGTGTCAAAGTACTCGCAGAATCGAGGAGTGATGGTACTAGATAAAGCAAGCTGAAATGCAATACATATAGGAAACAAAGCGCGCGAGTCCTGGCAGAGCTCTGGTAGTCGTGGGTGAAGCATGCTATCTCTTGCCGTCGTTGAATGAAGCGTATTGATGCCATTGTTCATAACTGCGACTATTAGAAACCCAGCAGAGCAGAAAAAGACTCACTCACACTCATTAAAAATGGACTCTTCATCTGCTGTTGGACCTT
Source organism: Penicillium salamii (assembly GCA_911197225.1). NCBI lineage: Eukaryota > Fungi > Ascomycota > Eurotiomycetes > Eurotiales > Aspergillaceae > Penicillium > Penicillium salamii. The sequence goes on along the minus strand of CAJVOY010000153.1, from coordinate 812,484 downwards.
CCGACTGGCTTCCAGCTGTCGGCTTGTTAGTACCGGGCCGCATTACACCTCTTATTGTGCTCTGCTCACTGACCAGAGTCGGAACACTCCTTCTCCTGCTTCTTCGCCAAGTCTCTTTTCCTCCCCCGCTGCCTTCGAGGCACAGATTCCTGAATCGGCTTATCGGCTCCGGTAAATCGACCCCGCGAAGCGATGCCTGCACCCCATTTCAGCCGGACCTCGTAACCCTCACAATCAACGTCGCGTTCTCTACAATTTCGACACCCAGGGCGCTCATTGTCGCAGCGACGCCGCCGTCGCTTACACGTCCAGCACCCTGTATGCGAGCGCGTCGACATTCCATATGTAGCGCGCAGAAGCTCGGGGGAAGCGGGAGCATTTATCTGCGGGGGCGCCGATCATGCGGGTCCTCGGATGTGCGTCCGACTGCCGGTTTGGGAATCTCAAATTTTAGTATATAGATCGTGTCCTTGTGTGCTTTTTGCATGTGCTGTTGACGAAATATAGCCTCTGAGCTAACGATATGTCTTTTCAATCTCCTGTTTCGAAGTGCAGAACGACCATTGAAGGTCTGGGCACGCTGGATGGTCTCCAATATGCCAATGGAGTACAGCAATTTTGTGGAATTCCATATGCACATCTTTCCAAGCGCTGGACGCGTTCAAAACTGAAGACTTGGTGGGAGAATAATCACCATGACGGAACCAAGCTAGGGTATCACTTCCATACAGGTTGTTGAGGGCTCTGTTAATTTGCCACAGGAATGACTGCCCAAGTCCAATCGTCGACGGCGACGATGCAGACGAGTTGGTTCCAGTTCCACCATCTGCACATCTACCATCAATTCAGTCCGTCGATGAACTCTCCGGGCTGGTCATGAATATTGTGATCCCACACACGCCGAAGGAACCACTCCCCGTGTTCGTCTACGTCCACGGTGGATCTCTCCTCTATGGCGGCGCAAACCTACCCATCTTCGACGCAGTCAATCTAGTCTCGCGTAGTATCTCAATCAACATGCCTATCATATGCATCAATTTCAACTACCGCGTCGGGATCGGCGGTTTCCTCGCCGGTTCAAGCATTGCCCGTGAACTGCAGGACGATGGATATCACGGGAGTGGTAATTTCGGATTCACCGATCAACAAGTCGTCTTCGACTGGGTCCAAACATATATCGGGTCTCTGGGCGGCGATGCCAAGAGAGTGACTGCGGTAGGCGAATCGGCCGGTGGAATCTCAATCAGCAATCAATTACTCGCTGCAAGACCACCAATCTTCAACCGTGCCATCTGCATGTCTGGTCTGTCACCTGCGATCCCTGCTTGGACGATGGAGCAACATGATAGCTTTTTCGAGGCTGTTTGCCGACATTTCGATATAGATCCTGCTGGCAATGCGATAGAGAAACTGCGGGCTATTCCACAACAGGAACTGGCCAATGCATCGCCTGCTATCCAGGGTGTTCCGTCTGGTACGGGGAATCCGTGTCTTGATGGGTGGTTTTATCGGGGGGATCCGCGCGACACACACGTTCCTCCATCTTGGTTGGATGGGTTTATGATTGGGGATGTCTATCATGAAGGCGTCATCTTTCACATCAATTTGTTGGGTCAAACTTACACTTCGATCCGACGAATTCTGCAACGATACATTGACGATGATTCGAATACCGATCAGATTCTGGCTGCGTATGGGATCTCTGAGGATCTAGCACAGGATGCTCTGTTAGAGCGTGTGGAGCATATGTGCGGCGATGCTATTTTCAAAATCCCCAATTATGCAACAGCGCAGGAATGCCGTCGCCAAGGTTGGCTGCGAGATAAGCTATTCTTGTATCATTTTGATCAACGGTCTCGGATTCGTAACTCCTTTGAAGGCACGGCATATCATGCCCATGAATTGCTTTACTTGTTTGGGAACTTGGAAAATGAAATGGATGAGACCGAAAAATCGATGGCGCGGGAGTTTAGTTCTGCCTGGATTCAATTTGCAAATGGGGTTGCGCCGTGGAATGGAGGTGATAGAAGGTGGATGGTTTGGGGACCTGATTGCCGAGGCGAGGTGAAGACTGAGGCTGCAGATGAGGCTGTTAGAGACTATGCTCGCATGGATATGGTCCTGGGGCTAGGGGACTGGAGGCAATGGCTTGCTGCGGTAGATGCCCTTGTCAATAGACGGCAGTGAGTTGACATGCACTCTCCAAGCGAGCACACGGTACGTCTTCTAGTAAGAGCAAAATAGGTCATTATGGCAATTCGGTGGGTGAAGACCAAAGGTTTCATGGAATAAGATGTCGAGGCCTATCGGCCAGAAGCATAACGTAAGAATTGCTACACGCTGTCTATCGCAGTAGGTGCGTGTATGCCCATTGAACCATATCTGCAAATCAAATAGGGATGATCGAGGATGAAAAAAAAGTAAATAATACAGAGGGAGAAAGGAATCAGGGAGGCACTGCTCGTGCCAGGACACGGATGTTATCCACGAAACCCTTGACGAGCTCCTCATACTGGTTTTGCGAGTCCCCGGCAATAGCAAGTTCACCCTGGCGACGAAGTTCGGCAGCCGAAATTTCGACCTCAAGTTCATGCTCGAACTCATTTTTGCCCGGTTGCTGCTGTAGAATAGTCAGAAGGCTGCTTCCAGCATGTTACAATGATGATGAACTTACATCGTTTTTGGCCACTTGGGTCAAATCCACCTGATAGGCCAGGTGGCGGTAGCTCATGCGGTCTTTGATGCGATCACCTCGTCCTCCTTTGGTGACTGCAGGATCTATCATGGGAAGAGTGCTGATGTCGCCGGTATACTCCATTTCGAGGTTCACACTGACACGCCAATCAACCGTTGTCCGTGGACTGCAAACATCGAGATCTGCGACTCGACATTTAACAATTTTCGCTAGGACTTCTCCAGTGCGCTGGTCGGTTGTGACCCGTACTTTGGGTTTGTGTCGCGGATTCAGGTTCTGGCGGATGATGGGAGGGAGTTCAGCAGCCTGGATCTCATAGAACGTGTCGCGCTCCCTCTTGTGAACATAGTCAAGAGGAATCCGCGAAGGGTTTTGTTGCGGCATTGATGCTTTCACGGTCTCATTGAGGAAGTTGTTCATGGCTCGATGTTGTTCCTAGGAAAGAGGGTTAGCGAATTGTCCTCCGTGGAGGGTTGACCACTCGCTCAACTTACAACTGTCATTTTGCTTTCGAATGACGTCCGGAACCGCCCGTTTTCCTTGTTAATCACGCTCTCGGTCAAAACGGGCAACTGGATCCGATCTCTGCTGTCCATGTCGATGATGTGACCCAGCTTAGCCTCAACTTCGATCACGGTTCCCTGGCCAACTGCGCCAGCATCCCCAGCATTTACATCTGTTCTCATCACTACATGTTGGAACAAGAAATCTCCCAGGGTCCGGGTGATCTCCTCATAAGGAATGACACCAGTGATGGACGGCTCCCACGGGCCCAGCGGGCCGATTGATTGCGCGGAGGTCGTCTGCGGGGCTGAATGTACTGGTACAACCGGTGCAGGGGGTACACTGGTCCGGGGTGAGGGGATGGTGGGTGGTCGGTTGATTCGCGCAGCGGCTGGAGCAGCCATTGTTGAAGAAGATCGTCGGCGAGCGGCCCCAGCCCATGCCTCCTGCTGGTTTTGCCGAGCGTGTTTGGGGATTGGAGGGAGCGGGTTCGGAATGATTGGGCATCGACCTTTGGTGCGAGCTGTTCGCTGAGCGAAGATTGGAGGCTCGTTATATCTTCTTCGCTTTTGCCTAGGCTGTTGCGACTCGACTTGTGGTTCAAGATCGACTTCCATTTTCAACGGATGGGCACCTGCGCGGGCGGTTGCTGTTGCAGTCGAGGGGGAACTGTTCATCTGACTGGCCGGTACGATAGGAGAAGTCGAGAAATCTGACCCCACTGTGCTGGGCTTTTGTGTGGTGGGACTCTCAACAAAATTTCGATCTTCAGAAGAGCGAATTGAGCCGGATGGAACTGGGTCAGATATCGCGGCGATGCTGTTGTGACGCGAGGCTGTGTGCGGACTGACACCCTCCAAAGGATCTGGTTTTAGGGCAAGGGGATGAGGTGTCGGGTCGGAAGGTCGGGATCTATGGGGAGATGAATAAATTTGAGTCGCAGGAGGTTGGACCTGGATGTGATCGAGTATTTGAGCCTCCTGGACAGGTCTTGGACTGGATAGGAGATTGCGCGGAGAGTCGTACGCGTCAACTCCAGAGGACGGCGGGCGGATAGTCGATGGCGATTGACGGTTAGAAAAGGTGGGAGGAGGCCCTAAGGGAGTTCCTGGAATGGATTGGTTGGCGGATGGTGAGAATTGTGGAAGAGGTTGTGATGCAGCAGGGGGGCTGCGGAATGAATCGGGTGGGCCCTGGGGGTTGGTCACCACCGATTGAAGTGACTGAGAGCGTTGCTGTGATCGCTGTGGAGCGAAATAGGTCCTCTGTTCCGGATGCTGTGGTCCTGCACTCGCTGGTTGTGGTGTATAGGGTGAAACCAACGGGGCACCTGGGTGAGCTGGATGCGGATGCGACCCGTATACCGACGCGCCAAATGAATCACGCGAGGCTGTACCATACGGCGTGGAAACGTGTGGAGGGGTTGAGCTCCGCTGGGAGCTGACTGCTGTATTGATAGTTGGGCCTGCGTTGAACTGGTAGGGCGATTGGACGGATGCGTAGGACGAGCTTCGCTCTGGCGAAGCGTGTTGCTGCAATGGAGGGGGCTGAGAGGGCTGTGCAGGGTATTCAGAGTAAGAAGCAGACTTCTTCGCGCGTTTTTGGGGAGTTTGCTCGGCGATGGGCGAGCTGGCTGAGTTGGGAGGAGGGTTGGCGGCGTCGGTGTTCATGATCGTGCGCAAATCCATCGTGACTGCACCCACTTCGGGACCACTTCCACGCGAGCACAGTTAGAAAAAGATACACGCGACAGACGACCGCGACATCCAGGACCTTGCCGCGGGAACTCGGAGACTCGGAGAGCAGGACAGCGGCGGGACAATGAGCGCGGATGGACAAAGAAGGGAGAAGTTCTCGGAATTGCGCGAATCAGGGAGAGAGGATCATCGCCATTTTAGGGAACTAACATCTATACCCAATGTAATTCTCAAGCTCAGCAGTTATTCACTGAAGGTTTGGCTAAAGTGGAAAACGCGCTGAGGGCTGGGTTGTTTTCCAGGCTCGAAAATGGGCGAAAATTGAAGCTCAACTGATGCATTCGGAGTATACCCTTTGGAACGGTTCATCACTGCTTCTGTGTTTCCGTTTCTGTCTCTGTCTTTCTCTCTACTAAATATATCATTTGCTAATTACTAGCATTACTTGATTACACAAATGGTCTACAATTGACTCCCTTAAAACACGTACTGCTCACTGGCGAGGTGAAAGGCCACGGTTGTGATCTGGGAGTCTTGGCATCGACACCTAAGGCAGAACTCAGACTAGGCTGATTTGGGAACTATATATCGCTGACATCCAAACGGACATCCCCAGAACGGCTTCTTCTTCTTGCTGCAGTCACAGTCAAATCTAGTAAACGAGCCACTGTCCTTTCCTACCATTTTGTCGAACCAATCCTCCATTTCTAGATTCCATTAGTAAGCGCAGGGATTGATATTGAGGTACCACTTACCTTTGTCTTCCTTCAAGTCAAGAACTCGTTTGGCCGGACAGCAAGCAATTGGCCTGAGCCGGGAAAACCAATCTTTCAACGAAGTATTAGCTCTGTGCATGTCAAATACCACTTGGCCGCTTTGATCGTTTGCGTTGTCAAGTCTTTCGAAATAATGATAATTGCCGTCACAGATAATATCTTCCAGTGAAAGTGTTTCTAAAGATAACTCGTTCTGTATAAGGTCCAAAAACCTAGACACACAAGTGATCTTTTCTTCATTGCGTTTCCATGCCATTTGCGTTTCCCAAGTCGGACAGACTGAGGCTCGAGTTGCTTCAGGTGGATCATATGGGTCATAAATACTAGGACACCACCTTGTGCTTGGATATTCCTCTGTCGACGACTCAGAGGATTCGGAAGCCGAGGAATGCTGTGGTAATTGGGGTGCACTTATTGCCCATGTTGGTAGGACTGGTAGCGGGGCTGGTCCATATCCCGGCGGGGATACAGTCGGTGAATATGACGACAGGGTTGGTTGGAATGATAGCATTGTAGGTTGATATGTTGGGAGAGTTGGTTGAAATGATGACACTGTAGGTCGATGTGATGGCGGTATTGAATTAACCCCCAGTACAGTGAGCTGAGACTCTGGCGATGTATTTCGGTCAGATCTTTCATTTTCCTGGCGCCCAGACTCGGTGTGCTGCGATCTAGGACTTTCTATGGCTGTCGACTCCTCGCTGCGCATTTGAACTCGTTTCACTGTAAGAGTGACTAGACTTTTCTTGACACTGAGCAATAGTGACCTCAAAGAGCTGAAATTGATATCAAGCTCATGAATGTGAAGCTTTCGGAGTCGAGTGAAGCCAATGTCACAGAACATGTTTTTAACATGGCTTTTTGTCGGATAGATAGCCGTATCATCTTGACCAAAATAAAAAGGTATATGATCTCGCGACAAGATCAGTATCTCCAGTTGAGGTGCAAGCGTCTTGAAAAATTTCAGCCAAGCCGCCTCACGGAGATCAATACATAAATGAAGATCCTCTAGACCTTCTAAAGTAGACAGTAGCGAATCGAATTGCTCTTCGGATAGGGCAATTCTGGGGCCGATATCACCACAGAAATTAGAATCGCAGGTGTGCAGCTTTCGGGGTCTGCAGCTTGAGCCACATAACGCAAGAAAAAGCTTTGATAATGCTAAAGAGTTGAGTTTCCGTATCTGGCTAGCCTTATGTGTCTGCGAAGACGCTCTCAGGCTGTAAACATCGAATCGAAAATCGATCCGGCTCATCATCTGTCGCCTTCCGAGGAATGGAACTGTCTGCTGCCGTGGATCAAGCAAAAATTCCGTTCTGTAATGTGCGAGTCCTACTGTTTGGATGTTCTTGAATCGATTCATACATTCCCGAAGCCGAACACTGAACCTTTCGGATTCCAGCAGGTTGAGATTATCCGCAAGCATGGCTTTGTGGACAGTATGCCGACTTTCCAAATCATCGCCTTTGATCTGCCGGCAGCTTTTCGATGATATAGATATCATACCGGGAGGCTTTTCAGTGCCATCGAACATAACAGGGATCATCCATAGCTCTTGGACGTGCTCGCGGAGACCATTTGACTTGGAGAGTTCTTCCAGTTCGTGGAGACTTTCGCTCGTCACAATGAAACGAATTTTTCGGTACAAGGTCTTCGCAAAATTTTCCAGCGAGCTTTTGTACAATGCACGGCATGATAACCTCAGAGCGACCAACTGCTGGAAATCCAAATATTTACATATCTTCGAGATCAATTCCACGGGCAGGGCTGCAATGGACATTTTGGCTGCGCGTGCGATGTTTCGAAGTTGAGAACAATAATAATAAGTATTAATAACCAGAGGCTCAGTTTGTTTTCTGCGGAAAGGAGCAGGAATCGTATAACAATTGCTTCTCGATTTCAAGCCCTGAATTTCACGAAAACATGGAGTTCAGCGACCAGAAATGTCGGACAATGGTGTCTGCGAGAATTTGCGCGAGGTAGAAAGCACGCCAAAGTGGAGAAAGCAGTACTCCAAGGCTCGTCGCTCCGCTGACCCACCACACTGCCAGTTTAGGTCAGGGGTATGAGCTACGCGGTGGTGAGCAGCTCACAGAGATGCTTGGAGATCACTGGTCAGATGGCTAATCACATTGTGCGTGAGGAGAGAAGGGAAGAGAGGAAGAGAGGAAGAGAGGAAGAGAGGAAGAGAGGAAGAGAGGAAGAGAGGAAGAGAGGAAGAGAGGAAGAGAGGAAGAGAGGAAGAGAGGAAGAGAGGAAGAGAGGAAGAGAGGAAGAGAGGAAGAGAGGAAGAGAGGAAGAGAGGAAGAGGAGCAGAGGCGAGGATATGAGAGGCGTCATCGTGTAACATCTAGCAGATACAATCTGGAGTAAGTATTTCGGTAGTCCTTCAAAAAGTGACAGTGAATAGTACCCAGGTATATTCAGAGGATATGTCAAAATGACAGGGAGAAGTTGACAATATCTTAAGCCTCTAGGCCAAGGAAGAAAGGCGGACGGAAAAGCCTTTTGATTCTGACTCGAGAGGGGGAGGTAAGAGGGGAGCTATCCCGGTATCTATCTAGGTAGTATACTGGGGGGCGAGTCGAATCTCCCATAACCCATAACAGTCGGTCTATAAATGCAGTGGTAGGTGGCTTCCAGATCCCACCTCAATCGCCATCCGAATTTCTCTAACATCCCTGGCTCATGTACACAAATTTGCTCTAGATATCTGTTTGCTTCTTGCCCTCTTTTTTCAGGCATTTTATGTGTATATAAGGGCTGCTTCCCCTCGAACTCTTGGTACATTATCCATTTTCTGTTCACACCCTTACCGCGTCCCCTTCATATTAATCCATCAAACATGGCCTCTCAATCATCAGATAGCTCTCGTGGTAAGCTTGGCTTCCTTACACACCTAGCATAATATCAATCTAACGTCATTCATAGGGAAGAAACGTCCTAGGCTGGATGAGCCGAGCGACCAGATGATACCTTCAGGAGATTTCCGGAGCAGGTTGGCCGCTCAATGTATCAAGCCATTTCTATAATCCATTTTCATGAACTTACTTGGTCCACTCATCAAAAGTCTAACACACTCAATAGTTGAAGAGATGTTCGATTCCCATGGAAATCCACGTCCAAAACTGTGCAGATCTGAAAACGAACGAGGACTTCTCATGTTAGAGCCGGTTCGCAATGTTGACTGGATAGATCCAGTACAAGCTGTTTCTCAACTGGCGTACATGCCAAAGGGTTCCACCCGATTGATTGCCACGCTTGGTCAACGCTCTGGTATGCAAGCCCCAAAGAAAGGCGAATGCATAAGATGTCTCCAAGGGAAAGGCCCCTTCCTAACTTGTGTGGTCAACAATGGAAGGTTTATGGGAACAGGCAAAGGCCCCTGTATGAATTGCTGGTACACGAGCAAGATTAAGACTGACTGTAGTCATTGTCTGACCGAGTGGCCTGTGGACTCATGGTACAACCAATATTTCGCTGGGAACCTCCATACCGTACCTCGCCTCCTCGGCCTCACTGTTTCCCAACCTTCCGCTTCCGACAATCTCACATCCATTCCTCAATCGAAGTCGTCTTCTTCCTCGGTTCAAAGTGAGAACAGAGCTATTGTTTCCTCTGAGGCTCGAGACAAGTCGCCACCGGATCAGACAACCCCAGAAAAGCAGCCAAGTAATATGCGCAATGCTCACAAGGAGCTTCGTATGATCCAAAATCGCATTGAGGATGATTTTAAGAAGCTCAAACACTTGTCTCTCATTATGAGTGATGTTGGTTTGGAGGACGAGGAATCCCAATCCAACATGAACAGCTCGTCCTCTGAAATTGCTCCTGGTAATGACACCATCGTCACGGACGATGGACTCGCGAGTTTGGCGAGCGACGATGACAATGGCGTGGAGGGTGATGAGAATAATCCTGATGGCATTGAGGGCTCTGTTGAAGGCGGTTCTGATGCTGGCTCTGCCGTTTGAAGGGATACTACAGACAATTTCGAAGGGCCCATTTACTTGGTTTAATATTAGGGCGCGTCAGATATTGAGATACAATGTGTTAGCATGTCCCTGGCGTTTTGGTTTACTATGATATAGTATAGCACGGTAGTAGTATGTAGTACCTGGTATCGGGTACATCTCTTATAGTACAATGCAGTACTATCCAATATGTACTGGGTACTACTTGCCCGCAGTGGAGCTGGCAGTACGAAAGCGGCAATCGATCGGCGGCGCTGCCGTGCCTCGTCATTGCGTCGTTGGTCATTTCACTCTTCGCAATCCTCTGCCATTTTGATTTCAATGCGTCTTGTCTAGTCTCGGAGCCCTGAGAGAATTTCCGTTAGCGTCTTCACTTCCGAGCTCTGTCAACATCAGCGCGCATAGTGCACTGTTCGACCTCGCAGGACGAGGGAAAGCGTCTCCTTTCGCTTCTTCAGTCACCTACTCCGTACATCGGCCTGCATACTTCCATTCCATCTTGGAACTGCACATGGAGTCTACAATCCCAAATATCCACTTGCGATCGATTTGCAAAGCATCATGAAATCCACCGAAGATCGGGCCGCCACTTCGGCATCTGATTTCCCCCGAAGGGACCTCGAATCTGCCTCCAGCACAGAACCCAAATCGAACATAACATCGCGCTGGGATGACTTCTCGAGGTTCCACCCGTCGAATATCCTCGCTCATCCCGACAGCTTATCACCGAAAATGTCCCAAGAGGACTGGTCTGCTTATGCGGAAGATATATGGCACAAATTCACGGTCGCGCTCACGCCGAGTTTCCTACAACACTTGGTAGGTGGCGAACCACCGACGACCTCGAAGCTCCATGCCATCGCCGCCCTAGATGGTCTGCGCGGCTGGGCCTGCCTTCTCGTGTTCAACTTCCATTTCCTATTCACATATACCTGGAAGGTCGCAATTGGATGGGGATTTGCGGGTGAAAACTTCGGGATCCATCAGCTGCCTATTATCCACATGTTGATATCCGGTCACATCATGGTAGCCATCTTCTTCGTGCTTTCGGGTTATGTCTTGTCATATAAACCGCTCAAAACGATCCGGAGCAGGTCCTTTGATCAAACTTTCACTACGCTGGCATCGGGGACGTTCCGCCGAGCCTTCCGCCTCTACATACCTGCTTTTGCTGGCATATTTTGTGTTTTTGTGGCTGTTCGGCTGGGGCTGTATAATTACTCCCATGCCGTTATTAAAGAAGGCCACACCATCCTTGGAACCAATGAACAGCACCCGCGCGTGTTCAAGACATTCTCGAAACAGAGTGACGACTTGTGGGACACAGTGGCCACATTGTTGAATCCATTTGATTACGCACTATACTATAACTACTACAATCCGCACCTGTGGACGATTCCTCTTGAGTTCCGCTCCTCGCTTATTCTATTTGTCGTCATCATGGGAACATCGCGCTTGATTGCACCTGTACGCATGACACTAGTCTCCGGCTTGATTTGGTTCTGCATGCGCTATGGACGCTGGGAAATTGTTCTGTTCTTTTTTGGCATGTTGATGGCCGAGGTGGACCTCATCAATGGAACCTGGGAACAGACTGCGAAACAAGCCGCAGATGACGAAAAGACAACAATTCGCCTCGGTTCGAGTAAAACAACACTGAGGGTGTCTCGCCGGTGGCTATGGAACTCCCTCTTCGTGGTGGGTCTATATTTCGGCTCTTGTCCTAACATTGGCTTCAAATGGACTCCTTTTTACAGGTGGTTGTGGCATGTCACTCCATACACATACCCCGAGCCCCATCGATTCGCCCAGACTATCGGTGCAGCTATCATCGTTTTCTCGATCAACCACTCCCCAGACATCCAAAGACTGTTAACCAACCCGCTTTCCCAATATCTTGGGAAAATCTCATTTGCATTCTATGTAGTTCATGGCCCAATCCTACATTGTCTGGGCTATGCCCTCATGCCCAACATTTGGAACATCACTGGCAAAGAAACAAACTTCCAGTATTGCCTTGGGTTCCTGATTGGCTGGCTTATGTGTCTCCCTGTCGCCATCTGGCTGGGGGATGTCTTCTGGCGAGCCGTCGACATACCCAGTGTCAAGTTTGCGCGCTCGCTTGAAGACCGTTGGATATTCAGAGATCCAGCACCGCGTCCTCCAACCCTGACAGTTTCCCACGTGGACTGAAAGCTATATGTATATTGGGAATTTCCAGGCCATGGAAGACCACACCTGATTTGGCGGGCGCATTGTGCCCGACGAGTTGCTGAAAATATGATACTATCTCGCTGGCGAGTCTATTATTATCCATTGTCCAGTGAATCGCGCCCATCAGCCTCTGGTGAATCGTTCGCGATAGGCTCATCGAAAACATGTATTTTTACTACCTTGGTATACGCTCCCCTTAACCGTAATTTGGTAACCGGCGTTGGTTTCCTGTGGACAAATCTCCACAAGGAGCGTCTTCAATAGCCTGGCATATATCGCTAGTAACATACTTAAGTATCCGACGCGGTTTCGGTTCAAATTCAATGTATGGTTCATTCATTCATTCACTCGTACTAACTAAGTCAGTATGGGCAGGCCACCAAATCAAATCAATAAGAGCAGCCAAGTGTGAGACTATTTCCCATGCCGGTAACCCAACAAGGCACCAGTAAGTCACTTGGACTCAAGTCAGGCAGATGCTGTATCACGGGGGCAGAAAATAGAGAAAAGGCAAGACATTGAAATCTAATGTAATCGGTTGAAAAGCACGAAGATCAACGCCTTTTGGTTTATAAAGAAACCCCAGTGAGACCTCGTCCGCCACAGACACCTAGCCATTCACGCGACTGGCCGGTGTGGTTGGGTCCGCCTGATGGAGACCAGCTGATGTTGGAGACTTCGTACTCGCTCTGCCAGACGGCTGCTGGACCGCGCTCGGAGGTTGTCGATGGTGGTGCTCCTGTGGGGTGTGTGGGTGGGGAGGAAATGGGGGCGGCGTTATGTTGGTTGATCAGGTCCCATAAGAGGACCATGCTGTCGTCGCCGCCGGATGCAAGGATTCCGCGTCGGCTTGGGGACCATTCTACGCAGTTAAGTGCTGCGGAGTGGCCCTTCAATTCCAGTAGGGCTTGGCCGGGTTGGCGGACGTCGAGCACTCGGACGACACTTGAGTCTTGGGAGAATGTTGCCAAGAGATGGGCGTCATGTGGTGATGCTAAACATGGGATTAATAGAGCACTCTTGTGAATCGAATGTGAGATTTTTTGCACATACCTGCGATTCTCAATAGAGGAGGTGGGTAGAGACCGGTCTGCGATTGGCCAGGGGGACTGGAGTTCCCGGGGCTCATCGCTGAAATGGACGTTAGTTATGAACGAATGTGATCTGGACGGGTGCTTACTCTTCTCATTCTTATCGGTTGGCTCATAGATGATGGTGCTGTGCTCGAGGCTTCGCAAATCAAACATTCGCACGCTGCCATCCGCACCACAACTGACGAAGACATCAACGCTGTTGGCACAGAACCGGACATCGTACACCTCCTTGTCGTGTGCGATCAATTGTGTCTTTGCGGTCAAGGTGGGAATGTCCCAAATAGTACAGGTTGTGTCAATGCTGGAAGTGATGATCAGACTGGGTGAAATTGTGTTCCAATCAAGAGAGGTGATAGGAGCGGTGTGCTCTGGGGATTTGGAGTTGGACAGCAATGCCAGTGGGGAAAGCTTGGAGGTGGGGGTCTCCCGCTGGCTCATGGGGCGAGTGATAGAATTCGAGCTCTGCAGAGGCTGGGAGTTTGGCAGCGACCATAGTCGAAGATGATCTCCTGACGTGGCCAGCAAATCAGTCGATTGTTTCTGGGAAGATGGGGGCTCCCAGAGGATGCGTGTAACGGGATAAGAGTGGGTTGCTTCGGCGGTTTTGACGTAGTCCAGTTTGATCTCCCCCGCGGCGGCGTCTGGGGTGTCGGGGTCTGGTTGGGTCCAGTGTGCATCGACAATTTGAATCTAAAACTTGATCAGCACCTGCATGTTCGTCCAACGGGTGATACGACATACGTAGTTATGGTTGTCCTCTAGGTAGCTTCCCATCGCGAGCTTTCCTCCAAATCCGGAGCTACCTGCGATAGGCCACTTGCACCAGTCCACCGCATAGATGGGCCATGGTGCGACATAATTGCTGTTGGTGGGCACTTGGTTGTCGTTGTTGTTGGGGGGCAAGGAAGGAATTCCCGGGTTCAAAAGTGCCTCACTCAAGAGGTGCTCGCCCGAGGGCCTGATATCTGACAAGCCGAGGGGCGAGTACTTCGACCCTTGCGGGGTATGTGGTGGAAATCCGCCAGGGGAGGAGGGATATTTCGAGCCGTCCGGTGCGCCGTGTTGCTTGTAAATCGACTGATCGAAGCCCGCGGGGCTGGATCGTGAATGACCGTGGGAATTGATCATACTGGCGCGGTGGTTCGGTTGCGACGATGATGGCTGCATGGTGGGAACGACCGATGGGGCGGTATTTATCGATACGGCCGGGGGGCGATTACCGGGCTGCAGGGCTCCAGGAAGTACACTACTGCTGTGATTCCCATCACCTCCGTACTGAGAGCTCGAGTGTACGTTGATCGCGGGAAGTCGGGCACCTGCGTCTGGGGTGGCTGGGTAATCATGCGAGGAGGACTGACGGGACAGGTTCGGGTTGTTTAGCCCTGATGATGGGATATGAAGTTCCTCAGGCTGACGACTAAAGACAGTTGACCGCCGATGGGAACCGTAGGACGCCGGATTCGACATGGTGTGGGCTGGACAGCACAAGCGCCAGTCTATGCAGGGGAGAATGCGATGGATCGAGAGCTCCACCTGTCCGATTGAAGGAGGTTGGGGGAATTGGGCGGGTTACGCGCTGGGCTTCAAATGAGCTCCGGTCAGATACTGTCAGCCAGATATCATTCCAACCTTGCCAGGACACTCTCGCAATTGCATTCTCACGGAGGAGAGAGAGAGGGCGGTGCCATCACCCCGCTGAGTAAGCCTCATGATGTCTCATCTGTGGAGGCGGAGATGAATCCCCTCGTCTTTGAGGTTTTGTGTATGTTTGTGTCTGTTCTTGTGTTTATTCACTCTGGGCTTCTACTTTTTGTTCTCTTATCTGATCGAACCTATTTAACTGCTCTAGTGACCAGTGGTCACCTGCGCTTAACGGCATCAGTTAATATGGAAGTACGCCCGCTTTCTCAGGCACACAAATCAGATGTTTGGACCTTTAATCACTTTTGATCATATGGTGATATAGATCTTTACCGTAATGAATGTACGGGGTATGATAATTTTTATAAATTAAATTCTTTTTTATTCCTCAGGTTCATAAGAAGCCTTGTGATAGATGTTAAGATGATATAGAGATCGTAAAGATCAGGATGATATCTCTGGATCTAGGGAGCAGGGTATATGTAACATAGGAGTAGTATGAAGGTCAAGAACCATATGCAAATAGAGCTTGATATATGAAGCGGTATGCATACCCACTTACCGCCCTTGTGGAGCCCTGGAGAGGGTGGTTACATCCTATTAGACCTTGGAAAGATGAGCCCGGCGTCGTCTGATCTCGGTACTGCTAATTTTGCTCTCGAAGTTCTCGGTGGTCGTGACGGAATCCCCGGACTGGAGGACATCAACTTCGAACACCGTCAGAGCCTTCCAGCCCTTCTTGATCCGTTCATCGTTGACTGCGGCTCCTCCTGAACGAGTCTCTCTAGACACAACGATCACGTCAATATTTTCTTTTGTGATAGTGGGCCCAAATGGATCTGAGATTTCCACAAATTCAAAGGTCAGTTTGGGTTGGATATTAACGAGGACAGTCTTGGGCTCAGTGGAGCGTTCAATCTTGGGGGGTTGTTGGCCCGGAGTGAAATCCATGATAGCCGACAGGAAAGAGGCAGTGCTCTGCCAACGCTGTTCCCAATCCTCTAGAAACTCGGCATGTTTCTTGTTCACTAGGAGTGCATCTCCGGTCACTCCAACGATCAAGCGGGCATCCTGATCAGATGGGTCCAGGGCGAGTGCCTCGGCTGTCAGGAGAAGCTTGTGACCGAGGTGAAGGTGATCAAATGTACCACCCACGATCACGGACGAGTGCGGCTTAGATGGTTGGTGATCAGGAATTAGCAAGGGTTCGGGAATTGTCCAATCAGGGTTGCTTGTTATGGCTTGCAACCGTGCCGCCGTATCGCCCCGAGATTGAGCTTCGGCAAATGAATTGGCCCATTCATTTCCAATTAAATTAGACAGATGGAAGATGTGATCCCATTCGCGTCCAGAATTCGCCAGTGATTGCAGGTCGAGGACGGGTCCAAATTGAGGGCTATCAGAGGCCTGGGTCAAGGGTCTCCCATTTGCATTGACAAATACCACCCGGGTATCGATACCACCTGGGACATCAAGTTCAATATTGTGTGTTGCACAGATCACACCAACCAGACTATACATGCTGGTCAAATATTGTTGGAGTTGCGCAAACACTTTGGCCCTGGGTTTGCCCTCGGGAGGGATAGGGACTACCAGGGCAATGTCAAGCACGTGTAATTTCGAAGCATCTAAGCCATCCGAGAGCTTTTTGAAGACATTTATCAACGACGGCCCAAATGTCTCCTTGACCTGGTCAAAAGAAAAAGCCGGAGGTGGGGGAAGCAGCAACAACGCCGAGGGATTGCGGTCGGCCGACATTGTGCAAATCCAAATCGTTGAAGCCCTCTGGTTTTATTGAAAGAGCTATTCACCGGGGACGAGGAAGAAAGGGACCAGAACGCAGCTCATGAATTGCGCGAAGAGGTAAGAAATGGAGGGGGAGAAGATGGAGATGTCCAAATGATGTCATGTGATTGACATCACGTGACTCTGAAAACCAGGTCTATATTCAACCTTGGAAGACAGTATGGCATTTGATGAGAGCTGGAATTTGAATTTTCCGGAGCAAGTGATGAAGATATTCCGTCTCATCCAAGCTAAGTGGATAACAGAACATCTACTGGTGAAAGAATAAAGCTCTTGGGACCTCGGGACCTCGGGACCCACTCAGAATCCCATGGATCTCTTTTCCCTCCAACAGTCCTGGGTGCACTAAGTACCTAGGTACTGTACATATATTGGTCCTGGGAATATAAGATATTGAGAGGTTGTGAGAAAGTAGTACTTTAGCCAAATTATAAGGATATAGGTCTAGGCATTACCATTTTCAAATAAAGTTTAGATCTAGGAATCTATATTCAAAACCAATTTAGAGAAACATAGATAAATTAAAACAAAATTGAGCAAAATTGAGATTACTTAAGTATAAGATTTAGAGCAGGCCATGTAGATACTAGCCAGGCATAGGTATAGTCCAATCAAATTCATGTAGCATAGTGTAGGAGACAATGATAACATCATTAAATTGAGGTTTAAATTAAGACTTTCGTATGGCGCCTCGTACTTTGAAGACGGATTGAAATGAGTACATTGGGTATCAGCGAGAGATGGTGGCATTGAAGATAATTTGAATCACTGGATGGTTTACTTATGATTTACCATGTAAAAAGCTAGGGAGTACGGAGTAGTGACGAAATACTATAGATCTAGCAGAGTATAGAGTACTAGTACAGATTTGTAGATGGATCATCTTCCATCAACCCTCTATATCCAAGCATTCGTAGATAGTTTCCAGTACATGCATGAAACCATTAGCTCAATTTGATTTCGGCCATTTTTCTCCTATCGTCTGCACCAGAGAGAGGGCGAGGGTGAGAGAAACACATTGCGCTAAGGTCCGTCACTCTGCATGATGTGACGACTTGAAGGCGGGGTCTGCGTCGACTTTCAACCCTCCACAACCACTCGACTCGCTACACTTTCAACGAGGGCTGCAGGTTCGCGCTGGCTGGCCGCAGAAGCAATCAATCATGTGATTCCCTGTGTTTCCCTCGTCACCAATGAAATGATTCAGTTCGGGTTACAGGGCTCGGCTTGTCAATGCGAATTGGGCGCTAAATCCGGGTGATGATCCCCCCCGGTCGCCAAACGATTGTTAGGATGAGAGCTTTCGCCATGCGTCGATGGTGAGACAGATCCAGTCTCCTAGTGTATCTGGCATACATGCAGATATGCAGGAGAAAAAAAAAGAGAAGATAGCCTCGACTCTTATTTCTTTTGTTTTTATGCCGCCTTTCCCCCCTCTCTTCCCAATTTCCTCCGTGACTTGTTTCTCCGGTCTTTGAGACCGGTCAGGAGCTTGAATTCTTCCTCAATTCCTTTGGATTTCCATGTTGCTGCGACGTCAAGAAGCCGATGGGTCGGCTGCGCGCGCCGATCATGGATCAGCCACGTCACATTCACGATCTCGCCGATGAACTCCTCAGTGAGATTGTAGATTTACTTGACCCACCCCGAGTGATATACACCAAGCCCAATGGGAAAGTTCATGAGTCCATCAACATCTTTGGGGAAGCATCCGATCTTGATCGCTTCCGTCTCGTATGCAAGAGGTTCATGCGCATTGGAACACCGCACAGGTTCTCTCGTTTTACTTTGCGATTCTCCAAACATGGATTTCGGCGACTAGATCAGCTGCTAGAGATGCAGCTAGCTTGCTATGTGAAGAGCATCACATACATGGTGCGGCCATTCTACCAAGGCGGCGGTATATCTCTCTCCACATCCTCGCATCCACAGCTGCCGCTAACGACCATCAGGGTGGCCTCAAATAATGCAAGAGCTAG
This sequence comes from Penicillium salamii, assembly GCA_911197225.1. Classification (NCBI taxonomy): domain Eukaryota; kingdom Fungi; phylum Ascomycota; class Eurotiomycetes; order Eurotiales; family Aspergillaceae; genus Penicillium; species Penicillium salamii. The sequence continues at coordinate 794,104 of CAJVOY010000153.1, read as the reverse complement.
AAAGCCAGAGACCAACGCTATTCCGAGCCCATAGCCACCGATACCGCGAGCAAACAGATTTGACCCTCCACAACCACGATGTATCGCGGCTCCGTCTCGTCCTCGCTGCATCAACATCCTTACAAGAAATTACCCTCCTAAGATTGCAAGATGGAGCGGACGACCTCCTCTTACACTTCATGCGTACCCACTCAACGGCATCATTCAACTGGGAACCTGCTTGCACAAGGGCAATAACAAGCTTAGGCATTGCACTTTTAAATTCAACCTCCAAAATACGATTTACAGCACCCCAAATCAGTCCCGAGGCAACCCTAAACCTCATACACACCCCACCAGAATCTTTCTCCGCAATGGGATCCCACATCACAAGCCTCGACATCAACATCCCCTCAACCACCGGTCTCGCAAACACAATCTCCTCTCTCTCCCCCCTCCTTCTTCGTTTCTTCATAGCAGCCAAAAGCCTCACCGCATTCCACATCGGCTTCCTGGGTCGCCATCCTTTAGACCTCAATCTAAACCCGATGCTCCAACACATCCACCGAAAAACACTACGCAAACTAAGCATCCAAGGCTGGCGTCTAGATGCAAGCGAGCTCATCGCAGTAGCACGCAACCATGCTCAGCTCCGGGATCTGAGACTTGTGGGAATCTCTCTACGAACAGGACTATGGCGGGACGTTCTTCTCGTTCTGCGCGAGGAATTGGTCCTAGATCATATCGAGTTGAGGGAGATTGACTACGATAATTACTTTGATTCGATTGTGAGCACTGGTATGGATGTTTCTAATGTTGGACCGGTTGGTGTTTTTGGACCTGCGCCTTCTCCTCTTACTGTTTCTGCTGGGACGGCTGAGGTGGGATCGGCTGGTGTGCCGGCCTTGAGGGGGAGACGGGGGTTGCTGAGGCGGGATTCTGTGGAAAAGTTGAGGGATTTGGCGGTGGAAGATTTGGGGGATGATGGGGTGAGGGTTATGAGGAGACAATTGCCTCTTTGGGAGGCTTGGGTGCTTTCTTCTATGGGGAGGAGTGGAAGGAATGGGAGGTCGTGGAATATGTAGGGGGTAAAATGTGATGTTGCTTTTGGAGTTGGGGGCTGTTTGAATTAGCCTTTGTATGCGTTAGAGCCTTTATATGTTGGATACAATGTCATTGTTTCTGAGACCGGATGTGCTTATTCAGACGACTAGGAAACCTCCAAGGTCGGAAGTTGATTTGGAAAAGTACATAATGATAATGAAAATCACAGGGGTATCAAATTAACGATGAAAGCACGCAGAAGAGCAATGAACCCCCTCACTTGTTTTTCACTCGTCAAAACATTGATCCCATCGCCCTCCTGAACGTGCAAAAGTGAGCCCGTTGATGAAATCCTTTCGGCGACAACGGCCCAATGAATCAACTGAGCATCCATGCAATGGGACGACGCGATCGTTGACAAGAATTCGGACGAACGGCTCTGGGTCTGGGTCTGAGCGACATTGCATCATCTCGATGTAAGCGCGGGCAGCGAAGGGCACCGTCCAGGCAGCTGAATAGCCATCAGCCTTGTCAGGACTCTGTAGGTGAGTGCGAGGAAGGGGCTTGGTGCTGTTATATAGCCCCAAGGCAAAGAAGATAGGAATCATTCCATTGTCGTGGGTGAAATCCGCAAACATGGTGTGGTTGAGGGGGAAACTAGGAGCACCAGGGGCATCGAGGGTGTGGTTTGTAGTCGTATCATCGTGCACAGGGGTATGGGTCAGCCGAGCGATAAGCTCGTTCACGAATCCAACTCCCATAGTTTGACCAAGTGGGTTACCCGCCCCATAGCCGTAGTACTTGCCCAGTGACTGAAGATAATTGTACTGCGTCCATTCGGTTTCGGTGAACAGATCACAGAATGGCGACTGGCCGGTGACATTGTGACTCTGGGAGACAGTCTCGAAGGGGCATAGATCCATTAGGCTGGTCACATCACCATCTTCGAGCGTAACACCTGGAAGATCTGCCTCAAGCCGAGCTCGAATAGCGGGCCAATAGATAGCCGTGTAGTTGTCGGAAACATCGTCGCCCAGGCTGCTGTTTTCAAAGTTTGTACAGACATCGGCGTGATTGAGAGTGTTATTTGAGCCCTCTGCTTCAGAAATGACAACACTGATCTCAGGACTCTTTTGTCCGTGATTGGCATCTTTATCGTGGGACTTGGCGTGTTGGAACCCTTTGATGAACTTCTCTCCAGATTGAATGACGCGCACAGAATCAGACGAACGCACAAAAGGCACGGCTTGTCTGGTCAAAGATTCGTAGCGGTGGTAGAACTTCAGCCCCGAGCCAATCATTTGACGCTCACCAAAGACTGTCAGGTCATCAGCACCCAGGTTGTATTCGTATGAGCGCAAAAATGACATTTTGCCCTTGTATGCAGTTGCATTCGCTTGAATACCATCAATAAGAGCCCCGTATTTTTTGCTCTTCTTGCTGGAAGGATATCGGGCGCCATGGCGAGAGATGACTTGAACGAATGTGATCTGACAGTCGGTAGGAACATCGTCCGAGATAGCTGACTTTTCCGATAGAGAGAAGTAGGGAGAGTATTGACCCCACTGGTGTGATATCGCGGGGTTGCACTGGTACCCGCCATTGACTGTATTACAGGCATGTTCGTTCTGCGAGGCACTCTTCGACCTAGAAAGGAGAGGATGCGTGGGTTGGTCACTTGGGCTGGACACCACTGTTGTGGAATGTGACTTGTATTCCGTCCCAGTCATGAAACGAACGGCCGAAATAGCTATGATTCCGAAAAAGGCCATGGTGACCAGAAACCTCATGGGTGAGCTCGATCGCTTTCGAATAGGTTGGCGTCGCTCCCCTAGTAGACTCTCCTCCTCTCCATGCTGGTTGTGGGAGTAGGACGCCATTATCAATACCAGATGGGTGTACTTAGGGGTACAACACAGTGCAAGCTGCGGAGAGAAGAAGAAGGGGGGAAATCAGTCCCATTTTGAATGTCCAACGTTCTAGGCAGGTTGGGCCAAACTGCGTCGGTGTACCCGTGAGTGTTTGGTTGACGCTGATTGGTCTCTCCATGAGAGGCACGTGGGTGACAACCTTCCCAACTTTGGAAAGATCGAAGGGGTGGTACCAACAAGGTACTTGGTTGGACTATCACTTAATGAAGAAGTGGAGGCCGCTTAAAGTACTTGAGGACGGCGTGTTTGATGTTGAGCGATCATTGCCCTGTGAGGTGCTTTGATACCGTAGTTTCACGGTAATACTGCGGTAGACAGCATGATACCACGGAAGAGTGCAGTTCTTGTTTAGCCTCTGGTATTATTGGGCGGTGTCTCTCTCAGTATTAGTATTGATCTTTCAGTATTGATTTAATCTTTTTGGTAATTTACTAGTAACAGATTGATAAAAAAAAGATCAGCCTGGAGAGTTGCCAGATATGATAATACAGGTGCCAACCCGATCTTTCAAATTCCTCTGCCTCCAGGGTTAGCGTCTCTGACCACCATTTCAACATCTCTCCAAACTTGAGAGCTAAGCTGTTACACTCTATTAAAAAAAAAAACCATGAAAAGATAAATGTAAGAAAAGCAAACCTAATACAAAGCACTAGAAAGCCATGAGTAAAAGAAAACAACAGTGTAACATGCACATGATCAGAGGATAAGGATCCATCCTAGTTCGGGAACAAGGCTTGATTCTTCTAAAGTTCCAACGCCAAATCTGCTAGACTCAGGTGGGAGCTAGTGTTGGTTTGGGGATAAGATTTTATGCGACAGAATTGAGAAGAACTGGTTTGCACATAAGTTGTTCACCATTCTCTCATCTCCACTTAACCCAAGGCCATATGCAACGCGGAGATCGCCTACAATTCGGCACTCAGATGGCGTAATAACGCCATTCAATGAGGAAGACGGGCGGGGAATAATTTAGCTTGCCAGCTAGGCCCTAGTCAATCTCCCCGCGCGCATACAATTGGCGCTGCCACACTAGTATGCATTTAAGCCGAAGGAAGATTATGTAGGCATCATGATGTATTCACCAGGCATATACAAGCTCGGGAGTATTTAAACGCCGGGACCTGGGAAGTAGGTCCCGACTTATCCTGTCGGGAAATAGTGACAGGCATGGCTATATAATCCCTGCACAGTCTGCCATCTTCAAAACATCCACTTGATACCCGAATTTCCAACCTTGGAAAATTTGAGACAATGGGCAGCACGTCCAAAAGGCCTAATTTCCTCGTCATCGTTGCCGATGATCTGGGTTTCAGCGATGTCTCTCCCTATGGAGGAGAGATTCAAACCCCGGTGCTTGAAAAGTTGGCGAACGAGGGAATCCGGATGACCAACTTCCACACTGCATCTGCTTGCTCTCCGACTAGATCTATGCTGTTTTCCGGGACAGACAACCATATTGCTGGACTCGGTATCCGCGCCCCAGGATCTGCCTTGTAACATTGAAATGTTCTTGACGCTGACGTCTTCCAGGGCAAATGGCAGAATTCATGAGGTCGTTTGGCGACTACTTCAAAGACAAGCCGGGCTATGAGGGATATCTGAACTGGCGTGTGGCAGCATTGTCGGAGATCTTGCAGGACTCTGGATATCACACGATCATGTCTGGAAAATGGTGAGCTTCACAATATTGAATATCGACATTGCCACATTGGGACCCAAGATGCAGTCTCGTTAACTATGTGAAGGCACCTAGGAATGACGAAAGAACTTTCACCTTACTCCAGAGGGTTCGACAAGAATTTCTCCCTGCTCCCAGGGGCTAGCAATCATTACAACTATGAGCCTCAACTAGACGACGGTGAATTCCAAGCTCCATGTTTGAATACAAATGGCTTTTGGATGGAAGGCAGCGAGCATCTGAACCGGTCGACTGATCTTCCGACGGACTTTTATTCGACTCGGACATTCACCGACAAAATGATAGGGTTCCTCAAAGACCGCACAGCGGAAGAGTCGCAAAAGCCATTCTTTGCTTATTTGCCATATACGGCACCACACTGGCCTCTCCAAGCGCCCCGGGAAATCATTGAGAAATACGGTATGCGGCTTTGAAGATCAATTCGTACGTTTGGCTTCTGACTCTTTTCAGCGGGGATGTATGATGATGGCCCTGATGCCTTGACCCAGAAGCGACTTCGCCGTCTCAAGGACTTGGGTTTGGTAGGCGAGGATGTTGAGCATTCACCCCCCGTGGGAGTTCTTGACAAAGACTGGAAAGAGATGTCGACTGAAGAAAAGAAATTATCGGCGCGTAAAATGGAGGTCTTTGCGGCCATGGTTGAGCTGCTCGATGCCAATATTGGCCGAGTTATCGACCATCTCGAGTCAACGGGAGAGTTGGAAAACACCTTTGTCCTGTTCATGTCGGACAATGGGGCTGAAGGTGCGGCTTTGGAAGCTCTTCCAGTAAGACAATCCTGAAAATCAACCGATTGATCTTGGTTAACATGTTGTTAGCTCATGGGCGGCGCACGAATGATGGGTGACATCATCACCAAATACTACAAAAACACACTGGAAAACATTGGCGATCCAAACTCATTTGTTTGGTATGGTATGTGCATTGGAATTACTCAAAACCATGGATTCCCCAGTCAGAGACCATATCTGATGCTTGTTACTAGGTGCTCGCTGGGCTTGTGCCGCAACCGCCCCCTCCAGAGGCTTCAAGGGCTGGGTTACTGAAGGTGGCATTCGTTGCCCCTGCGTGATTCGATATCCGGCCTTTCAGGCCAAGCCTGGAGCCATCACTACCTCTTTCACAACGGTGATGGACATCCTTCCCACAATTCTAGATTTGGCAGGAGTTGCCCATCCAGGAACACACTTCCGGGGACGTGAAGTTGTTGTCCCGAGAGGCCAGTCCTGGGTCTCACACCTAGCTTCCGGTGATTTGGAGAAGACAAGTGTTCACGAGGAGGATGTGCACATCCATGGGTGGGAACTCTTCGGTCAGCGGGCGATTCGTGAGGGGAAATGGAAGGCTGTCTGGATTGCGAAGCCCCGTGGCAACGATGAATGGGAGCTTTTTGATGTTGAGTCGGACCCTTCCGAGTTAAACGACGTTTCAAAAAGCAGATTAGACGTTCTTGACCGACTGATCCAACATTGGGAACAGTACTACGCGGAGACTGGGATGGTGCAGACACCGGCTTTCCGCTCGGTGAAGAAGACGTGAATTACACGACCAAGGCAGATCGTATTTGGAAAACAAAGGAATAGAATAAGATAAAGACAAGAATTGATGACTTCTGACTGTTAATCGATACCTTATATCTCTTGTCCCAACCTTGAAGGGTATGTAACATCCGAATTGAGACGCAGGTACAGGGGCACAACTTGTACCTGAGCACAACAGGTGGAGAACCAAATTCTCGGGATACTCCACGGGCCGATTGAGCACAAAAGCCGTGAAGCCGGAAGAACGTGCACAACGTAAGATCGAGATCAGCCGAGCAGGACAGAAATTGCCTGTTTGGGACAGCCCAGTGCGTCATCGCTGAATTGGGCAAAAAACAGCCGCGAGCGGAAATGAAACAACCAATTAGCCTGTGAATCGAGATTGGGTCAATGGGGACAAATGGGGTCGAATGGAGTCGAATGGAGTCGAGGAAGCCCTGCCTGGAGAGAGCCGATGTCACCTCCCCGCAAATTACCCGAACTCGGTCACCGGTCACTACAAAGTGCGTCCTGCGCAACTCCACTATCCCGAACACTTACCCGGGGAAACTGGGGCTCCGGAGAAATTGTGTTTACACTGTGTTCATTTTCACCTCTACTTTTCCTTTTACTTCTACATCTACCTTTACCCCTCCATCCTCTACCCCGCCATGTCACCCCCGCAGGAACTCGTGCCACAGACTGAATCCATTGCGGAAGTTTACGCAACGGACGACGCTTCAGTCAACTCGGTTGCACCAGAGCACCAGAAGCGATGGGCCAACCTCGTCACCCAGTTTAACAAGACCTATAACCACCGCCCGGACTTCGTCGCGCGCAGCCCGGGCCGTGTGAACATCATCGGCGAGCACATTGACTACTCTCTGTACGATGTCTTACCCACTGCCGTCAGTGTGGACGTGATTATGGCCGTCAAGGTCGTCCCCGCCAGCGCTTCCGAGGCCACCATCACAATTGCCAATGTCTCGCCGGAAAAATTCCCCACGCGCGAGTTCAGTGTGCCTCACAACCAGGACGTCGAGATCGACCCCAAGAAGCATGAGTGGGTGAACTACTTCCGCGCCGGTCTGTCCGGAGCCCTCAAATTCCTGCGTAAGGAAAATGGCTCCATTGTCCCCGCTAGCATGCAGATTTTGGTGGATGGCAATGTGCCACCCGGTGGTGGTATCTCCAGCAGCGCGGCCTTCGTTTGCGCCAGTGCTCTGGCCGTTATGAAGGCAAACAACCACAACGTCTCCAAGCAGGACTTACTGGACCTGGCTGTTGTCTCAGAGCGGGCAGTGGGTGTCTACTCCGGCGGGTAAGTTTAAATGCTAAGCTTCAACCATCAAGAAACGAGCTGACGGGTATAATCTAGTATGGACCAAGCGGCATCCATCTTCTCTAAGCGCGGATACCTGCTCTACACTCAATTTTTCCCCCAGTTCGCTGCTCACCATGTAGCGATTCCCAAGGCCGCCGATGAAATCACCTTCCTCATGGCCCAGAGCTTCGTCACCTCTAACAAGGCAGACACCGCACCCCGCCACTACAACCTGCGTGTAGCCGAGTGCACTCTTGCTGCCGTGATTCTCGCCAAGCACCACGGCGTAACCCTGCCCAAGGACAACAGCTCCCTCGGCTACAGTCTGCGCAACTTCCAAAGCCAGCTCATGACCAAGCAAGGCCGTCTCGAAGATAAGCTGGAGTCTCAACTCGACTCCGTCATCCAAGCCACACAGGATCTCTTCACCAAGGAAGAGGGATACACACGCGAAGAGATGGCCCAGCTACTCAGCATTAGTGTGCCAGAGCTTGAATCGAGCTTCCTCTCCGCTTTCCCCGTCCAGGCGGACCGATTCCAGCTCCGACAGCGCGCACTGCACTGCTTCAAGGAGGCACGTCGTGTCCTCGATTTCAAGGCCTGCTTGAGCAATGCGCAGGAGTTGGATGAGAAGCGCATCCACTACCTTGGACAATTGCTGAATGATTCGCAAGAGTCCTGCCGTGTGGCATATGACTGCAGTGCGCCTGAGGTTGATGACATCTGTAGCATTGCGCGCAAAGCGGGTACATGGGGTTCGCGACTGACGGGTGCTGGATGGGGTGGTTGTACTGTGCACATGTTGCCGCAGGGCAAGGTGGAGGCCGTTACTGCTGCGTTGAGGGATGAGTATTATCTCAAGAAGTTCCCTGATATCAGCAAGGAGAAGTTGGAGCAGGCTATGGTTATTAGCAAGCCGTCCAACGGGTCTTTCTTGTATGTTGTCCCGGTGCGAAGAAATGTTGATTAATGCTGACGATTTTCACAGGGTTACGGGAGCTGCTATTGACCAGATCCCTCTCTGATTGCATTTGTATTTGATATCCAAGCAAAGCGAAGTTTCAAGAGAAATATTGATCATTATATTTGATTCCAAAATTTTGAATATACTCTCATCTTTGTGAGAGATTCGTAGTAGTATACAGAATGCGACTTGCTCAAGTGGCAATGCACCTGGCGTAGAGTCAGTACGCCAAAAGGCGAGGTGAGAAAATGCATCGGTCGTTCAGAAGCAATCGCTATATACAAAGCAATTCCAGATTGCTAGGCTGGACCATAGCGTTGGATGTGGACACCCTGTGGCTCCCAGAAATCGTCTCTGGGAGGCGAGAGGTACTGGACTGGAAGATTAAACAATGAGCCCAGTGGCTTTGGTAGTGAGACTGAGTAGATTGCAGCTTCACTATGCCAGACATCCATTTACATGCAAGATGTGACCATGTAACCGCTCGGGCGTCTTGCTGTGATGCTCAAGCCTTCTTCTTGGGAGGGGCTTTAGCAAAGAAAGAGCTCATCTTCGCCATGCCACTGGTGTTGACCTTTTTCAGGTTCTTCACTCCCTGTGACTCTGCCGCTTTAGCCTTCTTATCTTCCTCGTCCTTGCGACGCTTCTTCTCGGCTCTCGTGTCCTCTTCTTCGTCATCAAGGCCACGCTTCCTTGTGAAGTTGGACATGTCACGCGAAGCTAGAGCTTGGGCACGAAGCTCTGCAATTTCCTTGAGTCTGTCCTTCAGCGGTTTGAAATCAAGAGGACTCTCTGCTGACGCAAGGATTTCATCTAAACGCAATGCCACGGCGGCCGGCAAATAAGATTCCTTCATGAAAGATAAAGCCGTGGAAATCTTAAGCAACCGAGTGACGTTTTTCACTGATGGGTCCTCTTCTTCTGGCTGTGGAACTGGTGTGGATTCCCCTGCAGGTGTCGATATCGAAGGAGTTGCAGTTGCTGCCACTGTCGACGGAGAACCCTGCTCCTCCTCTGATTTTGCCCCGGATTCATTCTCGGATGGTTCTTGGGTAGTGACCACATCTTGCCGTTTGACCGCCATCAAAGGCGTAGCCAATGCCTGGCGGATGAACCGTTCCTCCAAACTGGCAGGAAGTCCCCGGTCCGCCATGCGTTCTGCTTTTGCGATCAATTCCTTGACGAGCTTCATTTCACTAAATCGGAACATCTTCTCGTCTCCAGCCTCGACCACATCACAGATAGCTTCAACACGCGACAGCAGAGAGCTTCGGAAATTTCCGTCATAGAGAACTTGGCGCAGGTGCTGGGGCATGTCGTCTTGTGAGTCGATTATATCATCCAGTGGCTGGAACAGAGCAGGCCCTGATTTTGAAGAGGATGCCAGCAATGAAACCACGAAGAACATGGCATCAATGGGTGTTGCGACGAGAAGTTCCGCCTTTTTGGTGATTGATCCTTGCAAAGATGGCTTCGTAGTAGCATTGTCTTCCGAGGGGGTGGTTTCGCGGGCTGGGTGTGTGAAGAGGATGCTGCGCGCCGAATGCGCAGGCGGCGCGACAACTGTGAATTCGTATACACCGCGATCCGGACAGAAGAAATAGCGACCTAGCTCCCCCGATTGGGGCTGCGGGAGGGACAATAGTCGTGCATTATCGCCTGCGCCGGACGGCAGAATGAAAGTTTTGCTTGGCTTTTCTGCGGGGACGAGGGATTTCGATTTTTGTTCGGAGTCTTTAGAGTCATTGGAGGCCTTAGCCTTAGCTGGGGCAGACCTGGTCTTCATGTCGTAGTCTGTGTACTCTGTCGCAGAGGTGTTGTGTTAAAGTGGAAACGGGAAGCCTCGCGACGCGCGAACGCGACTTCTTCCAATCACCGCGATCCGTCACTTTCCCTTGCATTAGCGAGTTTCAGCCGTCAGCATCGGACATTATTGATTGCATTCCTCTTTTATTTTGATTCTTGGCACTTGAACAGGGGAGGTGTCTCACTTTATTGTATTCTTCTAACTCCATGGGAGTGTGTGATATCGAATCCTCGCACCAGTCAGTCCGCCCGATCTCCGCGCCGATTGATCGCTAACTTTCTCCAGTGGTTGAGCCTGCGTGGCCACCCAAATCGCCTCGCGCAGCCCTGTTAAGCTCGCCAGCCGGGCGAAGGAAATATCAGGATACGCAGCGATCTCGAGAGAACATGACATCGCCTTTGAAGCGTTCAAGCACCACACCTAATTTCCGATCCAAAGCACAGCAACTACTGGACGAGGACGATATGGAGGAAGAAGATGAAGAGACACTACAACTTCAATTGGCTGAAATCAAAGCCCGCCTGCGATTGAAGAAACTCCAGCAAAAGAATCGGGGCAGGTCCAGCTCAATTCTCGAGGAGGACGAGTCGCGGCCCTCCTCCGCTATCAGCCCTTCCCGGACAGAACGAGCAGAAGATCGCAACCCCGCGCAAAGAAGTCCCAAGAAGCTTATCAAACGGACAAGCAACGATGAGATCCAAGTTCCAGCGTCACCTACAAGGCGCGAAATCCCTGCCAATGATCCCATATCACCTCGACGATATGTGATGGGCATCGATAAGGGCTGGAAAGCAAATGATGTGTCACTAAAGCGCCCTCCAATCACACGACCTGATCCTCGACCAAGCAGTCACCTGGGCTTTAGAGATGGCGCTACGCCGCGGGCCAACGACCTGTTTTCGGCTCGGCCCCAGACTTCCCCTGCAGGCGGAGGGCTCAATCGAATCAAGAGCTTCAGTGAGAGAATGGCCGAAGGCCGAGCAGCTGAAAAAGCTGAAAAATCTCGGTTGGAGAGGGCAGAGCAGATCCAGGCCAGCCGCAGTTCAGCATTCCAGGTCGATAAATCGGAGCTCGAGACTTTTAAGGCCGCTGCGGCGGATCAGAAGTACGTTCCGCCTTCTGCGTCGAAATGGGATCGACAGACGGAGAGCTTCAGTCGCGAGGATGTTCTTCGGTCTATGGGTCAATCTCGGCCATCTGGGCTACATCGTAGCAACACGACCCCAAATCTCCGACGAACCGAGGGAGGTGGTCATACTGAGAGACAATCACATTTGCATAGGCGGACCAATACGACAGAGGAAGAGACAGGCTCATTCCAGAACCCAGGACAGTCAGATGATACCTTGATGAAAGCGCCAGACTCGTCCAAGTTTGAGTCCTACTCATCACTGCATCTATCAAACCGGGTTCTCCCTCATTCGTTCTTGAGTCGCACACTTGCAGAGAAGAAAGTTCTACGCATCCCTGATCTACTCAAATCCGTCAAGGCACCTGCATTCGAGCTTCCTGAGGAAATCGATGGGGATTTTGTTGTTTTTGGAATTGTTGCCTCCAAGTCTGACCCTAAGAATATAAAATCCACGGGTAATGCGACCGCAAAATCTCAGGATCCATATGACGATGGCCTGAACAACTCGGGAAAATACATGGTTATTACTTTGACCGATCTGAAATGGACCGTCGACCTCTTCCTTTTCGACACGGCCTTCCCTCGATATTACAAAGTATCGGAGGGCACTCTGATTGCCATTTTGAACCCTACAATTATGCCTCCTCCAAAGCATAAATTGGACACAAACAGATTCAGTCTATCGCTGTCTTCCTCGGACGACAAGGTACTCGAGATTGGCTACGCTCGCGATATTGGGTTTTGCAAGGCTGTGAGGAAAGATGGAAAGACATGTCAATCTTGGGTAGATGGCCGAAAGACTGAATTCTGTGACTTTCACATTGACATACAGGTCCGGCGAACTCAGGGCCAACGTGCGGGAATCAACGCCGATAGTGGGATGGGTCCTGGGGGAAGATCTGGACCGCGAACGGGATTCTTTGGCGAGGGAGCAAAGCGAGGTGGTCGAGGAAGTGCTTCCAAGCAAGGCCTCAAACATAATGGCCCCCAATTTGACTTTGCTTCCCAGTCACACTACTATGTGGCTCCTTCCAAAAATCGTGGCACTGGTCGCACATCTTACAATCCTCTTGCGGGTTCGGCTGCAAGGCTGGATGGATACGACGACCCATTTGTCTCTCTGGGAACAGGTGGGCGCGTTGAAAGCAAAGAGGAAAAGATGCGCCGACGACTGGCGGCCCAGCAGAAAGAGCGTGATATCACTCAAAAATTAGTCGCCGGTCGTGTGGGTGGTGTGGGTGCCGAATATCTCCGCACCAGGGCCGGAAATGAAACTCCAAACAAGGCAACGACACCGTCTACTCCTGCGGTGCCCAGGAGCCCCCCTGATCCCAATGGCATTGACCTGACCACTCTCGGCAAGGCCAAGAATGTGCGCTTGAGTCCCATGAAACGGGCCCATGGCAAGCCTCATGGTAGCGGGGTCAAGAAGACTCGGTTCATAACTTCCAAGGGCATCAGAGAAGCTGGCCGGGAGAGCCTAGGCGCACCAGCTGAGAGCACACCGAGTGGAAGGCGGATGGTGATAGATGATGACGACGATGACGATGAGCTGGAGTTCATTTGATACTGTCGCTCATCATCATATCTCTTCCGGGGAGAAGAATTCTCATGACGCTGTTACGAATACAAAGCATATCTTGGTCGCATTGGGCGGAATCACTTTTGTCGGAGTTGTGGAACAGCAGAGTAGATACAAACTCTGCCATTGATTAACTGTACTATTAATGTATTTGTACTGAATGTTCCAAGGCTTCTGGACCTGTAAACCATATTTCAATTATCTCTATCCATTTTCTCGATCAACGGCTAGCCTGAAAAGCCGTCCATCCCATTTGGTAGCTCCATGTCCTTGGCGCCTGGGGTGTGTTGGCAAATGTAAAATATCAATTCTTCTCAGATTCTGTGACTGCATGGGAATTATAGATTCTTTCCAATGCAAGGCAATTTCAAGCCTTCCAAATAACATTGGAAGTGAAAAAGAAAAAAGTGACAGAGGAGTGTGAAAGCAGATTATCAAACCCTCATCCGAAGTGTAGAAGCTGCCACCATCTCTTGTGCCTTTTGCTCTCTCACCTCTCTTGTCTTTGCAGACTCAACAGTCCTTTTGCCCAGACTTCTTTCTCCTTTCCAAATCTTCGCTTTTGAAGTTTCCCATATCCCAACTCCAAATCCCTCACCTTATTGCATTCCACACTCTTGCTCGTCAAATGGATTCAGGAGCTGTCACTCAAGATGACTGACCAAAGGTCTGATTTGGATTCTCTATTGACATACCACCTGCTAATGAAATGAATATCCAGGCCGATTTGTCGTGACTTCCTTCGAGGCAATTGCAGCAAGGATGTCTGCAACCTTGCCCATGTGAACCTTGACCAAAGCCATGCTCCAATCTCAACCCACCGGACCCAACGTGCTGCACCCAACTCACAATTTACTGAGAATGACACTGCTTTCAGTCAAAGCAAAGTTACATTTGACAAAGAAGCGATGGAAATCTGTGTCCAAGGGTGCAAGGACAACATCCCTCTCCACCCAACCTCAGTCCCAAAGCGTGCGCCGGAGACACAACCGGGGATCATCGACACTCCAGGAGGACGACATAATAATGACTTTGCCGATATCTGTCGAGTCAAAATCATGCCAAGTTATGATGAGATACGCTGCTCTCGGTCAGACTATCTTCCCACTGTCGACCCCAGTCAGTGGCACATTCAAGGCATTGACGGGTTGCTGGACCGGAACTTTCGACTACTGCGAGAGGATACAGTTGGTCAAATCCGCGATACTGTTCGTCATCACATCATTCCCAGTGCAAAACATGAACAGCCACCTTTGCGTAGTTTTGTGCACCAAAATGCCCGCATTCTGAATCTGGGATTCAACTGGTCGGCTGGTCTCTACGTCGAGATAGACTTCCCCCAGCCTGCAGCAATGGGGCCAAACCCCCCTCTTGTTAGGCGACAGGGGTGGTGGGAGGCCTCCAAACGATTTTCGCCTGGCGATTTGGTGTGCCTGGTCATTCAAAATGACTTGGTTCTGTTCTGCACTGTGGCAAACCAAATCATGTTGCCCAGACGCAAGCACTCTCGTGACCCTCCAGAAAGAGCAGAATCAACCTCATTATGGAACGATCTGAAGAGGGCATCTGTGAAGTTGACGCTTTTTGACTCCAGATTCACTAATATCCAGCTCATCCTTGATTTGTACGGCACCAAGGAGCCGCCTGTGTCCGTGATTGGATTTCCAGACGTTCTTCTTGCCTCTTTCGAACCCTCTCTGAGGGCACTTCAATGCATGAAATCTAGAGGAAATCTGCCATTTTCGGATATCTTTGTTCCATGGATCTCTAAATCCTCCCGGTCACCTCAAATACCCGCCACATTGCACACCTCGCAACCCAGTTATGCATACAATCTTCGTTGTCTCTTGGACACTGACGTTGATTTTTTTATTCAACCTGGTGAATTCCACGAAGTTCAGGTGGACTATCTACGGGAGCATTCAACCTTGGATCAAGGCCAAGCTCGTGCATTGATCAATAGCTTAAGTAGGCGCCTGGGGCTAGTTCAAGGGCCACCTGGTACAGGGAAAAGTTACATAGGTCAAGCTCTCATCAAGGTTCTCCTAGGAAACCGAGATGAGGGATCTTTGGGTCCCATACTATGTGTGACCTATACAAACCATGCTCTTGATCAGCTCCTAGAGGCTCTTCTAGATAACAAGGTCACATCACAGATTGTTCGCGTGGGGTCCCAGTCTCAATCAGAAAAGTTGGAACAGTTCAGCCTCCACGCAATCTCAAGACTGGATTTAAAGACCAAGGGAGAAAAAGGAGAGATACGGAGCATATCCGAGAAGCTTTCATCATACGAACACGAGTTTCACAGCATTGGTCTTCAGAGGCACGTGTCTATCGACCAGATCAGGCGTCATGTCCAGCAGCATCATATCCATCACTACAAGGAGCTGTTTCAGGCAACTAACCCGTCGACCATTGAATCCTGGGTAGATTCTGGTGTGCAAAACAATGCCCAGCCACGATCGACTACGGAGCTTGAAAATGTCCATGTCTCCGATATGTCTAGACAGGAACGACTGAAAATCTACAATCGATGGTACAGGGAGTGCCGGGGAAACATGGACCGCAGAGTCACCAAACTCGTTGAATCCCACGGAACTGCCAAATCAAGATACGAAATAATTCACGACAATATGAATCTGCGTCGTCTCATTCAAGCAGATGTCATCGGTGTCACTACATCAGGACTAGCCCGCAGACTTGATATGTTCCGGCAACTTCCATGCAAATTCATGATATGTGAAGAGGCCGGCGAAGTCCTTGAGCCACATCTTCTTACGGCATTCCTACCTTCAGTCGAACATGCAGTGCTGATTGGTGACCAGCAGCAACTTCGCCCCCGGGTTCAAAGCTACGATCTTTCCAGGGAGAACCCCCAGGGAGGTAGTCGGTACTCATTAGATGTTTCTTTGTTTGAAAGACTGGTCAATTCAGACAAAACACCAATTGATTGTGGACATTCCTACAGCACGCTCGATACTCAACGTCGAATGCACCCCGAGATCTCTCGTTTGGTGCGGGATACCCTTTACCCCCGTTTGATAAACTCTTTCTCTGTCTTCTCTTATCCAGAGATCCGTGGGATGCGAAAAAGGCTGTTCTGGTTGGACCACCGCTCAAAAGAAGACTCGAGAGGTGAGGATGGTGGCACAGCAACATCGCATTGGAACAGCTTCGAGGCCGATATGAGTGTCGCCCTGGTAGCTCATCTCGTGCGGCAGGATTACAGATTTCGAGACATTGCGGTTTTGACTCCTTATTTGGGCCAGCTCAACAAACTAAAGGACAGGCTTGCCAAGGCCTTTCCAATCGCATTGGGAGATCGTGACAAGACCAATCTTGCTCAAGCAGGACACGAGGGGAAAATCGCTCAAAACATTCAGGTGGACAAAGAATCTCCACATGGTACCCTACGAGTGGCCACTGTGGACAACTTCCAGGGAGAAGAAGCCAAAATCGTTGTGATATCTTTGGTTCGAAGCAACTCGCAAAATAACTGTGGTTTTCTGCGTACTTCTAACCGGATCAACGTACTGTTGTCGAGGGCACAACACGGAATGTACATCATCGGCAATTCAGAAACATCGCGCTACGTCCCTATGTGGGCCAAGGTCATCCACCTTCTAGAGCAAGGTCGCAATATTGGCCCGGCCCTGGAGCTGAAGTGTCCTCGGCACCCAGGTACAGTGATGAATGTCTCAACTCCAGGATCCCTCATTGATCTTTCCCCGGAGGGAGGCTGCAAACAGCGTTGTGTCTATCGTTTGAAATGTGGACATGCCTGTACCCACAGCTGCCATTCCGCAATCCTTCATAGTACCGTTGTTTGCTCCGAGCCTTGTCTCCGATCGCTTCGTGGCTGCGCCCACCCATGCCCTAACCAGTGTGGGATGGCTTGCCCGGATAAGTGCATGGTCAAAATACCCCAAAAACAGAGATTATCCACATGTAGCCACTTTGCGAAAGACTTCACATGTTGGCAAAATCAAAACATCTCCACATTTCAATGCAAAGTGCAAGTGCTTAAGAAGATTCCGGGTTGCAATCATGCCTTCTTGACTTCATGCTGTGTGGACGTTGAAACAACCGACTTTCGGTGTGGAACTAAATGTTCGAGCATTTTGTCCTGTGGACATACTTGCAAAGGAGTGTGTCACCAGTGTGTCACAAAGGGATCCGAGGGTATCAAGATTGATCATGTAACATGCAAAGAGCGATGTAACCGAAAACGCCCGGCATGCTCTCACACTTGCTCCCGTCCCTGCCACGGCAAAGCCCCATGTCCCCCCTGTCGAGAGCCTTGCAAGTCCCACTGCGGTCACTCCCGATGTTTGCGAGAATGCACCCACCCATGTCCCCCCTGTACAGAAGAGAAGTGTCTCCCTGTATGCCCTCACAGAAATTGCTCGTTGCCATGCGCAGCCCCTTGTGATCACAGACCGTGCTCCAAGCGATGCAATAAAAGGCTGAGATGCGGCCATCAATGCCCATCGGTATGTGGAGAAGTGTGCCCTCAGTTCTTTTGCTGCCAACTCTGTGGCAACAAAGATGTCAAAGACCGTGAGGTCGATCCAGTTCTCAAATCAAAATACAGCGATATCAACCTGAACAACACGCCATGTCTATTTCCGGAATGCGGACACTTCGTGACAATCCAAACCATGGACACGCATATGGAGATGGCAAGCCATTATGGTATGGACAATCAAGGCAGGCCATCGTCCCCTCGGAATCCACCAACCCCATTTTGTTTCCAAAGCTTCAAACGGTGTCCGACTTGCTTGTCATTGCTGAAAAGCTTTGTGCGATATTCCCGATTGACACACCGAGCTGCTTTTGATGAATCGGTGAAGAAGTTGAATGTGCTCATCAATGAAGAGTTCGTCCCTCTTGCTTTGGGACTTGGTCGGATTGTTCGTGCATTGGGTGCACTCAACCTCCAGAAAGGATTAGCATGGTCTGCTCCTATCGAGATCAGCGGGACACGATGGGGTCAAGTCACAGCTATGCGAGAAGTTGTCAGCGCGACAAATCCCGGTCAGTGGGATGACATTCTTGATTTGCGGGAACGAATCGAGAGACATCGCCGCCGCATTCAACCCGAGGAACAAGCCTTTCAAAACTTCCACCAACTACTGAGCCGGTATCCTGCTTATAGCAACACGACAAGCAGCCTGAAACCTGTCAATACCGGGCCCCGGACCAAGGGCCTCCTCCAAGTGAACGCTCTCTTAATGTGTCTAGACCTTGCACTACTAGCAAGCTTCTCTGCGCTCTTGATCAAAGCACGTGAATCCAAAATTCGGGTAAAAATGCAATTTGATTTGCAAACAACCAAAGAGGATTGCCAATGGATTATCGATGAAGCAAAGTCGAGCCGCAGAATATTCCATCAGACAGAGGGATACATCTATCTAGCAATGGTCCATGCCTTCGAACATGTACACAGTTCGACACTGAAACAGAGGATAGTGCTTGCTGGGCTTGGCCAAGATGCCCTCGTTCATGCCAAGGCTCTTTGCACTGCGCATCCTGATCAAACTGAAGGATTGCCATACCAGGTGGACTGTGTGGAAGAGATGCTGGACGACAACAAGTTCTACGCGGTCGTTGCTAGCAGTAAGCGCCTTGCTGATATATCAGCGATGCAACAAACTTACACAATGGGGACTGAATGGTACTATTGTATCTATGGACACTCGTTTACCTGCCAAGAGAGTGAATCGGCCTTGAAGAATGGGGTTTGTCCCGAGTGCGATGTACGCCTGGTAATTTAGCCTGGCAGACGGTCGAGTTGAGGGTATGGTACAAAGGTTCAAGCTAAGCGTCGAGAATTAATTCAGGGAGATTGATACGAGAGTTATGACGAGAAAAGATGGTGTTTGACATTGCTAGGATACATGGAATACTCAAAGGCGATTGTTCTTGTTAGTTGATGAACTGATGGAAGTATATTCCTAGATGTATGATCATGTCAATCCTGATCACCCTGTTTGAGACAAAGTGAATTATCACAAGAGCAAGGTACAATTGGCTTGTTTGAGTTAACATAAAAACCATCCTTTCTCCCCATACAATATTAACAATATTAGCCCTAAAAAGGGAACGTAATTGCCACCTGGTCGCTATTCGTGGCCGTAGGCAGTGACGTTTCGGGGAATGTCCTGAGCTGGTGTCACTTCAGTTGATCTTCCACTCATCGCCGACCGCTGTTCTCTTCCCCCCTCCCCCATTTCACTTTACTCATTGCTCTGACTAGACAAGAACCTCTGTTCATTGTATTGGCAGTGCATGTTTCCACCCTGCTCTTTCCCTTAGCTTCCTAGCTTCAACCCCTCATCCGTTCCACGATGGCTAGCCCACCACCCGTCACCGAGGACCAGAACCGCCTCCTCGAGGAGGCATTGGGGGTGGTGAGGCAGCAGTCAAGTTTGATGCGCAAATGTCTGGAAACCCCTGGCAAGCTTATGGACGCGCTCAAATGCGGGTGAGCTCTCTCCCAGGCACCGACCCCCGGAACGTGCGCAACGGCTAACAGCTTGGGAAAACGTGCTATAGGTCAACTCTTGTCTCTGAATTGCGAACCCCCAGTCTCGGCCCCAAGCAATATTACGAATTGTATATGGCTGTCTTTGATGCATTGCGACATCTATCCGTCTACCTAAAGGAGAACCACCCTGTCAACCACCTCGCCGACCTATACGAACTCGTCCAATATGCCGGCAATATTGTCCCTCGACTGTACCTCATGATCACTGTAGGCACTGTCTACATGTCGGTTGAAGATGCGCCGGTCAAGGAAATCATGAAGGATATGATGGAGATGAGCCGAGGTGTCCAACACCCGATCCGTGGCTTGTTCTTGCGATACTATCTCTCTGGCCAAGCCAGAGATTACTTGCCTCTGGGAACTGGCGACGGTCCAGAAGGTAACATGCAGGATTCGATCAACTTTGTTCTGACGAATTTCGTGGAGATGAACAAGCTTTGGGTCCGGCTTCAGCACCAAGGCCCTTCGCGCGAGAGAGAGCGAAGGATCCAAGAACGACGTGAACTGGAGCTTCTTGTTGGTAGTAATGTGGTCCGACTCAGTCAGCTTGTGGATCTCGAGGGATACAAGAATGGTATTCTCCAGGCGCTTCTGGAGCAGGTTGTACAATGCAGAGACGTCCTCGCGCAAGAATACCTCCTAGAAGGTACGGCTCATGTCATTCTGCATATATTTGCTAAAAACAGTCACTAACCTTACCAACAGTTATCACAAAGGTGTTCCCAGACGAATTCCATCTTCATACTCTGGATCTGCTGCTATCCGCCATTGCCGGGCTCAACCCACAAGTCGACCTGAAGAAAATCGTCATTGGACTTATGGATCGTCTTTCATCGTATGCTGCAAAGGAAGCAGAGGGAGCCGCGGAGCCAGAAGCCAAGAAACAGAGCGAGGAAGAAGCCGTCACTCGTTTATTGGAAAAGCTTGAGCTCGCGAAAGAAACCAAAGCCACTGAATCAAAGGAAGAAAGCTCCGCTAAAGAGCCAGAAGACAAATCCGCCGAAAATGGCCTCGAAGAGTCAACGAAAGAGGACTCAGGATCCCTCGAGCCCGCGCAACAAGAGAGCAAAGCCGAGAATGGCGACGACACGAAGCCTGGTATCCCAGCAGAAGTCAAATTGTATGACATTTTCTACGACCAGGTGGTCAATTTGATCAAGAGACGCGCATTGCCGATTCAAGATACAATGGCGCTTTTGGTATCACTTGTCAACTTGGCCTTGAACATCTACCCAGAACGCCTAGAGTATGTCGACCAAGTTCTGGACTTCGCAACACAAAAGACCACGGAGTACACAGACCATGCCGATTTGCACTCGGCGCCTACCCAACAGCATATTCTTCATCTCCTCAACGCCCCCCTCAAATCCTACATTTCCATCTTCACAGCATTGGCACTACCTCACTATTTGCCACTTCTGAGTTCGCAATCATACCCCACCAGGAGGGCTGTTGCATCCGAGATTCTCCGCAGTCTTTTGAGGAACAGGATCCCGGTTTCAACAACAGAAAACCTGGACCGCGTGCTTCAGGCTGTCAGAGTTCTGATCAAAGAGGGCATGCAGCAGTCAGCTGGCTACCCTGGAGCACAAGCACAGCGACGGGGAGGTGAGACCGATGAAACGGTTGAAGAGCAAGGATGGCTTGCGAGACTTGTGCATCTGCTCCAAGGAAAGGATAATGATACCCAACTTAAGGTAAATTGCCTTCGATTAGTCAACATGGTAGCCGACTAACATTATATTGCAGCTTCTTCAAGGAGCCCGCAAAGCGTTCGCCGATGGAAATGAGCGTATCCGCTACACCACTCCTGCAATTGTGACAGCTTCCATCCGTTTGGCTCGCAAATTGAAATCTCGCGAGCACTACGACGACAACTGGCAGTCACAATCATCGGCTTTATACCGCTTCATGCACCAAGCCATCAACAACTTGTACCAGCGGGTTACTCCAGGATGTGCAGACCTTTCACTGCGACTGTTCGTGATGTGCGGTGAGGTTGCGGATCAGACGGGCTTCGAAGAAGTCAGCTACGAGTTCTTTGCGCAAGCATTCACCATCTATGAAGATGCGATCAGTGACTCGCGCGCTCAGTTCCAGGCCGTTTGCATCATTTCTGGTGCTTTGCATGGAAGTCGTGGATTCTCCAAGGAGAACTACGATACGCTTATTACCAAGGCTGCCTTACATGGAAGTAAGCTTCTTAAGAAGCCCGATCAGTGCCGTGCGGTCTATCTCGCGAGTCACCTCTGGTGGGTGGTTGAAAATCCTCAGCGTGGAGAGGATGATCCCAAGGATGTGAGTTGCCAATCTTTATATCTTCCTCAATTACCCCGCTAACTTGGAACCTTGCAGCTATACCGTGATGGAAAGCGTGTCCTCGAATGCCTGCAGCGGGCCCTGCGTGTGGCCGATGCCTGCATGGACACTGGTGTCTCTGTTGAACTCTTTGTTGAGATCCTCAATCGCTACGTGTACTATTTCGACCAGCAGAACGAAACTGTCACCACTAAGTATCTGAACGGCCTCATTGAACTTATCCACTCCAACCTACAAAGCAGCGAAGACGAGTCAAACTCTAGTCTCGATGCTCCCAAGCGTCACTTTGAGCGCACGCTGGAATACATTCGCTCTCGTGAATACGAGGGTATTGTCACCGATCCTCCCAAATGAACGACTTGATGCTCAGACTCAGACTACTTTGGTCAGTTATCGGTGATACCCAGGTATCCAGAGAAGAAAGGATGTGATGGTACTTCATACTCCTGACAACTGGACTCTTATCTTTTCTCATTGGTTTTCTTTTTGTTTATCTTGTTCCCGGAAGCCTGTCTTTTTGATTCTTTCTTGTTCTGTTCGATTCTTGGTGGTTTCCAGTATATACAAGTGTATCATTGTTCCCGGATGGCACCATACCCTTCAACTTGAATTGTATCTGGCTCTAGACGACGTTTCTCACCTAGGTGCAAGTTTTTATCTCTGTCCTTGCTTTTCTTTGGCCGATGTAGGAAGTACAGCATAGAAATAGATATTAAGAATACCATGGATCAATTATTGATAGTCTGGTATACGTAAGCCAGACACACTTCCAAGGTTAAGTACGAGTACGAATCCCATTGCCCTAGGAGACATGGCCCTGTCAACGGCGCATACTACTTAGAATGCACGGTTTCTGACATGCTAAGTAGGCACAGCAGAGCAATTGAACCCAAAGAATACTATTCTAGTTACATAGT
Organism: Penicillium salamii; assembly: GCA_911197225.1. Lineage (NCBI taxonomy): Eukaryota > Fungi > Ascomycota > Eurotiomycetes > Eurotiales > Aspergillaceae > Penicillium > Penicillium salamii. The sequence continues at coordinate 771,336 of CAJVOY010000153.1, read as the reverse complement.
ACTACATACTTAAGTATGAAACCAAACAGCCAAAAGCCGAAGAAATCTTCGATGATGCAATTGGTCAAAAGGATATGACGGAGCGGGAGACTAACCCTGTCTCCACGGATATCGCTGCATAATGTGGAAAGCCAACAGACTCATACCGTACATAAAGTAGATGCGGATGCCATACCTCGAAGATAGAACATTCAACGAGTTGGAAAGAAAAAAGAAACAAACCCAGTAGCAGTGATCTTCTCCTCCGGGTAGGAAGAGACAGATGCATGTGTGACGTTAATCCATGACGCTTCAATGAAAGAGGATGACGATAAAGGGGAAAAGAAAAGAAAACAAGACGAGGGCATTTCAAAATCGTTCCAGTGAGAGAGATGTTATGGGATAGGTGAGGCTCGGATCATGATTAAAAAATGAGATTCAGGACAAGGGAGCTCCGCCGAATAGCCCAGTCGGAGGTGAAGAGTACTTCCGCAATCCAGAATGGCCACCGAATCCAGCAAAGGGGGCTGGATGACTGTTCGAAGGGACAGGACTGCCAATATCACCGGGAACAATGCTCCCTCTGTGGCCAGGGATTGCGCTATTGGGATCAGGCTCGAATCGCACAGACCGGCCACCAGGGCCTTCCTTGACCGAGAAAGAGCCACCGCCGTTCTGCGGGTTGCCTTCCGTGTCACAGATATCAAGCAGTTCGTCCAGCGAGATAGAGGGTTCCTTGGGGCTGCGTAGCTGGTCTACTTGCTCAAGCACAAGGTTCACATCATGGTAGCCTCCGTCGTTATGGGGACTCCTTGTTGAGTTCAGATGTTTACAGGCCTGAATAACCAACAACCGAATTGTGACAGGTCGCGAGGTGTGCGGTCGGTGAGAAGCGTTGGCTGCGAATGCATTACTGGGAGGCCAACCGCCAGTCCCGGCCGCAGCAGGTCCCCAAGTGGAAGAAGCCCCCGGAAACGCCGAGCCTCCGAAAGGCGAGGGCGCGCCCCATGTACTATTTCCCATGGGAGAGCCAACCGCAAAGTTGGGCTGAGGCGATCCCAGAGGCTCTGCAAACAGCGAGGCACCTTGGAAGCTAGCCCTTGTTGGGCCTGGGAATGGACCAGGCGCAGGAGCACCGGGCAATGACTGAGACAGGTTTGGCGGATAAGTGACCTCGGTATCATCAAGAAGAGCACTGCTACCCAGATGCGCACTCAAGCCATCAACCTCTCGTTGCATTGAAGAGTTGCCGTGCTCCCGTTGATCGTGTGCTGAGCTAGAAGGGCGCTTGATCGGGCTCGGCCTTGTTATCGGGAACGGTTGGCTGCCTGATTCTAGCGGAGAGCGGTCGAACGAAGTAGAAGCTTGCCTGGAGTGTGTCTTGGATAGGCCTGCTTGCTGCAGTGGGAATGCACCGGGCACACCGTGGCTGTTGGCAAAAGTAAGGCCATGTCCGGGATCAGATGGGAATGCACGACCTGGTGGAACGGGGCGAACACCATTCATCCCAGGTGGTGCTGCAATTCCACCACTACCGTTGAATGATCGCAAAGGGTTAATCATTGCTCCGTTTGACGAATACATGGATTCTGGTGGAAGGGTTGACCTAGGAGCCATCCCGGGTATACCGGGCGGATTGAACGGTAGGCCACCGAGGCCAGGGAATGCTGGAGGATTTGATCGTCCTAGAGGCGAAAGAGGGGCGGAAGGTTGAGGGTGATGCAGTGGAGGTTGTTGGTAGGCTTGCCTGGCACCCAAAGGACCCCCGGATTGTGCATGACCCATGGAGCGTGGGGAGATTGAAGGATGGTGGGAGTCAGCGCTGTTAGGTTGCGAATGAGGAGAGGATGTGGAAGAGCCATGATAAGAGGGTTGGCGAGGTCGAGCTGGAGTCGAGACTTTGGGAACGACGGGTGTCGCCATTGGATAATGTGGGGACTGTGTGAAACCTGGGGGAGGCTGAGACTGGAAAGAATATGGAATGACGCCGGGCAGTGTGTGAGGAGGTGACGTTCTGAGGTGTTCACGCCTGCTACCACGATCCTGGATTTCTTGTTCTCGCGCTGCGTCTCGATCCTTTCGCGCCAGCTCTTCCCGTGTCTTGCGCTCCAGTTCTTCCTTGGCCTTCTTCTCCTCGATCTCACGATCTTCCTTCTCTTTGCGCTTGGCCTCCTCTCGCTTTTTCTTTTCCTCTTTCTGTTCCCGTTGCTTGCGTTCGGCTTCAGCGTGTCGCTCCCGTTCCTCTTTGAGTCGTCGTTGCTTATCCGCTTCTTTGCGAGCACGATCTTCGTCTTGAGCCTTCTTCTCAGCGTCGCGCTTCTTCCGTGCTTCTTCCCTTTTCAACCGCTGTTCCTCGGATTTCTTCTCCTGGGCAGCTTTGGCGGCCGCCTCTTCAGCAGCCTTCTCAGCATCTCGACGAGCTTTCTCCTCTTCCTTGGCCTGCTTTTGTAAGCGCTTTTTGTCCTTCTTCTTTTGCGCCTCCCTAGCTTTCTTGGCATTCCGCTGCTCGTTCAACGTCTCCTCTTGAAGAAGCTCGTCAATCAACTGTTTCTGGCGTTGTTCGGCGACCTTCTCTCGATATGCTGTCATGACTCGCTGCTCAAACATGCGGGCAGCGAATATTTGAAACATTCGTCGACCTTCTTGCATGCGTTGTTCCTCAGTCATGGCATCCTGTTCTTGATTAGCGACCATAGTCAATGGGTATAGATATGAGAGCCCTACCATCTCATCTTCATCAAACTCTTCCTCCTCTTGGCTATCGTAATCCTCATCTTCTTCCTCATCGTCGTAATCATCCTCGTCCAAAGGACCATGATTGTGCCCATGAAATGTCTGATGTGCAGCAGCTATTCCATACTGGGTGTCTTCTTCTCTTTGCATCCTTCGCTCTGCCAATTGCTCCATCATATCAATAAAATGCTTTCCGTCATTTTTCAGTAGATCGTCAGCAACGGTGAGTATCCCATCTGGACATTGTTAGGCACATGAACGTATAATCTTATCAGCCAAGTCCACATATCACATACCTTTCACAGTCAGGCTGTTTCCAAATGCGAAGAAGTCAGCCCGGGCCGCCCGAGCTTCATTGTCCTCAAGATCATCGTCACTGTAAAGCTCTTCATCATCCTCTTCCTCGTCTTCCTCGTCCTCTTCCTCCTCATCCTCCTCTTCTTCCTCCTCATAGTCCTCTTCTATCTCTTCTTCGTGGTCTTCAGGCAGTTCCTGGACACGACTCCGAGACGGATGATATTGGCCGTGAGTGCGCGTATGTTGCCCTGGTGGTCGAAGTGGCGGTTGATAAAGCCGAGGCGGAGGAATTATGGGAGCCCCTTCTTCGAATGCGCCTTGGTTATTGTTCGCGTATTGTTCGAGTTCTTCGTAATAAGCGTCGTAGAGCACTTCGAGTTCTTCTTCAATTGCAGTTCGCTTCCTTCCGCAAACCGTACAACTGCAGGAGTGCTTTTGTTGCTCTTTCATCTTCTTCAGCACAGCATCCTTTTCGACCTTAACAAGCTGTCTGCGCTCTTCCTCGCCGAGCTCAAACCAGAAAGTTCTTATGTTCTCGCGCTCTTCTAGGGAAGACTGATTCCAGATGCTGCTGTTTTTCATAGGCTTTCCGGTAAACCGATTGATGTATGGTAAGGTCTGGGGAGGCGGTGGAGGGTGGGAGTGGGAGTGGGATGCGGACGGAGTTGAAAGTGGCGTTGAGCTGCCTTCGCCCATATTGTGGGAACCAGAGCGACTCTTCCTGCTCTTCCTCGTTTTCGAGGTCTCGGCCGGGGTAGCGCCGGGGTGATGGGGTCCGTTAATCATGGGCGGGTCATTGGGGTGATGCGATGAGACGTATTGATACGCAGCACCGGGTGTTGTATGGTGGTGTTCCGAATGTTCAGAAACGCGATCACCGTGCAAGGAATGCTGCTCATCTGCTGCGAGTGAATCAATATCCCCAGAGGCCAACGCGTCGGGGTGTTCCGCAGCTAAGCGGGCAGCTTGTTTCTGTCGGCGCTTCTGTTTCTTGCGATTCACGGTCGGCATAGGGTTCGCGATATCTTCAGTCGGTGTGGTGTCCTGAGGACCCCGCGCGTGGGTCCGGCCGGTGGTTGCTGGCAGCGGAGCTGCTGACATGTGAGTCGCCATGATGGAGGTGGGATAAGCTCAAGGGCTGCCTCAGCAGCATACTAATGCAGATAAAACAAACAGAGAGTTAGAGACGCAATGGTTGAGAAGGTGGGGGGTCAGGCGAGAAGAAGCGGAGAAAGTAAGAGCCAAGGACAAAGGACCCTACCGACAAAGCTCCGGCGATTCCACCAAATGGTGCTCAACTCACCGGATATTTCCCCCTTGGCGTGATCAAGTACAAAGAGTCAATCGCGTCTTTTGTTTCTCACTTCAGAGGAAGTTCTGTAGTGACAGTTGGGAGGGGGTGAGGTAGGATAAGACCACGGGAGGAGGGGGTTGAAAGACAATAATCCCGGCGGGTCACGACGTGCCTGCGCTTGTGGTTGGGTTCTGAGGTGCTGGGACAGCAGCGGAGGGGGAAGAGCGAAGGGGTTCGAGTCGTAGCAAGGGCCAGCAAACTATCAAGGCTCAAGAAACGCCGCCAGATGAACGTCTGATCAAACGCCAATGGATGAATGGAATGATGGGCTTTCCTGTCTTCTGGCTGGTTGTCGTGCCGCCGCAACGGGATAGCCGCCGCAAGCGAGCTAGTGCCTGAATCGTCAGGTTGAAATATTTAATTGCAAGCTACAAAGAGAGTGTGGCCTTGGAGAATGACGGAGAGTATTGAAAACAGAGTACAAGCCAAGTCTATCTGAGCTAGTTGTACCATTGAATTGATACAGGTAGCTTCTTCGACCCCCAAAGTGATTTGCAACCTTGGAAGTATACTGGCTGCTTCGTGCTGATCGCTACAGTGCCAATCACACACGTGATTGCGAGTACCGCTCTGCATCTGCCGGCAATACTCCATCTAGGCGGTCAGTCCGTTCAACCAGGAGAAAAACAGACTCCACTAAGCACTAACCGGCCCTTAAGCACCGAGCTGGTCCAGTTGTGAGACACAAGTAAAAATATCTCGCAGGCTAAGAATTCAAATAAAAGGGCCCCATAGGACGATCAGACGGAGAAGATACCCATCGTATCTAGTTTAGTCTCCTATAGTCAAACCCGGCGTGAGCCTTAGTAAATCTCCGCTTGGACTGTAAGCGCCTTCCCCTTCATCTTATCTTACTCTTCAGCTTCAACGCTTTTTTTTCTCTCCCTTTTTCCTTTTCTACACTCTCGCTCACCTATACATTTCCCCTCTCTCCCCCCTCTCCTTGTTCTCTCTTTTCGGAGCCGTACCCGGGTTTCTCGACAACCCCCTCCTCCCCCCAACCGCAACGGCTCGCCACGGCACTCTGACATTTCAAGGCCACCTATTTTCTTCCCCTAAGCCTTTCGGGCCGCATCGCAGTATCTGCCCAGCTCCTTACTCCTTACTCCTGATCTGGACCGCCCTCGTAATCGGTTGCCTTATCTGAGATCCAACTCGAATCACTTCGAGTCCTAATTCAATACCCTCCATCACTCTTCTGTACCAAGAAGGGGTTTACAAACATCATAATGTCGCAACAGCCAGATGATAATGTCATGCGCAGGTATGTACAGTCTCGAGGCTGTGGTCAACATCCCAGTCCCGGGATCCCCGTGGCCCTTGCGATCCCATTGCTTCCCGGGCAGTGGGACGTTCGCGCATTTCCATTCGCACGTGCTAATCCCAACAAACGTACAGGAAGCTCGTGATTATTGGTGATGGTGCTTGTGGCAAGACCAGTCTCCTTAGTGTTTTTACCCTCGGTTACTTCCCAACAGTAAGTTCTCACCAATTGTCTCGAAATTGAACCCCATGGCTGATCTGTTACTTTATCACAGCATTATGTTAGTACACGCGATATCCTTCCCCCGCAATCACATGTCTGACTTTCGATTGTTAGGTGCCGACAGTATTTGAAAACTACGTGACGGATTGCCGAGTCGACGGCCGCTCGGTCCAATTGGCATTGTGGGATACAGCAGGACAAGAAGATTATGAACGTTTGAGACCGTTGGCATACTCCAAAGCCCATGTGCTTCTAATTGGGTTCTCAATGGATACTCCAGATTCGTTGGAGAACGTGAAACACAAGGTCGGTATCAGCGAAATTGAAGGGTCGGACAATAATACTGATCTGCGGCATAGTGGATCGACGAAGCAAACGAGCGATGCCCCGGTGTGCCGATCCTTTTGGTTGGGTTGAAGAAAGACCTTCGCGAAGACCCAATGGCAATCGAAGAGATGCGCAAGAAGTCCCTTAAGTTCGTGACCACGAAAGAGGGCAGTGACATCGCGTCGTCGATTGGAGCCCGCAAATACCTCGAATGCTCCTCCCTGACCGGCGAGGGTGTCGATGATGTCTTTGAAGCAGCTACCCGTGCTGCGCTTCTCACATTCGAGAAGCGAAAAAGTTCATGCTGTGTAGTTATCTGATGTGATTTGAAGCGTGCAACGTGCCAATTCTTTCTCTTGCCAGCGCTCGGTTTCTCTCTTGACTTGGAACTTGATACACTTGTTCACCTTGGCGATATCAATTGACGTTCCGTTGTATCATGCATCACTGGCGTTTGGGAGGTCCTTGTGCTAACCCGTTCGATTGATCTGGGTACGATATCTGCTTTCTGGTTATTTCGGCCTTTTTTTTCCTTCTCTTTCTTGCGTACATTTTGCGTCTCTTTCGAAAGCTGTCTTCTGTCTCATGCTTATTATGCACGTGCAACTCCGGATTCCCCTCCTTGCCATTATCCATCTCTCCGAAGTGCATCGCGACCTCACTCATTATACCACTTTCTTCCCATGTAGTAAATCCTATGTTGAATTTGAGCGTGATATTCATGCATAATCTGTCTGTCATACTACGTAGATGAGGCTGAGATAAATAACACCCCATGTCTCACAGCTACATGTGATATCTTCTCAACTCACAGTCCCAACAAAGCCATCTTACAACTGGTCCGATCGCGAAACACCAATTGGCTTATCAGAATGAACACAATATGCAAATTGAATCAAAACAAAAAATATAGTTAAAAGAAATGCATATGATACATAGCGCCAAAATGATACATATCCAGAACCCTCCCCTCCCAGATCAACATTGGGAGCAACTTTCAAGCAGACTTAATATCGCGCCTGGGAAATTTCAACTCCATCCCTCTATTTCTTGGTTGGCCTCTTCCAGTCGTGGTTCCACCCATCAGCGGGGGGAGACTCGGTCTGCATACGGCCATACTCGATAGGGAACATATCGGTGAAGATGCCCTTCTTGTTCATCGAGACACGGAAAAGCTTGCCTCCATCTCCAGCGCCGGTTCGAAGCTCCTCACAAGCCTCATGCATACTCTGGTACTGGCGCATCATCTCGAGTTCTTGCTGACGGCGCTGCTGGGCCTTGAACAATTGCCAGGCGCGGTGGATGGTCCAGTGACGAAGGTAACGGTTACGAGAGAAACGGAGAGGACGGGGAGTGAGAGGGTGGTGAAGGAAGTAGCGGATGAGAGCTGGGTAATAAGTTAGTTCATGGTTCTTCTGAGACGTGTTTTGTTCGTCGCGAAGAGCTCCGAGGGTCGGGGTCGCTGTCAATGTGGAACGTACTAATGCGCTTGTCGACGGTGGGGCCATTCTTTCTCTTCGCCAATGCACTTGTGGTCGAGAAGGGTGCTGACTGCAGAGCTGCGGTGACGGGTCCGGGCTGTTGTGTTTGGCGGTTCAGGGTCTCGTGGCATGCCCGGGAGATGGATGGGCGGACCGGCGCCATTGACATGGGAATCTTGAATACATTCGCAAGTGATGCGAGAGCTGGTGATAAAGACCGCATTGTGTTGGGTATCTTTGGTGTGAAAGGAGTGGGAAGGTCTCAATGCAATTGAATTGAGTTCCTCGGGGGGATAATTCCCTGATGGCAGAATTCAGTCCGCCTATTTAGCCGCGCGCTTAAAGAGATCGTCATTGCCGCTGTATGACCTATAACACCACGGTCTTTACTCCATAGTTCAGATGTACTATTACTCAAAATCTGATAATATGGCGGCCTAATTATAGAGTGAGAATTGTTCAATATTTGATGATAGATACAAAAATATCACTCGGTGTCTTCTGGAAGATTGCAACTTGCCTCCGACAAAAGAGCGGAGCCCGGAGATGAAAGAATAATGTTCAACTGAGTGGAGGCCATAAAGCGGCATCACCGTCGAAGTGTCGGCCCGGTAGGATGAAAATAAGAACGCCAAAGAATGCAAAATGTGCGCCGAAATGAAATGGAGAGGGGTATTGACTCAAAACAAGGGACAAGCGGCTGTTCAGAGCTACCGGGTGGATCTCTTCGAAGCTTGATGCTTCTTAGCCCGATCATAATTGAGAACCTTGCGGCGACGGTGCGTTTGTGCCAGTTTCCAACGGCAGTAAAGGACCAATGCATCCTTCAACAGAACGAACATGCACCCGCCGAGAACACTGCGGCCCCAGCGAGTCTGGAGGAGCCCTGGACGAGTTCGCTCTAGAACTGTGGACGGTGTTGTCCAGGCTTTAGGCAGAACGCATTTGAGGATGCCACCCATGGAAGCTGAGATTGCCGGGAAGACCAACGCGCCAAGTATGATATCTGCAAGATTGCCGGTGTCGTGTATGATCTCGTTCTGTCGTCGTCCAAGTCCAAGTGGGTTCTCGTTTGGCTCCGGGTTTTGTGCTTGTCCGTCGGCAGCGTCGGCATCTTCGTCGGCGCCAACAGGTTGAGCCTGCTCGGCTTGCTCCTCATTGCCCATTCCGACATTGAGTTCAAGATCGATTTCCATGAGAATCTGTCCATTGCCGTTATCCCCGAAGCGGTGAAGACCCTCTGCCTGATCTTGTTGCTGTGCATCATCTAGAATTTCCTCCGCCGCCCGCGGCTGAACCTCCGCGATCCATTTTCTCTCCAGGCTGCCAAATAGTCGCTCATAGAGTGCACCATAGAAACTCTTCACATATGGAAGTGCTGCAAATGCGATAGAAGGCGTAGGAGGCCACAGGTCAAAATCGGGCTCTTGTGCCGGGTTATGGGCAGCGAAGAAAAGCACTGGAATGGCTGGGAGCAGACCTTCCGCGTAGCGCGTGCGAGAGAAGATGAGGACAAGAGGAATCAAAGGTAGACCAATGTTCAAACCCGGGTTCCATGGGCCGTCCATGCTTTCGTCCATGATTTGCTTGGCTTCCTCTGTTCCGAAAATGAAATACATGGAGTAAACACCATGCGCACAGCATCCAGCCCATACTGTACCCGCCACAGTAAACATCATGCCTGGAAGGACCAGTCGACCGGCAACCCGCTCAACCAACCGAAGAGCATCGACCATGTAGCTTCGAGGACGGGTGACGACAATCTCTGTTTTGCACTGTGGGCATTGCATCGTAACGCCTCCGGCGTTGTTCTTGCGTGTTTTCGGGTTCTCCATATCTGCAAGCCAGTCAAGAAGACAGGCCTCGTGAGCTGTCAAGGCACACGGGCATGGCGACCGCCATTCCTGATTCAGCGGCGAGATCTCCGTTTCGTCTGTGTAGCAAATCCAGCATTTGCGCGGTTCATCGTCATCGGTGTGGGGTTGTGATGACTGTGGTGACCCATTCAACGGTTTGACAGACAAGTCTAGTTCGGGACTTGTAGTTGGAATTTCCTTGTTGAGAAATACCGTTTCGATGCCCTCTGTTGACTCAGTCGACTCGGTCGATGAAACTTGGAATGTGGAGCTTGCATCAGAGCTGGCGGTCGCTCCATCGGAGGACCTGGTTCTGCCCGCAGCAGAGTATTCTGGGATGGACGTCATAGATGTGGTGAAGTTCAAGGCAATACCTATGGGCTCGGTAGTTTGAGAGACAGGCTCAGCATTTTCCGAAGAATGGCGCAAAACCAAGTGTGTAATGCCCCAAAGAAGAGTCCCCACATGGGGAGGTCGAGTCTCTTAAAGGCGGCAATGAGCCGCGGCTGTCAAAGGCGGTCAAGGGTCTAAAGGTCCGTTCCCGGATATGGGCTTGCTTGCGGACATGCAGTTGTCCAGACTCTATCAATCTGATTTATTTTCTTTTCAAACACTGAATGTGAACAAGGCTAGGATTTGGGATGATTGGAAATCCCATTTTGGAGTGCTCCATACTGCGTACGACTAAAAGGCCACTAACACTACAGAGTACAATAAAACCAAGATATGATGGCAGTTCAGTTAATCATGAAATAACGCTCGTTAAACAGACAAAGTAAATTAGCTGTGAATAGTCGATCTGGTAGTTTAAGTAGCGTTGGCTACGCATCCACGCCCTAATGGGCGTTGAGACAAATTGGGCCAAAGAAACTACTCCACTTGGTGGACATGCCCGTCAGACTCTCTCTTGCCATCCGCAGATGCAGCCATCTCTTCAATGGTATCCTCCAGCTTGGGTGAAGGAGGGATTTCAGTTGTCTGTGGAGTGGCCGTGGCTGGGACCTCGGGTGACTCGACCACCTTTGCTGCCTTCTCTTCGTCAGCTTCTTTGAGAATAGGTTGAATCGGTGCCACAGAGGGCTCGGTGGGCTCGGCGAGAACGGTTTCTTCGGTGGACAAATGGTCGGTCTCATCCTCTGGTTGGCTTGTTTGTAGCGAGCTAGCATCTGCTGGTTCAGATGATTCAGGTGTCGGGTCTACAGATTCACCGGCGGCGTTCTGGGCGATGGGAGGGGCCATTGACTGTACGGGATGTAGAGATTTGTCCCCGAGATCAACAGGTTTCTTCTCAGCCTTGCTGCCCGGTCCGACAGTCACTCTGCCGTCCTGGCCCACCTGCCAGACGTTCAAGGATTCCGTGATCTTGATCTCAGGGAGAGTGGGAAGCGCAGTAGCGGGTTTCTCTGCAGCAGGCTTTTCCACAGCAGGTTTACGACGAGCTGGACCGCGGGCTCTTCCCTTGCGGGCATCACTCAGTGGCTGCTTCTCAACTGGCGCTTCGGGCACTTCCTCTTGAGGCTTGGGTTGCTGGGGACCGAGTTGCAAGCGTGAGTTCAAGTCAGTGAGGAACCCAGCTTTCAGAGCCGCGATTTTGCTGCCACCCGGACGAGCTGGAACAGCAGGCTTGGGCTTCACTGCAGGAGCCTCCTTCGGGGTCTCCTCGCTAGCTGCTGGAACCTGAGAGCTAGGCTTAGTGGGACGGGCGGGAACTTGGGGCTTTGGCCTCTCGGGGATGCTTGGTGGCTGGCGCTTTTCGATCGGTGAAGATTGGGGTTGTCTCTGTGGACGAGCGGGGAGCGTAGGCTTGGATGGTACCTCGGGGCTCTTCACTTCTTCCTTGGCAGGCTCGACGGTGGTGACAAGACGCTGGCTTTCGGGGACATCTTCCCAGATATCATTACTGGGGAAGCGTTGCTTCAATGTGTCGGGTCGCACAAGCTTTTCCCTGGCACCTTCACCTTCCAGAATGTGACTTGCAACCTGATGTGAGTCGACTTTGTCTGCTTGCATTCTGCGTGTAGCTTCCTGCTCAGGCGTTTCGAAGGTCTCGGGGGAGTCCTGGGCAGGAACGTCTGGAGTAGTAACAGTAGCATGGAGCTGCAGGCTATTGGGGGTATCTTCCCAAATATCCTGACTTGGGAACCTGTGCTTGAGCATGTCAGGCCGCTTCTTGAATCGATCCGTAGCGGAAACAGGTGTATCCTTCTTGTTATCGTCCTCGGGGAACAATGGCTCATATTCCTCGACATCCTCCAGGGGGGTATGTGTATCTTCCCGCGAATCATAGCGTGTCAATGTCGGGAATTGGACCTGGGCACTCGCCGATCGACTGTGCGAACGACTATGTGACACACTGGGGTTCCGACTGCGGGCTTCGTCCTCGAAGCTACCCCGACGATCAAATGTGGGCGAGATGGCAGGATGGAGGTACGCCGATTCGGGACGGACTTGATCAGCGGCCAGGATTGGATCTTCGTCATTCTTCATCTCATCGGATAAGGGATCGTTCTCTTCTAACGCAGGGGTGGCAGAAAATCCGTCAGGGTGATGCAAAGGGTGCTTCGGATCATCCACGTGAATAACTCCACCCTCATGGTTTCCATGCGAACTAGATTTACGATCACGAAGGGGTGATCCGACTAGTTTTGGCGCAGCTTCCGAGGGGAAACTCATTTGTCGGAGAGGTGATTCAATAGTTGGCTGGCTTTCGTGGCGTGCCTCAGGTGGGGGAGACGCTATGCGATGGATATACTCATCGGAGGCCATGTACCCAACTTCTTCATCAGGGGTTCCCACAACACCTGGAGAAGTACCTGCTACTGATTAGCTTCCAGTTTATAACACCCTTATTCCAAATACTGACCCAGACCCGATCCAGTCTGTGCAGAGCCACGCACGATCTTGTTCAGATCATCACTGCTCAAAGCCCAATCAGGGCGTGGGGTCCCGACACCGGGGCCATATTGGCCTTCCTCTTTAGCAAATTCGTCAGGATGCTTCTCATACCAAGCCTTCTCGAATTTGTCTGATTGCTGAACACCATGTCCATGGAGCCCATAGCTACCAGGAGGCAGTGAAGAATCCCGTGTACTACGGGAACGGTTATGGTTACGACCGGATCGCTGTGAGCCTTGGTCGACATGAGGGCTTGGGGAAGGAGCCTGAACGTCCCCAGCGTTAGGGTACATCGGCACCCGGAAGCCCTGCTCATCTGGGTGCTGAGTCGAGTACCTGCGATCATTCGGCGCAGTGGACGAATCCGCACGAGAACCGCTGGTCTGGGAGTGTAGCTCACGACTTTGGCGTTCTTGTTCGGGTGAACCCCCGCGACCCAATCCAGCTGCAGCGGCCTGCCGGGAATCAGTGCGAGTAACAGCCTGGACCTGAGCTTCCGCACTTGATGTGGGCAACGAGGGTCTTGGTGCATGGATCTTCAGATCACTGCTGACATTCCGAGTCTCCGCGGGGGTTTGATGGTGGTTATCTGACACATTCCCCGGGTCAAGGTCGGCGTACTCGATTCCCTCCTCGCCCAGAGATGGTATTGTGACACTAGGCGGACGCTGGGGTACGTCATTTGATACGGTACGGCTCATTCCAGGGCCGGTCCATTCATTGAACGGCGAAGGGGCATAGCTATCACGCATCGGCGAGACTGAGCGGTCATTGCGGCGGTTTCCCGGGCGAGGTGGTATCTTCGGCATCTCTAGCGACGATGAGGACGGCGGTTGGGGAGAACGAGACGGCCGGGGAGGAATGGCCGGGGGAGCTTGGGTTGACATGATGATACACTGAAAGCTATTGGCGGGTGAGCAGCGGTTCCACGAGATTCCTCATGCCAATCGGCAGCTAGGGCTCTTGTCACAATACACACGGTCCTCTCCAACTTGCAGGAGTTGGATCATCGAAGAGCTATGGTTGACACAGGAGAGCCCAAGCATACATGCAGAGACAAACGAATAAGAATATTGAGGATCTGCTTACCCAAAGATGCTGAGACGTCAGATTTTAGTCCTCAAGGACAACAAGAACAAATTGCCTCGAGCAAAGCCGATGCAATTCGAAAGCCGAGTTGGGGACAACGATGATGTATGTTCCTTTCTGCCAGGCCTACGACGGGGGAGAGCGGCCACGTTGAATGATACTCGAATCTGCCTGATTTGCGCTGATTCTACACCGCCGTATACACCGCTGTATACACCGCCCGTGCATTGCACAATGAAGCTATCCTCTCGTTCTTACGTTCTTAGGCGTTGATGGCTCAACCCTACAGTCATTCATACTCCGTACTACAAAGCATGCTTTGACGAATTGATGTCAATCTTTATCGAGAAGAGATTCTCGGGTATACAGCGATACAAACTTTATCATCATGGAGTACTTAAGTAGTAGTTAGAGTAGGTCTACGATAGTAGTGGCAAAGGAAAAGAGAACCCTAAAAGTGAGGAATATCAGGTAGCAAGGTAGACTCCCTAGCCAATTGAAAAACAGATACATAGTTGCTTTGTTTGCATTGATCAGATATCTGTTTTCTGCCTGCCAAAAGCCCGGCACTAAGACAAGGATCAAGGTAGAAATCAGGCATATCAGGGCATCGTCCGGCCTGGCCGCTCTAGTTCTTCGTACACGCCTGACGTGCTCTGACCGCAAGTGCCGTATTGTCGTATTCGTAATGTAATTCAAAACATGACCTCATGGCGAGATTACCATTTTCGGGTACTCAGTCTTCTGAGTGTTGAAATGTCTCACAATAAGCTGATATCTGGGAAAGCCAGTCATCGCGTTGCGTATAGCCCAAGATTAAACCAAAAATTGTGGGCAGCTCGTTCACCAGCTGTCTGATGTGCCTAGACTGCCTAGGTACGGAGTACGAATCCCTTTAAATGCCCAATATTAAATCAAGTAGAAATCCGATAAGAGGATGTACGAGTAGGATAGGTACCCGTGAGTCCCAGACAGCATTGGGAGTACGAGTAAGATACAAAGTCCGGAGAAACCAGCTTAGGCATGTTATCTCTCTTCCATTGGATTGGTCGATCATACAGGTTCTCCGCATTGGGATCTACAACGTGCAATGACCTACTGCTGATACCTTTCTCAACATCTAGCATTCCCATATCGAGTCCCTTCCTCGGTATGAATCATTAGAGGCCACCTCTCAGAAGTTATCTACAGCGTGCAGCGCATTGCAGAGCAGCAAAAGGCTCCTGAGCAGTTTGCGGGGTAATCTCATACTCCCGAGGTTGGGCTCCACCTTACGTTGCATAAATCGAAACTTGAGATGGAGAATGTCCCCATTGGAGAGGTACAGAACGAGCCAAGAAATCTGGCTCTGGTGCCTAAGAATTGCCAAACGCAGGGAATGGCATGATTCATAATCGGGTCGGAATAAGGCCGCTTACTTTCCAGCATTGAAGGTTTCGACCCCCCAAGGCCAAGAGCCCGACTTTCCATGACTACAACAACGCTGCTTGGCAAGCTTGATCACAAATACAGAGAACTCCGTATGTCGGTTGAAACAGCGAAAACTCCTATTCTGGTGGCCCGCGTAAAAAAAAGGGTTAAAAGAAAAACAAGGATATATCAGCTGTAGGAACGCTCAACGACTTTGAAACCAAAGACATGCTCAGCAGGGTTATCCCAAACCAGACCAAGGCATACAAGTACAGGGCAATAAAGACTCAAAACCAATTCATAGCGCGTTCCAGTGCACGTTGTCCATGTGGCATTTTGTGGTTCCCAATGGTGGCATCAGGCATCTGATCGTGTCGCCCAACGCTTCCAATGCTGGGAACAACCCGAAAAAGATATTCGGTGTAGTAGAAAGCATGGAGGGCTCGGCGTTATCGTAGTTGCGATTACACAATCATCTGCGCAACTCCCTGGCCACCCAATGTCTTGCTGCCAACGAATTCCTGCTTCGTGACAGCAGCGAGGGCGTAGAATACTGCTGCGATGAGAAGGAACACAGCAGCAGCGATCAGACTGGAGGCTCTGCTGACAAGGCTGACCCACTGAATAGCACTGAGAGCGACATAGATGCCAGCGCGCATCCAGTTGGTGGTGAAACGGCGGATGAAGGAATCGAATTTGGGGGAGGTAGGGCAGATTCGAAGCAGGAAGGGAACCTCAATGAAGAGAACAACGAATGCCGAAGCACTAATTGGGATTAGCTTGTGGCATGACAGGCCGAAGGGATTCCAGCTCACATGCAAAGACAACTGAAGATAATCAGGACGGCATTGAAGGAGAAGATGTTGGCGATTCCAAGGGCAAGGCAGAGAATAATGCACAATACACCGGTCCTAGAAAGCTGGTTAGACCCATCCCTGTATATGCTACGCGGATGCTCGGTGCAGGGTGTCTCAGGTCTGTCGCAGGAAGTATCAAGCAGCAGCCCAATGAACTAGCCTTGATAATCCCCTGCGACCATGCCCAGGCCGGTAGAAAAGACGGTTGATCGAGTCGCGGGGCGCAAGTCGCGTTGTGATTGACACTCACCATTGACCATAGATGCCTAGAAAAGATTAGAGGGCGTCACAGAAGCGAATGGAGCAAACCAGTGACTGGGAACATACTAAAATTGCGCGAACGGAACTCTTCAGCCAGCGTCATGGTGGGCTAGGTAGATTTGAGAGAGAAAGAGATCTAGAATCAAAGATGCACTGATGATCGGAGGTGTCAGAGGGAGCGGCAAAGTGAACACGCGGCTCCAGGGCGGTCAATCACAAACAACGGGAAGCAACGGCTTCAGACAATGAACTTTGAACTATGGATATTTTAAGAGATCTGGATGTTCAGAGATTTTGATTGTCGCATAGAGGAATCAAAGCCCTGGCTTTAGGCTTGGTCTGAATATCGTTTATCAGGCAGACGCCATTCCCGAATCAGTGAGATTTGCGTCGGCCAAAAATAGTCGAAGGCTCCAGCGAGTCCCAGAGAAAATGATGTCCTCTTGATTTGGCTCGAAATTGAGGAATAAATATGAACCAATTTATGGGTGACTTCAAATCAAGAATGATAATAACCTTGTTTCCATGCATAATCTGGGGAGTACGGCTTCTGATTTCACGCTTGATGCACCAACTGGCACAGATGCAATCCCGAACGAAGCCTGCATGAAAGCTATATGGAGTAGCCCTGGAAACAATGTCGGTTTCAAAATAGAATGTTGCTCATGACAAGAGATATCATCAAGCAGATCTTCCCTGTGGTTGGTACTATAGTTGCCTTCAGGCCCTCGTGGGGGCTTGCTCTATATCAAACTTTAGAAATGATGATTATAAGTCAGTATTCCGACAAAGGATAATGTTTATTTGATCTAGAATTCTCAGTAAAATCTCGTGTTCTCGTAACATGGACCAAGATTTAGGGCAAGGCTTCGGTTGGTTTCGCATTGGCGGTTCTGTTATACAGTGTCGAACAGGCATATTCAAGTAGCACAATAGGAACTAATGGATCTGACTCAAACATTCATAAAGGACTTGAGCGCACACTTGACCCGAGCTTCACTTCCCCTCCTCGAAAACGACTTGCGGTTCATCATTACATCGAGGTTTCCAAGTTCCTCCACCTGAGATATGTCTGGATATATCCTACCTACCCTGGCCTTGCTGTTTGCTCAAGCCTTGGCTCTGCCAGCAAACAACACAGCATTCGACGGGTTTGTGTTTCCTGGTTTTATCCCAGTTCCTGTGGCCAGCAACTACCAGCTCTGCACCCAAGGCTGCCTCCCTGCAGCTGTACTCTGTGCAGCTCCAGTCGTATGTATACACCTTCGAGTCGTTGATCCTTGGCTAAAAAGCCGAACTCCGTGAAGAATTCTTCACGTGCCAGTGGATGCAGCCCGGTTAGTTTCAACAGCCCTATTCTCGAGTGGTACACAAAGAGGGAATTTGGGGCCATCACCTTTGGGTGCAACTCAACTACAGCGCAACCAGGCTGCTGGACCTGTTGCATCAATATCACACCTTTGGTATGAATCTCAAAACAGGGGTTTTGAGGTATTCGCTCCTCGAACTCATATGTATAACGGAGATGATCTGGTGAGTCTGGAACTACTGTGTGTCTCATCAGGGCATGTCGATTTAGGGTGGGGAGGCCATAAGTAACTCGGGACTTTGTTATTTCGAACTTAATGGCGGTGCGCATCATGCGTCGGAGATTCTAATTCAAGATGCTCACTGGATGTAAATCATTTAATATGTGATGCAAAGAGACTGTACCAGCTGCTTCTTCCTCGGGTGATTTGCAAGGTTCCTATAGCTTGTTTTAGCCATATAGTTCAAACGGATTGCCTTCAATTCGTACTTCGAGGCTCAAGTAGTGCAAAATTTCAAAACATCCTTAGACTTCGGGATCACATTTGATTTATATGACACAGCACAGTCTTAGCTTGGAAAATCTGTGCAGCGGATCAATGCATACTCCCAATAGAATGAGTTTCAATCACCACTCATTAAAAAAATTCCCCTCCTCTTATAGCATGTATCTGAATAGTGGAGAGCGATCACCCAACGAGTCAGGGTCTGATGGATATTCTGAAGGGTCCATGGCATCACGCTTCTTGTTAATACGCTGATATGCCAGGCGCAAAACCACAGCTGCTATCATACCAACAACAACGAACGCTAGCTCAAGGGAGTGGCCAAGGATGTAATTCGGTGCATCTTGGGCGCGGTAGAAATTTGATGACATAGCTAAGACAGTGTTGTTAGTAAAGACTCAATCTTTTCGGAATTTCTATCATTACCTCCAGCCAAGTTACCAATTCCAATATAGATGGCCATTCCAGCAGCACGCTTATAATCACCGGCCATGTTAACACTAAGCCAAGTGACATTTCCAGGGAATGCAGGGTAGATGCCTAGGTTTGAGTGAGCAACGGCGCAACGATAAGTTGGAATCCTGTCTGTGTACTTACCAACTACCGCCACGAAAATGCCAAAATACATCACGCCTGGAACACCACGACCAGTAGATGCAAGACACATTATGAAGCCTATAGCGATCATGCCCATGAAGAAGAGAATAAATGGAGATCGCTGCTTGCGTCTGTCTGAAACCCATGCTGCGATGACGGCCACAATGGCGGCCGTGATGTAGATCGGTACCTATGAGCCCAGGGTTAGAGCTTTATCGACAGCAGTAGGGTTGCTATACTTGCAGTGAGCAATTGCGCAGTCGATGACTTGTAGCCTAAATCTTTGATGATAGATGGAAGAAACAGCGAAATGCCATATAACGGGCAAGTAATTCCCCAATACACTATGAGTCGTTAGCAAGAGGAATTTCGGAGATGCATTGGCTCGCGCGTCACTTACTGAACAAACCCAGCCAGATTTGCCAATCGGTAAAAGCATCAAAGACATAACGCCATTGAAATTTATCATCCTTAACAACCATTTCATGCGAGTCTGACGAATTTTGAATCCGAAGGCTATGAATCACAAATTGACGCTCTTTCTCGGTCAAGAAAGTAGCGGTTTCCGGAGAGTCGTGGATCGCGAATGGAGCCACGAGAGCTACAAGAACAGTGAGAAGTCCTTCGAGGATGAAAATCCATCTCCAGCCAGCATATCCACCGACACCGTCCATTTTCTTGGGAGAAGAGTTAGCATCACCATCGTGAATGAGTGGGAGAGTCTACCCACGGCAATGGCGTATGCGAGAAGCCCTGAAAAGGCACCAGCTACGCTAGCTGCACTGAAGAACATGGCCTGTCTGAATTGGGCTCGGTGTCGTGGATACCACAAAGTGATGTAGTATGCGACACCAGGATATAAGCCTGCCTCTAAATTTGCAACAACGGGTTAATATCCATCATAGCAAGGATATTGGAAGGAAGGACATTTCTTTACGTACCTGCAACACCCAAAAAGAGACGTGTAGCTAGCAGTCCGCCGTAATCTTTAACGACTCCCATCAATGTCTGTATGAGATCATCCATTATTAGAAATGATTTTTGGCATCTGCTGGAGGTGAAGGTCTCCCACCATAACGATCCCCCAAGCAACCATAATCAATGGCAACCATCTCGACGGTCTGAGCTTCTTGAGAAGCAGATTACTCGGCAATTCGAAGACGCAGTAGGTGAAAAAGAAAACGGTCACTATAAGAAAGCCAATGTCAGTGAAATCTCAACAACCGAGCAACCCTAAACAGATTTCAGGGCTGCTGAGTAGCATGACGCAAAGTATCTTACAAGTCCAATTGTATTGTGGCCCTGTCATATGCAGGTCATCCACAAGCCCCTCAATTTTCGCATTTCCGATATTGCCTCGGTCCAAGAATGCCAGTAGATAAAGCATACTGAGCATGGGAATCAAACGAATGTCCATTTTCCTGAGCACTGCAGCTTCGTCTACGCCTTCAAAGGATGGCGGACCCAGACTGCGCCCTTCCGCATCTGCAGATATTCCATTCATCTTGCTCTCTGCGCTGTATGGGGACTTCTCAATGGCATCTTCGAATTGCTGAGTGGAGGGCTTCTCCTTGACAGCCTTTGTGTCAGCCATTTTGAACGATGAGAAGAAGAAAGTAACGGAGTTCATTCCGCGAAGTATTTAAACTCCCTGACATTCCCTAAACGGGATAGTGTGACCCGGGGTAAGTCCGAAAAGTCGGGGGATCGACTATGTAAAGTGAGGGGTACTTCCCCTTTGACATTTGCGCCTGTCATACTCCCGAGGTCACTATTGCTTTGACTTTAGGGGCAAAGGACTTGAAAGACTTTCGCCTAATCTTACGGGTCTGGGACTGGGCAGTGGTGGCCATAAGCTTGGTTTGAGGCTTCGGTTTTCCATATATACTTCGAGGGATACACAGCTTCTAAGTTCAGTATTTCTTTTGGACATTATTTCAGCCTTAAGCTGGCGAATAATGACAATGAACAATTACTTAAGTAAAACTCAGCTACCAGCAACCAGTAATGCACTTCTCTTAAAACCATTGAGCCCTCTCCAGGGCTGCTCCCAGGGTTCCCGAGGTCAGACTCACGGTTGACACTACCATACTTGAGTAGTCTACGGGTATTTCTAAAGTGCCTTGAGCAAACCTCAAGGGTGAATTTACTCTGCAATCAGAGTTGTCAGAAGCTTTACAATTGCAGCCCTAGAGTTCACACAAGGTCCCCGAAGCCAGCCACTCACGTCTGTTCTCAGAGTGAGATCATCTCCTTCGGCGGCGGGAGTATCCCGACAAAGTTCTATCATTATAGCATCATAATACCACGGTGCCACCCTATCTTGACCCCATTCACTCAGTTCAGTGCCACAATGAGTCTCGCTCAACTCCTGTCTTTTCTCCCAGACTCATTCCTATCCCAACTCCCACTTTCAATCGAAAAGGAACAATGCCATCGACACCATGGACTAAGCCGGACACAAGCACCCGCCCAATCGCCGTCATTGGCGCAGGCGTAATGGGCCGCCGAATTTCCATGATGTGGATATCCGCAGGATACAAAGTAATCCTGTGCGAGAAGTCAATGGATGACTACGACGGCGCAGTGGACTACATCACAGAGAACAAAGACAAGCAAGCCGCGAAGCTAGGCACGGAGGTCGCAGAGTTGAAAGTCACCGATTCTCTGCAAGAAGCTGCCGGAAATGCATGGATGGTGATTGAAGCCGTGCCCGAGAAGCTGGAGATGAAGATCGAGATCCTGGCTGAAATCGACGCCATCGCCCCGCCGGACTGTGTAATCGCCAGCAACTCGTCCTCGCTGCGGACCAGCCAGATGATCGTCAAAACGAAGAACAATTACCGCATCTGCAACGGTCACTACTATATGCCGCCGGAGCAGACGTACTACGAGGTCATGTCGTGTGGCCAGACGGACCCGGACATCTTTCCGTTTTTGATGGAGAAGGCTGCCAGTGCGGGTTTCCAGCCTGTTCATGCCAAGGTTGAGTCGACGGGTTTGGTTTTCAATCGGATCTGGGCGTCCATCAAGCGAGAGGTGTTGCTCGTCCTTGCTGAGGGGGTGAGCGATGGCCATACCATTGATGAGATGTTCAAGGGCTGGTTCAAGGCCGCCAAGGGCCCTTGTCAGATGATGGATACGGTTGGATTGGATACTGTGTACAATATCGAGGTTGTGTATACTGAGCAGCGTGACCTAGACACCACTGCTAGGGACTGGCTGAAGGAGACCTATGTTGATAAAGGCAATTTGGGAGCCAAAACTGGAAAGGGACTGCTTGGATAGAGGTAGTTATAGGCTGTTTGGATGTTTCCAATACAAAAGTGCCTCTTCGAGAGTTATTGATGTGACGAGCCTGACTGCAAACCTTGAATTTAGCCCTAGAGGTACCTGAGATTGACGTACACCAGGATTAGATCGACGTGAACCAAGGAAGAGACAAAGAGGGAGCAACTTATGACTTTCTGCGTAGCTAAAAGCAAGAACAGAATCTCCCGACATCAAGTGATATTATTAATGTATTGGGTATCAGATTAGTCGGGCCTTCGCATGCACCCGGTGAGGGGATATACGAAGTGCCCATTCATCAATCAAACAACGATAATCGATCTCGTGGGCCTTGAAAAGTTCCAAGTCCCAATTAAACACACATCGGGCCTGATGGGCCCGGGGGTACAACAAGGATCACCGATCCTGTCGCCAGTTAATATACATAAGGATCCGAGAACAGGCGAGAAGAAGGGTTTGACCAAAAGAGAAAAAAAAAAAGAAAGTGTGAAAGGTCCAATAATCATCAAAGGTATTAGGTTCTGGGAGTGTGACAGAATGAAAGAGCGTGAGGTGATGAAAATCCAAACAGGGGTGTTCTCATAGGCAGACTGTCTGGATAACAGGCCTGTGAATCCAATTGAACAGGGTATAGATAAGAGGGCATTATGGTAGGCCCCACAGTGTGAGCTGTGGTCATTAGTGTAAAAGCACACCCATAGGGTCGATTATTGGGGGAATGATTAGTGACGAGGGTAAGGACTGGTGCCTCAAGCCTCGACCAAAGGAAAAATTAAAAGTGTCTCTTGCGGCGATGTACTTTCCATTCTGCTTTGGCGACACGCATGAACATCTCGGTGTCTTTGATGGGGATCCAACTGGTAAGAACTTTCATGATGTTCTCAAAGTCAGATTCGAGAATAATGTCTCGCATGCCGTCAATAAGAGCGGCAGAAGAAGCGTGCAGAACGTCAAGACTTTGACCAAAAGTTCTAGGGTTTTCAGGCTGATCTTTGTTCTTCGCAGAATTTGAGTGAGGGCCAGTGCTATCTTCGGCATCACCAAGAAGCATGAAAACGTCCCAAACCCGAAGCTGAGCCGGAAAGGGAATTGAATAGTTGAAAAGCGTGAGGTACCAGCGTGTGCCATAGGCCGTGGGTGGGATTCCAACCTCGTTCTGTGAGTTGGGTCGTTAGTGACTGCTCGCTTACATTGGGGGCGATTCTTACCAGTTTTGTGGCCACTTCTCCCCCGGCTAACCACTCGCGTTCAAAGTCGGCCAAGGCTTCCATTAGACCGGCGAACCCGGATTTGTAGAGTTCCTCCAATCCACGCAGTTGCCACAGCCTGACAAGCATGATGAAGGCATGCTCCTCGTCGTAGTATGCTAGCAAAGTGGCTGCGAGAGCTGCCATGCCTTGTACATAGCCCGTATCTGGGAAGTATAGGGACATGGCATGAAGAACGCGAAAGAGCAATCTTTGGCCACCTCTGTATCGTCTCCGGAACATGATATGGCTAGAAATTGTGCGCGGAACATCAATGTCAATTTGGACATCGTCAGGCGATGACACATACTGCAGTTCATTGAAGGCCTCAATGAGCTCGTCTTCTGGTGGACTTCCCTCATGGCGCTTGGCGCTGGCTTCAAGGAAAGAATACCATGCAGTTGCTCGCCATCGATCTGGGATACCTTTCCATGTTCGCTCAATCAACTTTGAGCTCCGCGTATCAAATTCAAATGTCATACCGCCGCCGTCCTTGAATTTCTTCTTGGGCTTAGCCATTTTGGTCCACTTGTCTTCACGCTGCCACTCCTTTCTCCGCATCGCACGGGTGGTTTGGGTGTCCTCGCTCTCGCCAGGAACGGACTCAGAAGGTAGAGTAAGCATATCAGCTGCCTCATCCTTGGCTTTGCGGTCTCGGTTATGAGGAAGGCGATTGGTCGCAGTGCGAAGGCGTGAGGTGGAGCGGCGCAACGGTGCACTATAGTTGCTTTGTGACGAAGTGGGGCGGTTACCCAACGAGCTCTGGGATACCTTGCGGTTTAGAGAAGGGCCATTGAATGAGCGATTACTGGCCGGGGCAGTTGGTGGACGGATAGACCGCTTCCGTCGAGGTGTTTCAGATGCCAACAGCAGGCTAGTGGTAACTCGCTGTAGAGGATTGATCTCAGATCCCTTCGAGTTTGTCGCTGGACGAATGAAACCGTAGCGGTCAACTTCTTCGACACCGACATTTTGCCAGTACTCAGCACCCCCTGCTAGTTCCTGGGTTTCTCTCTTGATTCGACGCCGCTCTACTTCGGCGGACGCTCTTGGTTTCGGTTCGGCGTTGGTCTCATTTCCCAGCATGGATGGTGTTTCAGATGTCTCGGTTTCTGGGTGCGCGCCCTCTTCCCACAGAACACCATTCTCAGAGGCTATTGCTTTCGCGACCTCAGAGTCCGTGACGTTATCTTCGCCCTTCTCGTACATTAGCCGGACTCGGCGTGACAGCATTTCTTCGTCTGCTGATATAGCCCTGCTCGGAAGACTCATTTGTCTGGGCCGGAGGGTACTGGCTCGTCGAGGGACAACCTTCGGAGTTCCATTTTCTCCCTCAGGCTGAGATTTCGCTGTGGAGGGAGGTGGCGTCGCCTCGGGGGAAGCTTGATTCGATTGCTGTTTTGGGGTATCTCTCGACTCCTCCCCTGGCAGTTGGCCATTTCCTTGACCGCAGTGCTCTTTCGATTCTGGTTGCGTGCTTTTGCCCAATTCTTGACCAGGATGCTCCTCTAGCTTATCCTGGGGCCGATATGGGTGTGGACGATTCATTGCACTCTTGATCAAGCTTCCACGATTGGAGAACTTCATCGGCTGGTTCAAAGCCTCTAGAGAGGACGTAGGTATATCCAGGGGGATTCCGGCGAACGAACGTTCGATCTGAGGCACTGGAGGGGGCGATCCCTCCGAGCTCAGTTTCCGGTCCATCTCCCCCGATCGTTTTCTCAGTCCTCCCCATTTGCGCTCCGACCAACGAGAGCCCGGTCGTGAACCAGGACGGGCTCCTGGTTCATTCACTGTGATGCTGGGTACGCTCCGCAACGAGGGCGGGCCTTCCGATCGAACGGTTCGGTTATCATCTCCGGAGGGTGTGAAGGGTCTAAGCCGAGAAAACGGATTACTGGGCGCCGAATTGTCACCAGAACCAGTTGACGCAGCGCTCGTGCTTAAGGACCTGCCATTGGGGCCTGATGGCGCATGGGGCGTGGGCAACGAGACCGACCGAATCGCAAGAGGGGTGTCAACCGCAACGGTGTTCTCGAAAGGCACTGTTTGAATTGTCTGGAACTCCGACCGGTCGGGTGATAACGATGCAGGAGTCTCATTCACCATTATCCCGGCATGACTTGCGGATCGCGTGCTAGAATCGCAAGTATCAAGGGATGCGCGTCGACTCGGAGCGAGGGTGGCTGGAGGAAAATTAAGCGAGTAACTGGAGAAACAACCAAAGGAGTGACAACGGTAAAACCACCAGTTCGGAACTTCCTCAGGGTCAAGAGAGAGGCTCGAGACTAAAATTGGGAGACAATACGGAGAGGGTGTGGAGTATTTTGGGGGAGGTCTTGGCACTACCCTACGTTGTACATCGTGCCGCCAATGTCTACATCTTGGAATTTGTACTATATTTTGTCAATGACGCTGTGCTCATTAATCTTTAATATCCTATTGCCTAGTCATTGTCGTCGCAATGGGCTTAAATTAGAGTCTGCAATCCACTCCGTAATATATCAAGGGGGTTTCATGTCCCACCTTGGGCCGCGTCGCGGTGGATCAGGGCAAGGAGATTATTGTGGAGCACGCTAAGGCTTAGGTTGGAAAACAATGCCTTAGACCGGGGGGCTTGAGCTTGGAGTTTGGACCATGTCCTGTAGTCTGGGGTCTGTATTTATAGAAACGACACAGTGAAGCCAAAACCCATAGTGCAATGTTCACCGTGCGACCTGAGGAGAACACCAGGTATCAGGCTCCCAGGGATATGTCCCAAAATGTACAATTCGTTCATAACTCCAGCAGCCCAGGCTTTGAAACCTGCAGGCAGTCGGTGCAATTAAAATAGTACCCAGCCTCAAAGTTTGCTTCAAGGTACCTAGTATGTAAAAGGTGTGACAAGATCATTTTGATGACCCAGCGTTAGATTCAACTCAGGCAACTGCTGTGGTGTTAGCAGCTGGCGAGTCACGAGCAGGCCGAGCCCGGTCCACAGGCTCTTTGGGTAACAGTTCGATCTGGCGGACCAAAAAACTCTTTTCGTCGGTGAATTGATCATCATCGGTTCGATCCTCCAGGAATTTTGGTAAAAATCTCAACAGGCGATCACGGTTGTTGATCAAAATGCGTTGCACAGGCACGGACTTGGTCGGGTTGGCCACAAATACCTGGTTTGATGTTAGAGAGAACGTCTGGTAGTACCCCGGGGGATGGCCATACCTTAAAGACATGGAATCCTTCGTATTGCACCATTTTTCGGTCGTCACGCAGCAATTTCATGCAGAGCTTCAGGTTGTCCCCACTCTCCACGTATGCCATCATGACATTGTAGTTCGCACGGTCCAGAAGAATCTCTCCTAGAAGCTTTATACTTTGTCGCTTGGTCACATATGAATCTGAGTGAACAAGAATGTTGTTAAATCGCCCAAAGAATAAATCGAAGTTGGTTGCCAAATATGAAGTCACAAGGCTCTTATGGCGAGTGACAATTTCCTACAGATTATGTGGTCAGCTACCAGAGTCACGACAGCTGACTTCATAACTCACTCTGAACGTTGTGAATGCATCTGCGCTCACTTCGAAGTTGCTCTTATCGATCCAATCGAAGAACTGCCAAAACACACCTTCTCCGCTTTGTGGGAGATTCGGCTTTACATCCGGTAATCTGATGGCCGATTCTCCTTCGCGGGACTGATCATAGAGGACAATCGCGGTGATTACGTCGGATTTCAATGCTTCCCGAAGAATGACACCACAAGGCATGGCGCTCTGGCTTTGCATATAGCCGCGACATAGCTCGACAATGACTTCTGGTCGGTGATGGACCAGCCATGAGATGACAGGGGGATCTTTATCATTTGAATATGAAACCGGCCGAAAGCGAAGGATATGGGAGAATATGGTTTGCGTGTCTTTTCGGGCTTCGAACGGAAGCAGGTGAATGCTTTGGGATAGATCATAGAGCAAATCTTCTTGGAGGGTTGCTTGCACGAGTGCATGTACTTGATCGGGCGATGTGTTAACCTCTATCAAACAACATTAGTGGTCTACTCGTTGTTTGCTCCTGCGGTTTCCGTGAGGCTGACCTTGTGTCCCCTGTACCATCACCTTCATTTGACTGAGTTGCTTGGCGAGCTCATCTTCAGCCTGGGTGGTTAATGAGAAAGTGTACTCCCCTTTCAAAAGGACCATTACCAACCTTTGGAGCATTTTGGGAATCATGGATTCTTAGTAGTAATTCCTTCGTTGACCGGACGATATCAGCGGGTTGTCGCGATCGGCCACGATTGAAAAAGAAAGCCATGGCGATATGGGGAGGATAGGTATGGAATTGAAAGAACAAAAAAACAAAGATCACACGGCCACAAGTCGAACTCGCCGAAGGGGGGAAGTCGAGTGGAGATTCAAGGAACCAAATGTGATGTATTCGAGGAATAAACAGACCTGGGGCGGGGCAACGGGGTTCTGGTGCCTGAGGCCTCCACTGATAACGGGATTTTTTTTTTATCGAAATTGCTATCTTTGCCCCTCCTCTACACTTCTTTGGGTCTTTCAATTTTTGTACAATTGATCTCATTGAGTATTGACAATCATGTCTGCCTCTGAAACTGCGAAGCCCACTGCTGCAGAGAGCTTCCCCGACTCTCACTCGGTGTCTGGCTCGTCCGATACCAGCAACGAAGAGGGCTGGGAAGATGTTGAAGCCGACGAGGAGTCGCAACCTGTGGTTGGACTCTTTTCGGAGCAGGTGTACCCTGATGCACGCACCATGCTGAAGGAATGCAAGGAAAAGTACAACTTCGACTTGCTGAAGATTCAAAAAGACTTCGGTATATTCCTTTCCCGTTCCTGCGCTACGCTGGCAAAGCAATAGATCCCGGAGCTAACCATCCTGATGCCACTAGATCTGGACTTCCTTGACAGCATCAAGTTGGTCAACTACGTTCGAAGCGAAGCGAAGAACGGAAACAACAACCCAGATGTTTCATCCAAGTCCAAGTTCGAGGACGACGCCTACCTCAAGCCCGTCTTAGAGGACGACGCTCTTTTGTACAGCTTGGATGAGCTTGCTGACGACCAAGGTGAGGAATCGGCCCCCAGCGCCGAAACAAATCGACAAGTCAATGAACTCCAAGAGAAGTTGGAGCAATTGCAAACTCAGTTCTCCGAATACCGCCAGGCTGTGCAAAAGTCTATGGATGACCAGTTGTCTAAGGAGGATGAGAAACTTGCTGAGGTCACCCCGAAGCCCTCGGCCCACACTGTCGATAGACTTCAGGAGGCCGATGACGGTTACTTCGTCTCATACGCTTACAACGGTAAGTTTTCCCGCCTAGCGGGGACATTGATTCGCCGCTAACATCGCCTTCAGCCATTCATGAGTCTATGCTGAAGGATGCTGTCCGCACTGACTCCTATCGCGACTTTGTCTATGAGAACAAGAATGTTTTCAAGGACAAGGTTGTCCTTGATGTCGGATGTGGAACTGGTATCTTGTCCATGTTCTGCGCCAAGGCTGGCGCAAAGAAGGTCATTGCCGTTGACAACTCGAACATCATTGATCGAGCCAAGGAAATTGTCCATGATAACGGACTTGGTGACGTGATCACGTACGTCCACTCTGAATTCCACACGAGTGACCTAGCACTAACTCTATCATAGCTGCATCCGCGGTAAGATCGAAGAAGTCACACTTCCTGTCGAGAAGGTCGACATCATCATTTCCGAATGGATGGGCTACGGTCTTTTGTTCGAGGCCATGTTTGACTCTGTCATCTATGCCAGAGACCGTTACCTTGTCCCCGGCGGTCTCATGGCTCCCTCGCATGCCACCATGCGTCTTGCCCCTTACGCCGACCCAGACTTCATTGCATCGCACATCTCTTTCTGGAACGACGTCTATGGCTTCAAGATGGACAGCATGCTGCACAAGATCTACGATGAAGCGGTAGTCCGCAGCATCCAACCTCAGTCTATTGTGGGAGAATCCCAAATTTTCTTGACGCTTCCATTGCAGACCATTACTGTTGAAGAATTGTCTTTCCTGAAGGAGTTCCAGGTTACATTGGACCAAGACATCGATGCATTGGACGGCTGGGCGATCTGGTTCGACATTTTCTTCATGCCCTCCAGCGAGTCTGTCCTTCCTGAAAATGCCATTCCCTCGGAAATGTCCAAGAAGGGCATTGTTTCATTCACCACTGGGCCTTACGGAACCGAGACACATTGGCAGCAGACAGTTCTTCTCATCGACCACGCCAAGGATAATGCTAAGCAGGGTTCTAAGGCATTGAAGAAGGGCCAGGTCATTACTGGCAAGGTTGGCTATGAGAAGACTGAGAAGGGCTCTCGCGGAGTGGACATCAGTGTCCAATGGGAGTCTGACAGCAATGAGAAGGGCGTCCAACTTTGGAGTCTTCAATAGTTACTGATGATGGTTTTTACGTTTATGATGGACTGAAAAATAGTTGGCTACTTGCATACAAAAGCTTTTTGGATCGCTGCATTGGTAGCTCATAGCACATAATACAGTATCTTTGCATTCGAAAAATAGCATTAGGGTATCTTTGTCGTCTCAGGTCATGCACTGGTCATACAATGCGGTTAATTATTCACGACTCTTTGTTGTAGAGCTGCTCGAACGCCTGTAATTGCTAGAGGGTTCTCCGTGGCGAGAGCGATGGCCATGACGAGAAGGATGATGGCCTTCAGATCGACGACGGTGGCTTTCTCGGCTTCTCACCCGGCGATGACGATGGGATCGATCGCGACTTCGATCTCGATGGCGGCGCTCATGTCCACCGGAGGATTTTCGGTCTTTCTCACTTTCCCTTTGTGGTCCATCTAGTCTGAAGCCATCGAGGCTGTCTACCGATGGCGATCGAGCACGCCGGTGGCTTGATCTTTTCACCTCGTCTGTTTTCAAGGCGTCTAGTTCTCGGCGCCTTTCCTCATTCCACCGCTTCCGCTCCTGCTCTGATGTCTTCAACTGTCGAACGCCCCGCTTTATAGCTGCAAGTGGGTCATTAGCACTCATGCGAGCTTGTGACCTTTCCTTGCGTCTCGGATCTGCGTTCCCCCATACATCTTTCTCGGCGGTCGAGCCTGGTGCCATGGCCTCCTTGTCCGCCGCGGAATACCACGGCTTTTGGCCAATGGTTTCCTTGAACCCGGCTGCGTTAGAGAATCTCATGGTGTATTGATCTTCGTAGCTGCGTTTCTTCCGTGCCGCTTCAGCTTCAGCCTCGGGGTTCTTCTCCGATTTAGTATTTGCGGAGGGGAACAGATTGATATGCCCGGCACTGTCTAGTATGGGTTCCTCTGCGGTACCAGACTTGCGAGAGGCTCGCACGAGTTCATCGCGTTTGGCGGTTGCTTGGGCCGCATCTTCTCGTGCATATCGTATGTCCCTATCTGTATCATTCTCCCCGGCGACCCGCCTTCTTTTGTAGGGCTTTCTTATGTCGTCAGAGGTATGTCTCGTTGATAAAGTCTCCGGGTCAGATGGACGAGAAGGCGGTGGAGGTGGGGATACAGATTCGCCGCGGAGTAGCTTTATCCTGCGCTTGGCATCTTCCTCTTGCATCAAGCGGTCATTCTCTTCTTCGCGGGCCTGTGCCTGTGCCTCGTCGCGCTTTACGCGGGCGACGTTCTCGGCGTTGTAGACGTTCCATGATTTTTTGCCCAGGAGGTGACTAGATATGATCAGTTAGCTAGGGTCTTCAAATGTAAGACGAGAAGTTGTTGAGAGTTTTACTCACAGAGGCATAGTGCAGTGTCGCGTTGGGGGAAGTTGAGTGCCGATAACAGAGAGCTATCGTGAATGACGTCCCCACGGGCCGACGCTGTTCCCGAGTGGCCAAAGTGCCCCCCCATAGCTTCACCTTCAACTCTCTACCTTTCTGCTCGCGATTATTTTACGTTGGAGTCCCAATCACGAGCACCCTCGAACATAATAACTCGGTAATCAACACTGAGACAAACGCGCTCAGCCACCGGCTTACACAGTTACCTGCTGGGTTCCCGACACAGTGGCCTAATACGACTTCCACACGTCCACCGCTTCGACTTGCGATAACTTCAATCCACCATGTTCAATCGCGGTAATATTCCGAACCCTTTCAGTTCCAGTGGACAGCCACCTTCGCAGGGCTACTCGAGTCCCAGCCAGGCCCCGCCACGGTACGATAACGATCGCCCCCCTTTGCTGCATCCAGGATACGCAGCTATTACATGCGACGTGTACTAATGACAGGTATATTCAGTGATCAAAGGGGCCACGGGGGTCCCCCACCCCAGCAAATGCCATCTAGGATGCCGGCCGGGCAAAGAGGCCCAGGTCCAACCTGGAATCTTCAGCCGAGAAGGAGCCCGAATGACAACTACACATTCGGTAACCTGTGAGTGTCACTCTATTATAATACAATGCGTTGCTAACATACAGCGCAGTGTCGCCGTTTCACCCCAAGATATCCCACCTACCCGCGATGGGACCGACATTCTCCTCCTAATCAACGATCTCTTCGTCTTCTCTGCTCGGCCTTTTGATGGACCCAGTGATGGTTGTCCTCCCGGATGTATCGGAATTTCGGATGCTCAGCGAACATGGGCCAACATCGGAATCAGAGATACGATCAAGGTACAGCTCTATGATCCCTTTAGCAAGGGTGGGCAGGCGTACCTCGGATCTGCGGATATTGAAGTCAGCTTTGCATCTTCTATGCCGAAGAAGCGCCCGGAGACTCCATATGATCAGGATGAATTAGCGCAAGCTGTGATTAAAGTAAGCCATTTTCATTCCATGTCCACAAGAACCCCATGCTAACAAATCTCAGAACTTCGAGAACCAACTGTTCTCGCCCGGCCAGAGAATTCTTATGGACAACAAGAGTATTCCACTATTGTTGCAGGTCAAGACTGTCCAGCGGGTTGACTTGACCTCCGAAAAGGGATCTGGTGAAGTTGAGACCATCCCAACGGCTAGGGGCATTGTCACACGGCACACCCAATTCAACTTTTACAAGGATTCCAAAACTGGCATTAACGTAAAGGCGTCTAGTCGTCGCCCCGCGGCCAACTCTATCATTCAGCCTGGCTTCAAATTCGAGGATATGGGTATTGGTGGTCTGGACTCCGAATTCAGCACGATATTCCGTCGCGCTTTCGCATCCCGAATCTTCCCTCCTGGACTTGTTGAAAAGCTGGGTATCCAGCACGTCAAAGGTCTCTTGCTTTACGGTCCCCCTGGAACTGGTAAAACATTGATCGCCCGGCAAATTGGAAAGATGCTCAATGCCAGAGAGCCTAAGATCATCAACGGTCCAGAGGTCCTCAACAAATATGTTGGTGCATCCGAAGAGAACATTCGGAAGATGTTCGCAGATGCCGAGCAAGAGTACAAACAGAAGGGTGATGAGAGTGGTCTCCACATCATTATCTTCGACGAGCTTGACGCAGTGTGCAAGCAGCGTGGCAGTGGAGCCGGCGGGGGTACCGGTGTTGGTGACAGCGTGGTCAACCAGCTTCTCTCAAAGCTTGATGGTGTTGACCAGTTGAACAACATTCTGCTCATTGGAATGACGAACCGAATGGACATGATTGATGAAGCTTTGCTGCGTCCCGGTCGTTTGGAAGTGCACATGGAAATCTCACTTCCTGATGAGTACGGCCGAAGCCAGATTCTCAACATCCATACCGAAAAGATGCGAAACAACAACGTCATGGCTGGAGATGTTGACCTGGCTGAACTTGCTCACTTGACTAAGAACTTTTCAGGAGCCGAGATTGCAGGTCTAGTCAAGTCTGCCTCGTCGTTTGCATTCTCGCGCCATGTCAAGGTGGGGACTATGGCTAGTATTGATGACGATGTCGTGAACATGAAGGTTCAACGGGAAGACTTCCTCAAATCTCTTGATGAGGTCAAGCCTGCCTTCGGTGTCTCTGAAGAGGAGCTTTCCAGCCGTATTGCTTACGGCATCATTCACTACTCTCAAACAATTAGCGAGATTCTGCGGGAAGGTGAACTGTTCGTCAAGCAAGTTGGAAAGGCTGAATCGACTCCACTGTTCTCTGTGCTGTTCCACGGTCCTCCGAGCAGCGGAAAGACCGCCCTGGCGGCGCGAATTGCCATTGACTCTGGCTTCCCCTTCATCAAGCTGATCAGTCCTGAAGACATGGTTGGCTTCAACGAGGCTGCCAAGATCGCGCACATTAGCCGAATCTTTGACAGTGCGTATAAGAGTACCACTAGTATCGTCGTGATCGATAACATCGAACGAATCATCGATTGGGTGCCCATCGGTCCTCGCTTCAGCAACAGCGTGCTACAAACCCTCATGGTTTTCCTGAGGAAACAACCTACGCATGGACGCCGCCTGTTGGTTCTTGCTACTACCACTGAACGTGCGTTGATGAAGCAACTAGACATCTACAACTCTTTCAATTCGGATATCATGGTTCCGAACGTCAGCTCGTTTGGCGAGCTTCGCCATGTCATGGAACAGTCAGGCGACTTTGATGCCCAAGAAATTGCGCAAGCACTCGAGTCTGTCGGTGGTCTCGCGGACGACGGACGATTGAGTGTGGGTATCAAAAAGATCCTCCTGGGTATTGAGACCGCCAAGCAAGATTCCGACAAGGTTGGTCGCTTTGTGCGCGTCATCAACCGTGCGATTGAGGAGGAACAGAGCTTCCAGTAAATAATATACCTCAGTGGCCTTGTTGAGGCCTCAATGACATACTGCTGTTTTTCAATAGCTAGAACTAAATCCACTCGTTGGATCCAACTGCATTAATATTCATATTTCTGCTTCTTGTAAATCTAGACCGCAATCTTCTGCATTGATCCTTGAAGTCGTCCCAGACACATAGGCTAGGGGCAATGAAAAAGGAATTCCAGCCTCGAGTGAGGGCTTATCGACTTTTCAAGCCTACGCTGTTCTCATATTTGCTTATTTCGATTCCCGCACCTCCTACTCACACCGTGGTCCTCGCGTCGTTTCACTTCGTCCTTCTTTCTTCTGTCTCTCGGTCACCTCTCCGGTTTCCATCTGGTCTTCACCCTTCCTGAAGTCGCTTGCTTCGTGATCTCCGCACCGCTTCACTTCGCTTTCACTCTGTGCTCACTGGTGCCTGCTGCTTTCATTGCACTAGCAGCCATCCAGCGACTACGCGGCCTACAAAAAACCGCCCTTCGAAGGAGGAAAGTGAAGGGTCCCTACGAGCACAAGCTGAACACTTAATCAACGACACTTACCACAACAGCACGATGTTACCCAGAGGACTCTGAAAGTTCACTTCCCTAGGCGCCTGGCATCCTATGAATTGGTAAGAGCCAACTGAAGGACTCTTCAGGCTGGGGAGATGGGACCGTAACATGGAAAGATTGATTGTGGTAAATAGAGGGTGCTTTTGTCCAATAATGATGCCTAATAAAGACAACTTCCAAGAGCATGGCTCATCTACCTAACAACCTTGGAAATTGCATGGAGTACTCGGTGGGTTCAACCCCCTAGGGAGGCCAAGACAGCCCTAAGGTGTCCACCCCAGTCTAAAACAAGCAGTACAACCCTTTGATACGAATACTATTCGCGGCCTGGGGTGTTTCCACAGACAATGGAGCCACAAGAGGCCCGATGTGACACGTCTACCTGCACGAATGCCTAGCCTATACATGAAAAAAATAAAATAAAATAAAATAAGCCTATAGAACTAGTATCTTTGAGAGAAGACCCCCCACTATACGTCGAGATACACAAATTTCCAATCCAAATATACACAGACCCAGCAAGAGAACGCCAATCAACATTAAGAGAGAATACCTTCCTGTCTCGTCCAACGAGATCCCAAATTTTATCCAATTGTCCCATCATATCAATCATCACGAAAAGCCCACAAAGCCAGGCTCGGCCCAATCAGTACTCGTCATAGGCGTACTTCTTCGAAGACCGTCGGTACTCCTCCGGGTGGGCCTTCTCAGCCTTGGTCTTCAGGGCACTATTTTCAGCCGCGTGCGTCAGCCTTCTAGAACCCCAGCAGGCGCTAACGGCGCAGGGACAGAGTTGATCGACACTGCACGTGCCAAGCTCATCCGGCGGAGCGGAAGCCCCTGTCGCGGAGCGGAGCGGAACTTGCACGTCCATCGTTTCAGGAATGGGGGTTTCAGGGGTTCGCATGCTTACCTGACGCGCTTTTGAGTCCATTCCAGATCGCGCTTTGTCTCTCGTGCTGTTTTCAAGCCTTCGTTGAAATTTGAGCGCACGCCCTTCAGTCGTCGTTGAGCCATCGCTTGCAACTCGAGCAGCTCTTGCTGCTTTGCGTTGAGCTGGCCAGATCTGCATTTCGATTCTCTGTCAGCTTGAAATTTGCAACTCTGCCGATTTGGCCATTCGCATTTCGCGAATGATGATCTCCAGAGCTTGATTGCATGCGAAAGCCCGTGGAATGGGCGTTTGATGCAGAGACACTCACGTTTGCGCCTGTCGTGCCAGGCCCTTGTCTAATGGTGTTGGGTCGAATGCATCTTGCATGCGGTCATTCAGGACATCAACAACATCAACTCCAGAGTACGAGGCCGAGCTGGATTCATAGCTGCGGCCAGCGGAGCTGAAAGTGAGCCCACCAGACGAACGACTGCCGGCAGTGGTGCTAGCATCATCATAGTTTGGTGGTGAGCCAGGAACTCTGGAGATGGGATAGAGTGCCGCCGGTGCCGGTGCCTTGGAAGGGGCGTGGTATGGGTAGGCAGCGGGCTGGTAGTATTGACGAGTGGACATGATGATTGACTGCGACGACAGCAGGTATATAAAGAATATGGGAAGAGAAAAGGATTCTCAAGTGATACTCAGTCAGATGCAGATGGAGCAAAGATATGAGTGAAGATGTCTTGCAAGAATGTGCAAACGAACTGGACTGGGAGTGACGGGAAAGGAAGAGGAAGGAAGGACAACCTCACTCGGGCCAGACGGGGGATTTTATAACCTTCGGCGGGGATTCATCCCTCCGGCGGATGCTCCCATCCTGACATGGGAGGCGAGAGTGATGGCAAGGGTGCAAAGGCCTCGAATGAGCCATTGGGCCATTCGGGACACATTGATTCGCACCCCTCCTCTGTACTCCCAATCCCCGAGCTCCATCTGCACCTCTGTATCCGTATCTGCCCGTCCATTTGCCTCTTGGACCCCTTTGACCCCGCCTAGGGTGGAAAAAAGACTCAATTTGTCTGGCTTAAGAGGTCTGCCAACCTCCACTAGGGTTTCCGCCGTGCCGTGGCGGCTTGGTGTGAAACCGGTCTCGATCTACGCCTCTCCACTTGGTCTAACTTTTGGGGCCAAAGCGTCGACTGGAAGCTTTCAGGAATTCAGGAATTGGGTAGGAATGAAGGAAAGGGTGGGTTGGTGGACGTTGGGAGCAGAACTATATAAAGCTCGGCGGTCCGGTCCTTCCTATTTTCCAAAAGATTTTTCCTCCCTTTCGACATCTCTCAATTCCCACTTACTCACAACGATCTCCGATGAACTGATTTTTGACTAGAAATTCGGTGGCTGGGAAGGACGACGGTTCGACGATCAGGGTTGATTCGTTGGACGTTCCGCGATAAGACGAGCTACGGAGTAAAGCGGCATGCCATACCTCTTCTCCATTCAAGGCTAATGAGACCATTAGTTGTCTTGCAATGTCGTCTACTTACCGTCACTTGGAAAGAAATCTCTCGCCGGCTTTCATCCCGAAGTCTGAGAAAATCAAATGTCTTACGGCCTTACATCATTTTCGGAGCCCAAGAGCCCAAAAAAGACGAGGATCGGCTGCACAACCGTCCAAGCGATTAGGGTCACACGGAAGATCAGTGTTGGACACCACTGCATGAACCGAAGGACTGTGGAAAGAGCAATGATTTGAAGGGAGCACTGTTCCTACAGCTGAATCGGTGGCCCCATGCTTTCTGTCGTGCAAGGTTCGAACAAGAATCATCCTGGTAAGTGATGTGCAAATCGGCAAATCGTACAACCGATGTATGAGCTGCTCAAGTCGAATGACTGGAAGGGAAGAAAATATTCATTACCCAAAAAAAAATTTCAAGCAGACGATCCTGGTCCCTCCGTTTGCCCGCCTGGATGCGGCTATTATTGCTGCACACGAAGAAAAAGCCCCCCTTCCCCACGGGTCCACCAATGGGTGCCAGAGCCTCTGGCAGCAGGAAAGAGATTCCTGTTGCATTGACAAGCGCTGTAGACGCCCATCAACGTGGGAGGACGACCACGTCTCCCCACTCTATGCAGACGGCCGATGACTTGCTTGAACACAGCTATGGGGCATGTATGAGGAATGGGGGTCTCTCTGCAAGCCGTCGGAACCACAATTGATGCCATGCTGTGCCGCACACAGCTCTTCGTCATTGGTCCCAGATACTTGCTGACATCAAGACCACGCAGGCCCGACTAGGTGGGAACTATAAAGCTCTTACAGGGCAGACCCTCCGAGGTCCGGGTGTATGATCTGGATGTATCTTGCTGGTCCAGTCCCCCTGTTGGCACCTTGCTATCAAAAATCCCTTACCTGCATGCCTTGCAGCCTGACGACTCACAATATGCCCCGTCAACCCAACACAATGCTACCGAGCCCTGTGCCACCCGGCCTCCATCTGCTGTCTAGTCCCCAGGGACTATTGCAGGGATACATACACCATTTCTCCAATCGACGAGTCCGGTGTTCTACAGTGTATTCGGCTAGACCAGCATCGGGCAGCACGGCAACAAATGACGCGCAGCACAACTTCCAACCTCGAAATCTCGAACCTTTCCATTTCTTCGTCATCGTCTTCCCACTAATCTCCTGATCCCTCCATTCATATCATGACAATCTTCTCTTGTTCGTATCCAGGGAAACCTTCCATGGGTTACACGAACAAGTTTCAATCAAATGCCCAAAAAAACCATCCGGATTTACTGACCTTTAGATCTGCACCCGATCTATTGTATACAGCAAAGTCTTTTGGATCGACAATTCCAATCCCAATTCCAAGTCGAAATCCTTAATTGTCTTTTTTTTTTTTTTTTCCAACGCACAAGTGGGGTTGAGGGGAGTGTTCTACACCGCCACATGCAGCGCCCTAACTGGCCATGGCCAACTCACTCGCTTTACCCCTTTGGGGGATCCTGTGCTGTCACCTTTTTTCCCAGCACTTCCTACGAGTACTATCGAACTCCAGATGGGCTTGGGGTACGGGCTACGGGCTACAGAATCCGAAGTATAAAGTATACGAGGTTTTTTTTGGTTTCATCTCGGCACTCTCTTTACCTCTCTTTACGAAGAATTGGCTCAAGGCGAGAAAGGTTGAATCGGCCCTCTGGGATCCGATTGGGTCCAATATCCGGGCTTATAGACTTTGCAATGATTCATAACCCATTCGATTTTTTGCCTTTGATGCCTAACAGCCGAGTACTTTCCAGCCCCCTTGGACCTAAGGTTTGGTGACAATTATTAGTGCTCATGCACGTCAGATTCACGGAGAACAATACTTCTTGTCTTCGATTCATTATTGCTTTCCATTCAGATCCTGTCTGCTTTAGCGTATACTTAGTAGCCATGTATATTCTCAATCATAGAGGGGTCTCTATGTATATATCTTATCGCTTATGAGCCAAGTAGTATATAATCCTGCGCACTGTGTACACAGAGAAAAATGAGGAAAAGGGCAAAAAAAAGAAATTTATTAACAAATACAGATCCAAGACGAAGATGGTTGTCATGCGCTTATAAAGTCTGGTATCGTAGGCATGAAGGCAGGAGAGCGAAAATAAATCCAACGTTCTTCGCAAAAGCAAGACAGAGTAAGCGCTGGCGCCATGATATATGGGTTGAATAGTGTATCGGAGGGGAGGGTCGAAAGACAACCAGGGCTTGATCTGATATAAACATAAGCGCCCTTCCAACCCTATGCAAATGCTAGGGGGGATAGTATCAATGGCTCAAGATCAAATGCATGTAAGAATGTGGGATGGAAAGTTCTCAAAAGAGCCAGGGCAGTGGTGGGACCGGCCGGGAACAATGTTAAAGATGGACACACGGATTGTTGTGTGCTTTTGCGTTAATTGTTCAGATATCCGATGCCGCTGGGTGAACCAAAATCCGATAACCCTCCATTCAGAAAGAAAACCAAAAAGACAATCGCTCCGTAGTCCGTCGTGAAAGGTTCGAATGCAAAAGCGGAGGATATATAAAGCTGAAAACAGAACAAAGATAGTAAGACAAGAACATGCTATTATAGCAGCAGAAGATGAAGGTGGAGGGCGGTGGTGACAGTGATAGTCTAATATGAATGGGAAAGATGTGAAGTCTAGCGACGCGCAGAGGCTGCACTTTGGCGCTCTGCACCAAGTCGATCACGGAGGAGCATAAGCGGTCGACTAGGGTCGAGAAGACCCATCATCATCTTGCCCAATTCGTTGTGTTTGATCGGCTTGGTCACATAGTCATTGAAGCCTGCGCGGGCGGCATTCTCAATCTGGTCGGTCATGGCGTTGGCGGAAAGAGCCATGATAGGAATCTGGGGGTAATGGTTCCTTTGCTCCCAGTCACGAATGTCTTTGCAGGTTTCATAACCGTTCTTGATGGGCATCTGGATGTCACACTACAGATCAAACTTGTTAGCTGTGCAAGGGGAAAAAAAGCGAGGATGAAGACTCACAATGATGAGAGAGTAATATCCTGGTTCTTTCGAGAGAACCATGTTGGTACACTCCAGTCCATTGGAGGCAGTCTCTGACATAAGTTTGATTTTGTCCAAGTATTTCAGCATGACCTTTGAACATGTCAGTAATTTGATCACACAGACTAGATATGAGGGAACTTACATCGCGATTGGTTTCATCGTCCTCAACAAGCAAGACACGATATCCCTTATTTCCCAACACTTCCTTGACCATCTTCGAGACAGTCTTGAAGTTATTATTGATCTCGCGGGCCATGTCTTGATTGCGATCCTTGCTAAGCTCGCGTTTGCTCTCAGGATCGAAGATGGCCGAGAAAGCAGAAGGTTTGACGGGTTTCGGCACAATGAAGACTTGCGTCCCAAGGCTAGCCAGCTCTTTGACCCGGGTGCTGATTTGGCGCTTTTGGTAGAGGTCTGCGATAATGACCACAACCGGCGCAGGGTCCATCACTTTGTCAGAAACATTTTGAATGACTTCCAAGATATCATCAGTTGGGAGGTTCAGCACGAGATGCGTGCAGGGCGCCGAGCCGGAAGCAGAATGCATCATGTCTTTCCATTCATCCAAATCGGGTAACGTCTTCACCTTGAAGTCAATCTCGTGAGGAACAACATGTTGGATGTGTTGTTTGATGGCCTTCTTCGAGTTCTCAAGATGACACAGGACGACGATCGAGAAAGGACCTTGGGATGGCACCGCCACTTTCCCTGTAATGGCGCCAGGTGATAGAGAGGCCTGCGATAAAGGCGAACCGCGGGTTGGGGATGAGCTGGACTTGGTAACGGAAGGTTTGATTTGTGAACCTGAAACAGCATCTGGCATATGAGCCACAGCACTTGTCTGATCCACCGGAGGCGGTAAAGGTGTGATGCCAGCATCAGGGGTAGGGAGAGATGAAGACGCAACGGAGAGCGAAGACGAATGGTTCACAGTGGAGCTTCTGTTGGACGAGTCGGAGCTTCTGGCAACCAGCGGCGGTGCTTGTTGATAAGAGGTGGTTCTTGAGTTGGCTGGTCTTCTTGAAGCGCTCGAACTCTGGCGCATCAAGCTTGGTTGCTCGGATGGGGATGGAGGCGGCGGCGCATCAACCTTGACGTTGAAGGAGAATTTAGCCCCCTGACCCTCTTTACTGCTGGGTGTGAGCTTGCCACCATGCATTTCGACGAGTTGCTTTGACAGGAAAAGGCCCAGACCACTGCCTGCGTGCTGCTGTGACCCATTTTCTCCCAATTGACTGAACCGCTGCATTAAGCG
This sequence comes from Penicillium salamii, assembly GCA_911197225.1. Lineage (NCBI taxonomy): Eukaryota > Fungi > Ascomycota > Eurotiomycetes > Eurotiales > Aspergillaceae > Penicillium > Penicillium salamii. The sequence goes on along the minus strand of CAJVOY010000153.1, from coordinate 730,414 downwards.
TTCAGCATCGTGGGAGCTGAAACCTTTGCCGGTATCCACAACCTCGAAGTTCATGAATGCCTGAGTTTCATTGGGTCCTCCGGTCATATTCCGGTGCATCTCACAGCAAATGTGAATTTCACCTTGCGCGGTGAACTTGACGGCGTTTCCGAGGAGGTTGATCAGGACTTGGCGAATTCGGAAGCGATCTCCAATCACCATTGATGGAACATCTTCACTAATGAGGTAGTTGATTTCAAGACCTTTGTCAATCGCCCGTGAGGCGATGGTATCAATCACATCCTCAATCATCGACCGGACATGGAACCAGGAGTTAACCATTGACATCTTGCCAGCTTCGACACGAGACACATCGAGAATATTATCCACCAGCTCGCGAAGGTTGGTGGAGCTATTCTGAATGGTGTCAAGCATTCTTCGTTGGTCGCTATCAAGTTGTGTGTCCAGAATGAACGGAATAGTGCCGAGTATACCATTAAGCGGTGTCCGAATTTCGTGCGACATGTTGCTGAAGAACTTCGTCTTCGACTCCATTTGGTTGTTCAGCTGTTGCATTGCCTTGTTGAGTTCTCTTTCAAGGTTCTTGCGGTCGTTGATATCGGTGCAGGTTCCGTACCAGGAGGCTTCCTCGCTGCCAAAACTGCTTGTCTGCACGCGAACTAGACGAACCAAATGCCAGCGGAAATCACCACCTCGAGAACGAAGACGAATCTCAGTTGAGTAGAACACTCGACCATTCTCATCTTTTTGCAACGAAGCAACGCCACGTCTGACGAGTTCATCTAGGGCTGATCCAACCAAGAACTCGGAAGGTTTACCAGAATCATCGTCAAAGGCACTGGCTGCTTTGTTGAGGGAAAGTCCTCCACACTTCTCCAAATCGTCAGAATGCACATGTTTGGTGAATCCCAAATCGTGCGCCTCCTCGATTGTTTGGCCTGTGTACAGACTCCACTGCTCGTTGACGAAGATCAAGCCGCGGTTTTCTGTTGCCTCGAAAACAACCTGAGGGATGGAATTGGAGAATGCTCGATACTTAGCATCAATCGCAAATTTCTCTCTTTCTTGCAAAGCTTCCAGTTCAGCGATATGTTGTTCATGGATGTCGAGGAAAGATCCAATCCAGTAGAGAACTTCTCCAGTGGAGGATAACAATGGGTTGGCCCGGAAAATGAACCAGCGATATGCCGACTCATCGTTGAATCTTCGGACTCGCACTCGTTCAGTGAATTGAGCGCCCGTTGACAGAGCAGTGGCCCATTTGCTACTGACATTGTCACGCTCGCTGCTATGTATGTTCTGCCATGGGTCCCGCAATTTTTGCTCTTGATGCTGACTTCGTCTGTAAGCATCAAATTTGGAGTTAGTCCAAATAACCTCGCCGCTCTGCGGCTTTGCCAGATAAAGATGCAGTGGGATCGAATTGAGCATCAATTGGGCTATGGTATCAGAGAACGGGCGCGGGAGCTCCCTTTGCAGTTGAGCATAGAGCGAGTTTGTCGAGGCCTGCCGAGATGATTGCTGGGTTGGCGAAAGAGCATGCGGTGGTCTGACCTCTTGTAGCGGCGACAGAACAAAAGAATCCTGTGAGCTGTGCTCCTCAATTGTGGATGGCTTTGTCGCGGATCTCCCCGGGGAGATGGATGCCGACGTCTCAATATTGGTTTTCGCCTTGGAGAGTCGCGGTCTGGTTTGGGAGTAAGGGTCCCGAGACGCTTTGTATTGCGCGACATTGAAATAACTGTCAGTGCCTTCTCCGGCAGATCGCGATGTCAATCCTGGGGACTGAGTCGCAGATCCAAACCCTAGATGACCAAGCTCAAACCCGGGCGTTCCAAGCGCGGAAATGGCAGGGCTATACCTCGCAGAAGAATGATCACTGGGGCTAGGAATGCTGGCGTGCGTGGACATTGGGTTTGTGTTATCGCCAACTGAATAGCTGACATGTCCACTGAGCCCTGCCACAAGCTCCATCTCACTGCTTGCATCTGAGAACGTCCCACCAAGGCCTAAGAGGTGCCCATAACGAGGACTCTCTACCTTCGACGATAGTTGCCTTTCAAGCTGACTATAACGTTGAGCTAAACAGAATGACGTTGTCAAATGTGGCATGAGGAACGCCAGTGACTGCCTGAGGTTGGCCGGGTATGGGACAATTGTGCACAACATTGACACAATCGCAACGGGGAATCGTAGTGTCGACGATGAACCCTTATTGGAGTTGCCTCCATGTATGAGAGGGACATGAATTACCGTCTTGGACTGATCAATGCCGATCGCTTCTAACGGCAAATTGTTGGCGTAATCGTGTGAAGGCGGATTTTGGGAAAAGGCTCCCTCGTCGACCGTATGATTGGTAAAGAAAGGATTATTATCTGCATGTGTACGGGGTGCAGGCGAAGGAGCTGGAGATTGGGACCAGGGAGACTGCGGGACTTGTTCGTACTCATCATACAGCCTCAATCCAAGAGAACCGATGCTGTGCTGTATCGCGGCATGTCCCATTCCTTTGGGGCCGGAATCATCGGCATTTGGGGTGACTTGAACCATTTCGTTTGGACTGTGGACGGAGTCTGACCATGCCTGCGGATGTTGCGGTGAGGTTTCTGAATATTCGCGAGTCAAGACAGTAGGGCGAGTGCGTCCAAATAGCCTCGCCACGCCAGTGCGCTTGATGAGAGGATCATGCTCCACCTCCAATGGTCTGGCTACTGGGAACACGGCCTGCCGCATATCCCCGAGGAGAGCGTTGAGGGTATCATCTTCGGGTTCTGTATTGTCCTTTTGGTTGGACTGGCTCGCAGAGGACTGTACTTGATCTGCGATTTGTACATGCTTCTTCTCAGACTGTATTTGGGTCTTTTTCTTATCGAACCCAGCAAAGGAGTGGCGTGATAACAAAGATGGTCGCGGAGACCCAGGACCCTTCGGCTGATGTAGATCTGTTTCAGGTCTCTTGGGAACTTGGCTTTTGCGAGGATGGCATGTCTCTGCTGGTGTATCCTTGTTGAGATGGCGCATTTGCAATTCTTCCAAGGAGGTATCAATGTTTTGATTAAAAACCGCCTTCTGTCCCCAGGGTACATTCTCTAGGTCTGTAACATCTCCTGGGACGGCAAGAGAAACACGCTCGGCTCCGTAGTTTGTCTGCATTATTTCAATGAGATTAGACCACCATGCTTCGAGCCCCGAGTCTGCATTCAGCTGAAGCGTCAGATCATAAAGATCCGGGCTAGGGAAATTTGGGTCTTCCTGGCCCGGACTGGATTGAGATGGCTGGAAACTTGGCTGCTTCCGCGATTCTTCGTGTGGTTCTGGATTCTCTGGTATCGACGAGGGGAAATTTTCTGATGGAAGTTTCAATTTGAACTGTCCACGTCCCGTTTGCTCGTGTCCCCTTTTCATCGCTTGGTTCTGCATTCGCGGGAAAGGGTAAGATGGCGTCTGTTGTGGATCGCGACTATCGGATTTGGCCTCGGTCCCCGTCACTGTTCCAGTCGACTCCGTCGATCCGGTAGAGGGGGGCATCACGGTAATGGGGACCTCCATCGAGGAGGTGGACAGTCGTCTTTTTCTGGGGGTATCACTCGAAGGTTCTGACGCGAGTTGGGCCTGGGATGAATTTGGCGGCTGGGTCTGTTGCATCTGTTGATAAACAAGTAATTCTTCCATCTGTCTTCGTAGCTCCTTCAGTGTGTGGTTGCTCCGTCCTTGTTCTTCTTCTCGCTCGGGTTGCGATCGTAAATCCTCAGTCATCGGCGTCAACCCACTCACTTCGTCGGTTGAGTCACCGCGCGACAAGCGAGGTGCGTTTAGCGTCGACTTCTCCAGGGCATCGACTCTATCTGCGAGCTGGTCGACCAGTTTTTGGGATTGGTGAACATGCGGGCGGTAACCGGGCGATCGGAGAGGCTGCAGGTGGGAGTGAGGTACGCCAGAGGAGGTCAAAGTCTCGTTTGGCGATGGGATTGGAGGACTCCCCCGACTATAGACATCCCTCATTCTCGCACCTCCGGAAAGGGGAGTGATCAAGGTGGAGGATCACAGGAACAGGGCGTGTGGCAGGACCATCGAGGTCGCAAAGGGAGCCAAGGCAGAGATTTAGAATAGGATAGATAAGGTTACGAGAGTCGAGCAGTCGAAGCATACCCCATTTGGGATAGAGTGTGTAGTGGAAACTGAAAGGGAAAAAGTGGGTGACCACATCCTCGATGCGATGACGTAGTAAAAAAACCTGGGATGTTCTGGTCTTTTACACCTCTTCTTCTCATCCTCTCATACTCTCTTCTCCTTCTCTTATTTAATGTTAACTCTCAACTCTACTTCAACATGATCTGGATATATCCATCTGATCTATCACATCTGGAGTATCTGGAGTATCTGGAGTGGGATGATTCCGACCTCGAACCACACACAAACAACCGAACCAAATGGCTTAGTACGGAGCAAATATAGACAAATCCGTACTCGCCGTATGGAATATGTACGGAATAGAACATTTGATATGACCATGTGTCTTTCAGCTACGTCTGTAGTACTCTGTACACCAATCCAAGTGCGCATGTGCCCTGGACACCTATATAGGTGTTGATGTATAGGTGTGTATCACACTCGTACGGAGTAGAACAACTGCATTTGGTTTTCCCGTACGACACATTCGCAGCCTGCAAAGCATGCGGTCTAGACAACTAAATAGCCCCTTGAGTCTCAGATCCACAGTCTAGAAGACCGAACTTGCGACGCCTTTTTTTTTCGCAGAGGCCCCCTGGAAACGAGGGGATCGACCCGCCGACGTCAACGGGAGTTCTTGTGGCGTTCAGTTGGCTCGATTTGGACGTTGTACTCAGACCCCCTTTTTCTTGTTTCCCGGACTTATAGTTCCTGTAGTTTACTCAAGAATATCAAGAATAATGGAAATGTTCCAAGCGCATTGTGGGGAATCAGACGAACTCATATCATATTGAGGTTGGGATCGTCCTGGGCGCTACAGGTGCATATCACCGCGCTGAATTCAGGTGTCGTCATTCGGCATGAGTTCGGAGACCTTACCTTGGCAAGAAAAACTTTAGACCGGGACAATACTCCGTGCAGGTCAAAATGCCAGTGCTGCTCAAATGGTTTGCGGCGTGACGCGCAGAGCTATATATGGACTAAGGAGATAAATTGTGGGGGTCGTACACGCAGTTCACGGAGTATGGAGAAGATCTACACTGGCTGGATACTGCTAGTTACTAGTCTCCAGGCGACGAGGGCTTCGAGAAATTACTTTATTCGAAAAATATGTACTCGTATGTACAGAGTTACTGCATTCATTTTATGTGAGAAGCAGACCGGCAAGGAGCCGTCGTGTGGGTATTGAGTGAGGTTAGTTCTCAGGGAGTTCGGTGCTTCCCAGCATGTCTTCTCCGGACGGGCCAGATACTGACCCCTCCTGGTTGTCCGTCTGAGTCTTGTCCAAACCACGTCGGGGGTTCAGTTCCTTCTCATAGACTGCTTGCTCGGCATCCTTCAGACCCGCTCCGGTGGGATCTCTCCGAATGAGGAAACCCTGCACGCGGGCTTCATTGCTGTTCATCTGCTTGACAGTATCTTCCTTGCGACCACGCAAAAAGCGCGCCGAGTCTTCATTTAGCTCGCGTAATCGGTCGTCAACCTCCGTGTGTAGCTTTCCGATCCATGATGCCTGGAGAGCACCCCCAAATAGCACCAGGAGGATCAAAAGCCGAACAAAGGTGCGTTGGTCAACAACATGCTGTTGCGGGGCATGGTGCCGGTTGTGCCATCGCTCCCAATCTTCCCATGTAGCATTTGCGTAGACACTCGGTCCAGGAGTTTGCCAATCTACTTTGGTATCTGGGACTGTGTGGACCCAGCCAGCACCGGTTCGATCATAGGAAGCTCGTTTGCTGGGATCGGAAAGGAGCTCGTGAGCATCCACCACTATGCGGTAGCGCTGCAGTCGAATCTCAGGTGTTAACTGGTGGAAAAGGGGATGGTCCTTCAAAGGTCGGTCTGGGTGGTATATCTTCACGAGGTCATAGTAATTCCGCTTCGAGTACCGAGCCCCGCGGGGGATATTTAGGACGTCATAAGGGGTGAACGAAGAATTGCTGGGCCAAGAATAATCCTGATGCGGAAATTGCGAAGCAGTGGCAAAAAACCTGCTTGTATATGTTCCTTGCGGTCGATGGGGCTGGGATAAGGTAGCCCGGGACAACGGCAAGGGCACGTTCAGGTTCAGTAGCTGCAGACTTCCGCCACGAAGATAGTTGGGTTTCTTGAACATAGTCACATATTTTGAGTGAGCGAGAGAGGACCCGGTGCAGTTTCCAGGCCGTTCCTGAGAAGATCAAGTTACGAAGATCGTACGAGTATACGAGTACGTCCGGAGCACTTGAAGGTGGTCCACCCGAGCAGACCGGGGCTGATCACGTGCAGCTGTTGGAGCTCGAGATTTGGGACAGGCGTTTCAACTTTACTACACCAGTCCACAGCTCTTCCCGGAAACCAGTAATAAAATGGCTGGCTCTGACGACGAGCGACATGAACGTCGTCGGCGCTCTGTGACTTCTCCCTCCGATCACAACCGAGAACGTCGGCGACGAGATGCTCCCTATGACGACCACCACTCCAGCTCCAGGCGACGTGATGACAGCCACCGGAGCTCTCGTCGAGTGAGTCCCAGGCGCAGATCGTCGCGCAGTCCCCGTGAAAGAAGCGACCGCAGTGACCGCGATCGGCCCAGACGGGAGCGCCGGGATCGATCCAATTCAGCTGGAGACGACCACCGCCGACACAGACACCGCAGTCACCGACACCGTGATACGCGATACGAAGACGAAAGACGCTCATCCAGAAGAGACCGCGATGACCGACCCCGCTCCCGCTCCCCGCGAAAATCGCGCAGCCCTCCTCCGCGCGCGTTAGAGCGAAGCGGTCCACTACCGTCCCAATCCGATGCCTTCACAGATGTGGCTAATCCATCAGACGAGCCTGCGCCTGAAAAGCAAAAACCGAACTTCAATGCTACGGGTAGACTCGCTGCTGAAAGTAATACAGTCCAAGTGCAGGGTGCCCCGGGCGGAATTGTCTTGAAATACCACGAGCCCCCCGAGGCGCGCAAGCCGCCCTCCAAGGAAGCTTGGCGCATGTACGTGTTCAAAGGAAAAGACTTGCTGGAGACAGTCGAGCTCGGAGGGCGGAGCTGCTGGCTGTTCGGTCGAGAGCATATGGTGGTGGATTTCCCTATCGAGCATCCCAGCTGCTCAAAGCAACATGCTGTGCTACAATTCCGATTTGTTGAGAAAAAGAATGAATTCGGTGATCGCATCGGCAAGGTGAAACCGTACCTCTTGGACATTGAGAGTGCCAATGGCTCCAGTGTCAATGGGGAGGCCATTCCCGCTGGTCGTTACGTTGAAGTCATGGACAAGGACGTTATTCGCTTTGGATTGAGTTCGCGCGAGTATGTTCTCATGCTACCCCCAAGCTGAAGTGTGATGCACTAGATAGCTTTCGAGCTTTTTCTACCCGATGCAGCACAGGAGGATTGCATTACGTCTACATTGAAGCGACCATTGAGGACATAAAAATACAATTTGCAATTAATAGTTATGCAAGCTCGAAGCAGTTCTCATCAGACAAAAGGAATGCAGCTTAAAGGCGGCTCTTGGCCTCCTTAGCCTTGGCTTCAACGTCGCCCGCTGCTTCTTTTGCCTTGCCCTTGGCCTCGCCCATTGCCTCTTCGGCCTTGCCCTTGCCCTTGCCTGCAAGCTCGGCGGCCTCGCCCTTCACATCTCCAGACTTCTCCTTTGCTTGCTGGGCTCCGGCACCGACGGCGTCCTTCAGGTGGTGGGCGGCTTGCTCTGTTCGGTCATGTTAGCATTGTGCATTGAAACACTTGTATGAAGTGAGCATCAAGACATACCACCCTTGTTGATGCCCTTGACAGCAGCATCGGAAACAGCCCGATCGGCTTTCTTTAAGGTGTCCTTAGTTGCGTCCACAGCTCCCTTGTTGTATGATGCGGTGGCAGAGATAGAACGAATTGCCTGGTAGCTAGTAGTGGGAACTGCCACCCGAGTTCTCAGGAGAGGAGCGAAGCGTGCGGTAGACATGTTTGTGTAAGAATGAATTAATTTAGGAATTGAGATCGTTGTGAGTGTGAAATACTACGAAAGCGTCCATTTAAATACTCCAGTCCCTCATACTGGTTTGGAGTCGCCTCCTGTCGTAGTTGGCACTGGCGACGTCATCAGTATGTAGTCCATCTCTTACGTCGATTCACAGTCAGTCCAAGTTCCCAGTTCTCATTAGCAGGTTTTGAAACAAGGGTTAGACTTCACTTGAAATACTCAAGTACGGAGTCTAGGCATACTTAAGCAGGAATATGGGCAATGGTGCAGGTGTCATGCTCAAGTGGCTGTCACCACTTGCGCATATGCAGGCGATTTGGACCATGCAGTAGAATATATAGACACGAAAGAAGCCTGAGACGGACGAAGTCGGCGGCGCAATCAACGCCAATGGAGATAGACGGGGATTAAATTGCCTTTCCATTCATTTCATCCCCTTCATTTTCGTCCCCGGGGCCGCCCTGCACGCTGACACGGGATGTCCCAAAAGGGCAAAGGGTACAGGAAAAACTTCACCACCTCACCTACTCCTAACTCCGCGGTAAAACCCGAAAAAAAGCCACAGAGACGGACCAATTCTGGACCGATATGACCGAAAATGATATTCTAGTAACCAAAAATGGTTACCGCGACATTCAATTCCCGTTTGACTCACAATTAGCGCGAACCCAACATGGACGACAACGGTCTGTTTTAGGGGGCACCGCTATCTGCATAGCTTAATGTCGGACATCGCTGGTTATTTGCCCGATGCTCCCAATCTGACTAGCGGCCCAGCTCATCCATGTGACCTTCATATGTATACACCGTGCGGTACTGCGCATACGAGCAACCCTATCAGAGCGAGGACTCATTAAATCTCCACCGTCTTCAGCTTGTTATCCAAGTTCGCCCGATGCCTCTGGGCCCAAGAGCAGAAGTCTCTCAAGAAATTCAGAGGAATCTTCCGAAATGCCATGACTCGAAGCAACGTAGCAGCCGCATCTCGTATTCATAAGCGCTAACTTGTTCAGGCCATAGTTCCACGGTCTAGGGGACCAGGTCTAAACACGCTTACAGGATGGCGATTTTTTTTCTTCTTGTTTTAAATATCGACTCAGTATGGCTTATATTATTCTTCTTTTGTTTTCTGCTTTGTTGTGTTTTCGCTGAACCCTCTCCAGCAGTCGGCCTTTCAATTCTCCATATATCTTCTCTGGCATTACAGAGTCTCTACCAACTATTGAATTGGGAGCCGGGCTTCAAAATATTTAATAGATGGATCAAACCGACGCGCAGGATCGCGGGAATGTCTCCCATCTGGATGAGAAGGCATCAAGACGCAGTCTCTCACCAGAGGAAAAGGAGACCGAGCTTGTCAAAACCGTAACGGCAAAGCCCGACAATGAGATAAATTCACTTAAGGCTACTACTACACGTGAAGATGGAACTGAGTATCCCACGGGTCCAAAGTTGACGCTGATTGTGTTGGCGTTGTGTTTGAGTGTGTTCCTTGTTGCACTCGGTATGTACTAACCCTGGACTTCTTTGTCGAACCTTGGAACATACCTAGGTATCGACCTTGGATTTTGGTTTGAATATGACTAACTTGTGTACCATTTCCATAGACAACAGCATTATAGCCACCGCAATTCCAAAGATTACGGATCAATTCCACAGTCTTGAAGATGTAGGCTGGTATGGAAGTGGTATGTTTAGAAACATGGGTTCTGAGTGATATGGACTGACCTGGATCTCTCCAGCGTACTTATTGACAACTGCTTCCCTCCAGTTGCTGTTTGGAAAATTCTACACCTTTTTCAGTATCAAATGGGTCTATTTGATTGCCATTGGTCTGTTTGAGCTGGGCAGCCTGATCTGCGGTGTGGCCAACAACAGTTTGGCTCTCATCATGGGCCGTGCTGTTGCGGGAATTGGCTCAGCGGGTATATTTTCAGGCGCTCTCATCATCCTAGCCCACTCAGTGGTCTTGGATAAGCGTCCACTGTATACCGGGTTCATTGGTAGCATGTATGGCATTGCCTCTGTGGCCGGACCTCTGCTTGGGGGTGTTTTCACCGACAAGGTGACATGGCGCTGGTGCTTCTATATCAATCTGCCTATTGGTGCCGTCACAGTTGTTGTGATTGCATTCTTCTTTCCGGCTCCGAACCGGCAGGTCAAAAACTCGACATGGACAGAACGAATCAGAAAGTTTGATCCTATCGGCACAGCTTTGTTCATGCCCGCCATCATTTGCTTGCTGTTGGCTCTGCAATGGGGCGGAACTACCTATGCCTGGAGCAGCTGGCGAATCATTCTATTGTTCTGCTTCTTTGCTGTTCTGATCTTGCTCTTTATAGCCGCTCAATGGTTCCAGCAGGAGTATGCAACCGTGCCGCCTCGCATCCTTTTCAAGCGTACCGTGTGGTCTTCTTGCCTGTTCAGCTTCTGTCTCGGTGCTGCATTCTTGTGCTCCGTCTATTTCCTTCCCATTTGGTTCCAGGCCGTGAAAGGTGCTAGTGCCGTCAATTCCGGGATCATGAATCTTCCCATGTTGATCGCCGTTGTGATATTGTCTGTTTTCGCGGGAATCGTTGTCACTGTCGTGGGCTACTACGCTCCTTTCATGATACTTGGCACTATTTTCATTGCCATTGGATATGGCCTCATGTCCCAGTTCCACCCAGACACGCCCAAATCTGTCTGGATCGGCTATCAAATCATCGCCGGTGCCGGTGTTGGCTTTGGTATGCAACAACCTATGATTGCCGTGCAGGTCGTTCTTGACATTGTCGATGTACCTACCGGCACTGCCATCATTGTCTTTGCTCAGACGCTTGGTGGTGCCCTCTTTGTGTCTATTGGTAACAATGTCTTCAGCAACAAGCTTGTTGAATATCTCGCCGAATATGCTCCGAACTTGGATCCAGCAATCGTTCTCAGGGCCGGCGCGACCAGCGTTCAAAAGGTCGTCGACAAAGCTGACTTGGCAGGAGTCATCCATGCCTATAGCGACGCGATTACACAAACCTTCATGGTGTGCGCAGCTGTATCTGCGATTAGTGTTATTGGTGCCTTGATTGTGGAGTGGAAGAGCGTCAAGGGCAAAAACCTTGCCGCAGGAGGGGCTGCATAAGCTGCCCAGCCCCTTGGAACTTTATGGTCAATTAGGCCTCCAACTATAATCCCCACTTAATGTATGATTTAATAGAGTCGATGAAACAAAAACATCTCAACTTGACACGACCATCACAAAATCCCAGGCTTTCCCCTCTAGTCCCTTTAGACGATAAATCCAGTATGTATAATACTTTTTCCTTATTAATAGAGTAAGGAGGGCTTTTGACAGGGACTGGAGAGCTGAAGTGTTGAAGTACATACTCCCCGCATGTGATGCCGTCCAACATGGCAACTAAACCCCATTCGGGTTAGTCCTCCCCGTTAACCCCAGATAAGACAACATCGTGGACTTCACCTTCCGAGGAACATTCCAGTATATCATGCCAACGAAGAGACGAATTCTTTCCTGTCAGCCATGCCGGCGATTGAAGACCCGGTGTGAGGTGCCCCCGGGCTCAAGGCAATGCGCTCGGTGCATATCTTTAAGGTGACTCAATCAAATGGCACCACTTGCGACAAGTCTAACGCAACACAGACTCGAATGTTCTCTACCTGCTACATCTGCCATATCAAGCCCAGATGCAACATCGAGTAGGCCAGAGAGGCCGTCTGACCAGCCTGTTGACTGTCACTGTGCAAAAAGGTACTCCTTATCTTAAATTGTATAGATAAAGACGCGGATACAAAAATAGCTGATAACCACCAGGCTTGATGCTCTTGAGAATTCTATTTCCGAGATGAATGAGTTGCTGAAATCTCACCTGCTTGGAAATGCTCACACCCCCGCCAAGGATTCCACAAGTGAGGTCGCGGCACATACCCAATTCAGCACGGGGACAGATATCGACAAGAGAGGACAGAGTGTTGCTCTATCCCAAGATGCCGATATCAAACCAAGAACCGAGGTTCAGCCTGCTCCAATCACAGTTGTCCGCCACGTTGGTAGTCTCATCACAGAGCCTGTGACAGTCGGAGAAAACGACTCGCTTCTGGGACACATGACCGAGATGGGACTCGACTCAGACACTTTTTCGGTGGTATTTCGGCATGGATTCGAGCAAATAGCCTCATGGTACCCATTCCCACATGAGACTCTGATTGACCTCAAGCGAGACCACCCATTACTCTTCGCTATGTGCCTTTTGGCGGGCATTCGAGCTACAGAGGGCTTGAATCGCTCCGATCTACATATCACATTGTACTCAATGGTCAAGTCTCACTTGGGGATGAAAACCTTGGAAACACCCATCGACCTTTCTACCATTCATGCGATGTTAATATTTAGCGCTTGGAGCTTTGGGCCACTTGTACCGGGTGGTAGATACATTGACAGTTGGCTAATGAGCAGCACAACCATCACCCACTGCATGCTCAGCTTCCCTCTTTCCGAGCTTAGCTCCATGACTGGGTTCTACGATCCGATAAGTCGGAACAAGTGCAGAATGTGGATCCAGGCATCACTTGTACATTTGAAGTATGTTCTTTTTTCTTGGGTATCTTCTTGGGGGAAATAATACCTGACCATATCATTAGGTTTGCGATTGGTACAGGCCGGCCATCCGTTGTTGGATGTCAGCACCTTCATCAATTAAACGATATTGTCCGGTACTCTGGATTCGAGACGTTCGATCATCTCCTTGCAGCAGAACTCAAACTTTATATCCATTTATACGAAGCTATTTATCAAACCGTGGGCTCGGTTGGTGATGCTTGGGACATGATTCACGTGTGGGGAAGCAAATATTTGGCAGGTACAAGTCATCTCCCCATTTTGGAAACCACAGGGACTCAACTGATTAAACAACAGAGGGAAACATTGTCCTAAGATGGGCCTATTCTTGCACATCTCTTATCCTGTCTCGATGGGAACTCGCAAAGCAGAACCAATCCATGTCCCCAAACTCGCCGATCCGGAATGGACGCATCAATGAATTGACAGAGGCAGTCATACGACATGCTCAGCTGGTTCTGAGAGATATCATGGTCCTCTGTTCATCTGATTCTGCATTTACTAGGCCGACATATGACTATCTACTTACTGCGTATGCGGGCGTCACTCTGGCGGAATATTGCTCGAGTATTCCGGATATGCACGCAACATATACGCTGATGGAAAATGTTCGGACTGAGGCCAGGATTCCCAGAAGTATAGAGGGGGTTTTTAGCTGGGCCACGAATGTTGTGCAAAAGAAGGCGAGAGACTTTGTGGATTCCACCGTGTCAATCGGTGTTGGTGATAATTTCTATTCATATCCAGCGTCTGTTGCGGATTGGGCACCTTTTCGGTTTATTGACTCGATGCCTGCATCGGACTGGAATGTGATCAATGGACCTATGCCTCAATTCTAATAGCTGAATATATCCCAATATCTTTGGCAAAATATGTGATTATCGTTGGAACATGATCCTTTCGGTCATGGCGTCCGTAATCTGTGATTTAAGTGCTGGTTGCTTTCACTCGAGCAAGCTCAAGTCTTCTTCGGTGCCACTAGACAGAAAAGTTAGACCAAACAAGATAACAAGACCAGGAAAGACAATACCTGTCCGCAGGAAATAGGCTCATAAAGTGCAGGATGGTCTGCATCAATGCACGAGGGCACAACTTTGCAAATTGAATCCGCATTGAACCCTAAGAAGAAAGGCATAGAGTATCTGGATGTAGGTTGGCGGTTATAGACCCTATGCACAGTCGACTTGAACTTGTTGTTTGATAGACGCTGCAAGAAATCTCCAATATTGACAACCAGCGTTCCACTAATAGGTCGAGCATCCAGCCATTCATCGCTAGCAGACAGGACCTGCAAGCCTCCTGACATATCCTGCCATAGCAGAGTAATACATTGGATGTCAGTATGCGAGCCGATACCAACATCGAGATTCCCGTGGTTTTCTTCTAGTTCCTGGGCCGGTGTAGCAGGATAGTGTACGTAAAGACCATCTGCACCGGGAGTTGTAGTCACCGAGTCGAAGTAGTCTTCCGGCATATCTAACGCGAGTGCGAAAAGGCGGATCATCTTACGTGCGAGCGTGAGTCGCTGCTGATAAAATTCGACAGTTGTGTCGCGGAAGCCAGGGAGATGGTTTGTTCCACTCCACGGGAAGTCGACATTGTCGCCATCGGAGAATTTCCCATCCGCAAGAAGCTTTTCAGGCTCAGCGATTGTCGGGTCATTGATGGGATTGTAACGGATGGAAAATGTCTCTTTGCGGTCTGGCCAATTGTCAGCCATGAACATCTTAAGGCTGGCATGAGACGCGTCAAGACATCAATGTTATTTACCTAGTGTTTCGGACCTATTAATTTGAGTCGTTCCAAGTCCATGCCATCCATCCGAGAGCTTCGATTTTTTACTCGAGGCTTGTTCTTTCAGTTCGTCGGGCTGGCCGAAAAAGGCCTGGGCCTGAGACAAAGCACTTTGGATTAGCTCTTCTGGAATTCCATGGTTCTCGATATAGAAAAACCCAGTGTTCTCTGCGGCTGCCCTAATTTTAGAGGCAATCGCTTTTCTCTCGTCGAGTGTTCCATCGATGAGCGATAAGTCAATGACAGGGATCTCGTTGTCAGTGGGCGGGCGCGGGGGTGCAGTTGACACCCGCCGAAACTCGGGGCCATTGAGAGTGAGCAATTCCACTTGGGTATATTCGAGGGTCGCCATAATGAGATGCGTGAGAATGTGAAGAGAACAATTTTCTCTTTTCTTTTTTTTCCGATGAAGCAATAAACCCATTCGATTGCACGATTAGGTGATATGGATTCCGCCGCTAACCGTCGGGCACATGCATATCACTTGCAGCTCACTTTCTTGGCTTTAAATGTGGCTGGTGATGGGTGATAAGCGGAGTGTTACATTGGAGACTTTCAATTGGAGATCTCATTTGCCTTCGAGAGTCATGGGTGCTTCATTCTCTGTTAATGGTCAGCTTACAATCGCCTTCCCTCACTCTTATCAGAGTCTTGTCAGAACAAATAGCCCTAAGAACACCACCGGTTCCCCCCTTGCTTCTCTCTCAATCTCAACTCAATTGACATCCATGAAGTAACTCTTTCCGAACTTCAAATCAATAATGTCTAAATTATCCCGGCTCCACGAGCTGCTGATTGTAAGACGAGCCGATCAAGATGGTGTCGCTCGCCCCGTGAACATGCTCGACAATGATTCCATCCGACCGACCTCACTGAAGGATCGCACATGGACGCAACTGACCTATATAATGTTTTGGTTCTCGGCAACCGCAAATGTCAGTAACTTATATACAGCCTCCACGGGTATGGCCATGGGGCTCACCATGTGGGAAGCAATTGGGTGTTCCTTTGGGGGGCAGATCTTGGCCGGGTGCTTGATGGCCCTCAACGGGCGGGGCGGGGCGATGTATCGCGTTCCGTTCCCGGTGCTTTGCCGCTCCAGCTTTGGGACTTGGGGGGCCTTGTGGCCTACGTTCAACCGCGCGGTGATGTCGATTGTATGGAATGGGGTCAATTCGGTCCAAGGTGCCCAGTGCCTGTAGTAAGTTATTTATTCGTCTTCTTTTTCTTTCTTTCTTCTTCTTCCCATTGATTTTGAATATTTCCACGAACACGATTAACCTTCAAATCCAGTGTTTTTCTACATGCCATATTCCCCTCGATTGAAAATATCCCCGATAAAATGGGATCGAAGTCGGCCCTCACATCAGCGCAGATGATGTGCTTTTTTGTCTATTGGTATAGTCACCGGTGATCTGGGTGTATGAACATCGCTAACACGCCCGTCTAGGCTCATCAATTGCGCATTCCTGGTTGTACCAGTCCCAAAGATGAAGTCGTTGGTGTATGCCAAAGTTGCAGTCTACTTTGCTGCAGCTTTCGCTATGGTTGGATGGACAGTTTCCCTTGCTGGAGGCTCTTTGAAATCACTCAATGCTCCTTCAGCCATCCAGGGCACCGAGAAGAGCTACCTCATCTTTAAATTCCTATTCTTAGGACTTGCCAGTTGTGGAACTTTTATTTCAAATGCCGCCGATCTTCAGCGTTATGCGAGGAAGCCAAATGATGTTCTCATCGGTCAAATTATCGGCTTTCCGTTATCCAACTTCCTCATTGCTATCTTGGGGAATCTCATCGCATCTGCCAGCAAAGCCATCTTCGGAGAGGTTCGTCTAACCTTCTTGTTCTATTTTACCGTGCTAACACACCTCAGCTCATATGGAGCCCGCTGGTCTTCCTGGACAAATTGATGGAAGGAGAGCGATACACTTCCGGCAACCGAGCTGCCTGTGCCTTCATTGCCTTGGCATTTGTCTATTCGACAGTCTTCTCGGCCATTTTCGAAAACTCCATTCCGTAAGACTTCATTCCCAGGATGCAAAGATTCATAGCTAATTCCTCACAGAGCTGGAAATGACATTGCAGCCCTGGTGCCAAAATACATTTCTATCAAACGAGGGTTTTTCATCTGCGCAGGTACGAAGAAGCTGACCAGCTCAACACACCAAGTCCAAGCTAACCATCTCTGCGATTAGTTTTCTCATACGCCATCTGCCCATGGTATTTGCTGTCATCGGCATCCATATTCATCACTTTCCTCTCCTCTTACCAGATCTTCTTATCCGCAATCACTGGTATTCTCATCTGTGACTACTACCTCATCCGCCGTGGCCTGCTCAATGTCCCAGCACTGTACGTTTCAAATCCAACTCCCTATCGGTTCCTCGGCGGCTTCAACTCCCGCGCCTTCATTGCATACGTTGTCGCCATCGCGCCAAACTTTTATGGGTTCCTGCATCAAATGGGTGTCAAAGCACCCAAGGGAATTGAGCGATTCTATTACATTGCTTACCCTACTGGTTTGATCATTGGGTTTGTAGTCTACTATCTGAGCTGTTTGGCTTCCAATCCACCTGATATGCACAAGGGATCTGGTTGGATGGAGCCTAAGGACTACGTGGAAGATAATGATTTGGTCGCAAATCACGGTTTGTCCATTGATGCTATAGATGTGACACCGGGCCTTGCTGAGAAGGGAGACTTCTCAATCACCGAGTCGTCTCCCGGGAAGAAAGGTTCTTTTTCATGAATCATGCTCTTTTAATTAACGCCTTTTTTGGATGGGCTTCCTATCACAAGAGCTATTTAAAGTCAAATAACAATGCCACCTCACAATGCCGGGTATCAAGGCTTTCGAAACGAAGAAAGTCAGTTGCAAATTCAAACCCAAAAGCAAAAACACCAGGTTGTAAACCGAGAAATGCAAAAGCAAGCTCGTGTATTTCAATGCAAAGCTGTAACAAAAGACTAATGCAAAAACCACAATGTTAGCAACATAATCAAAATTACATATATCAGAATCGCACACCCAGCCCAGCATAATTCGGACGAGTAGGTGAGCTTCCGCTCCGCGGACGGGCTCCGTATGCTTCCACCGGGTGTGCAGGCGCATAAATATGGCCATCATGCTGGATCAAAGGACCAGACAGATTGGGGTGGTACAACTGGTACTGGGGACCAGGATGGGACGCTTGGAGTCGAGTAGACTCATGCAATCTCAAGTGCGGGTCTCGAACGTCAACCCGATGTGCACCGAAATGCAAAATTTGCGAGGTTTCAAACTCCGTATCCCAATCTGGATCCATGAATTTGACTCGCTCGTCCATCGAGCTCAAGCGCCTATGCTGTGGTGGGTTCGGGTAGACAGGCTCTGACTGGAGAGCACTGCTCATGGAAAGATCACTTGTCCAACTACCGCCTGCGAGTATTTGCTGTTGCTGCTCTGCATTTAATAGTCCGCCGGGTACCGAGTCTGGATGCTGCGTGAAGCTGGGGAGCGGTGAAAACCGTGGGGGATACCGCACAGGCTCTGTGGCCCACGATTGATGAGAGAATGCAGAAGATCCACGGGTCATGGACCCGGGCATGGGACGCTCGGGGGCAGATCCCACCGGTAGGTGCGTGTCTGATGGAAGTGGCAGTGCGCCAGGCATTATCACAGATGGATGGGAGGGAGTGGCAGAGCCCGATGCTAGTTGTGACGATCTCCTGCGCCTTGGGCGGGTGATGGAAATATCCTCATCGTATGGTAGGGGAGGCGGGAATGGAATGAGAGTTGGCACGCTTGCAGATAGGCTTCGCGGAGGCTCAAGCTGTGCGATCGAGGCACGCCGAGAAGGGGCACGAGATCCAGGTGCTGTATGGAAGTCCGCATCGTTTATTGCGTTGTTGAATCCCTCGATTCCAGACTCGCTGTAAGTGAGTCGGGATATTGGCTCCATCAGTTCACGGGTTGTCCATTCGTGGGATAATGGTGACGCAAAGGCGTAGCCTGCTCTGCCATCGAGGGATTCAATGGAAGACTTCATTGGTAGCCCACTGGAATGATCCATTGCTCGAGATACTGGAACTGATGATGGGCGCTTGACTGTGGCCTCCACCTCTGATATGCGCCGAGCAGCCACATTTTCAAGCCTGGGCAATCCCGGCATGATCTCGTGGTTCATTGGTGGAGTAATCGTAGGTAGCTGGGGTTCGGGAGCTTGTGATCTACTAGATCGACGAACGGCCGCTAATGCTTTTTCTGCTTCTGAGGCAGAGGTTGAGAATCTCCTTGTGTCTGAAAATGGCGTACGACTCGATGAGCCAAGTCCTTGAACCGAAGAGACCTCGGCCAGCGGAGTGTCGGCCTTGGTATCTCTAAATCGATGGCTGACTTTGATGGGGCTATTTGCCCTCTTCTTTGAATTTCCCTGGCTAGGACGTCTTTGCTCTTGGGCTCGGTTGGCCTTGTGCCAGCCCCATTTGGCAGAAAGTCCTGGTGGATTTGTTGACGGAGGCGACATCTTGGGCTTTTCTGTAGTCTGGCTGGCCTGTGACAAAGCCGGGGAGATTTGCAGCCCTCCCTTGGCCTCTCCGTCTGTCTCGTATCCCTCCTCCGACTCATATCCGGTCTGGCGGTATATATGTGGCGGGAAAAGCTCCAATTTGAAACGAGGGCGCACAATAATCTGCTCAGGAGACTCCGCCCGCGGTGTCCCCATATCACTGAAGTTGAATGTAGACCTGCGGGACAAACCTCCCCCAGCAGATGACTCCCGATACGAAGAAGACGAGCTGCTCGACCGGTCGAAGACCGACTTCTGATGCTGGATTAAGTCTTGTGAGGAGCTCGGAGAGATGTCCTGGATCCGCTTGCTTATCTTCTTCATCAGTTGTCGCAGTTGCTCTCGTGTCTTCTTAAGTCTTGGGGAATGGAAGCCCATCAAAGCTTTCTTTGGGTAGAGCTCAGCCAGTCTGGAAGCATGAGTTTCATATTCTCGGTAGTCCCGAACCAGGCCACAGTCAGGGTAAGTGTCCATTCTTTCGACGGCTATTCCGTATGACTTGAGAAGAAACCTGGTGGCCGTCATCAGCCACATGTCGAAGTAACCATCCTCGCCCTTTCTAAGGACACCTTTGAGTTCTTCGTCTTGGATTCGCAACTCATCGCGACAGAAACCTTGCACCACGCTGTGGATCTTGATAACATCGACCGCTGAATTGTGTCGATAGTTAGAGAAGAACTCTTCTTGGCTGCTCTCCGTCAAGGAATCCGAGAGATCTGGAATGTTCTTGGCGTCCGAATCAGAACTATGCATGGAAGATCTTTGCTGAAGAACGTCGGCATCCGAAGTTCGCTCAATCAAACCATAGTGGATGAGAGTTCCGAGTGTGGTATCCAAATCAGGAACATCTCCTGTCCGGGCACTGGTCTGAATCTCTAGATTTTCTTCTGTCATGACGCTTCTTCCCAGATCCAGAAGACCCACTGGCACCTGGTGACCAAGGAAAGAAAGAAGATTGATCAGACGGAGTGCCTGTTCTTGCTTCAGTCGGAAAAGGTCATTCATGATGCTCAAAAATGGCTCTGCAAGCTTTTTGTCAGTCACTTGTGATTTGACATGATATTTTTCGATCGGTTTGCCGGTTGCGTTCAAACGATGGCCAATTGCATGGATTGCCAAAGGCAAGCATTCGTAGTACTCGACTATCCGAGTCGCTTTGACTACCTGCTCGGGTGTAGGGCGAGTGATTCCAAGATCCTTGAACAGAAGCTTGCAAGCATCCTCGACATGCAACCGGGAGATCATCAAGCAGTACGGCTCGTATAGCCTTTGCTTTTTCCGCAGTGTCGTGTCCACCGATGTATAAATGATGCTGCAGTTCCTGTTCCAGGGCAAAAAGTTCCTGAAAAGGTTGATTTCATTCTCATCGCTGAATGTGATGCCGTCGAAAACCAGGAGCCAGTCTTGACGATTTTGAAGCCAGTTGCGAACTTCATTCACGTATGTCTGGGCCGGGTTCAGGTCCACATCTGTGGATTCTCTTTTCTCGATTAGAGACGCTGCTTGCGCGATCTCCCAAAAGCATTTATATGAAGCTTCGCGAGACTTGGAGTCAATCCAGAATATGCCTCCTGGGTAGCAGTCACGCTGAGTAAAGACATACTGTCTTGCAAGGTGTGTTTTTCCAGATCCAGGAACACCAGATATCAAGATTGCCATGGTCCGCTTTGCGCGCGCTGAGGTCCTAAAAAGTCGGTTATGCAATATTTCGAGTTCTTTTTGCATGCCAAAGAATGTAGCGTTCGGATGGAAGCCTGGTGGTGCCACAAAGAAAGGAGGTACATTTCCATTATTGGAGTAATGGGAAAGTTGAAGAAGACCACTGTTCCCTAGCTCTGAGACTGGGGAGTTGCGGCCCTCTGATGCAGGGGCGCGTGGTAGAGTTGGTACGGATTGGCCTATTGGGAAGAAGTCAGCGAGTGTGACTTTGGAAGAAGACAGGAGGTCTCGGTATTCAAGCCAATGTCAGTTATTTAGAGACATGAGATGGGAGCCCCTCAGAGATGAAACAATTATATTAAGTACAGGAAGCAGGAGAAACATGATAAAATGGACGATAGTGTAGCAAAGTATGAAGTAGATTCCGACAAGAATGATGGACAACCTCTTCTCAGTAGCAACCATAGCAAAGAGTTTGAGAGATGCCAGAATGGAAATACCGGAATCAACGAAAGCAAAGCAAAAAAGCAAATCAACGCCGGAAAGATCCTTCAACGGGAGGCTCCTCAATCTCATAGTCCCTCAAAGTGACAGACGCTTCCGGTCCGGGGAGGAAGTGTGTAGCCCTACCAACTCTGTTCAAATCGGGCATGCTTTGGTTGATCGGTTCCTCTGTTCCAGCTGAAACAGTCAGTTTCAGATGGCTTTGGGGGTAAATAGATTTCCACTCACCATCATATATTTCCCTTGCCTTTGCTTTCTTCTCCTGAGTGCGGACGTTCCTCTCTTCTATCCAGCGAGCCGAAATCACAGTCGGAGCCTGGCGCGAATAGCGAAGGATTGCTTCTGCGACGGCTTCGTAGCCTGCGGCATTATCGTCATCGAATTTACACATGTGGCTGTGATCGGCCTCGATTCCCATTCGTTCAACGCCATCCATATATGGCGCCGCCGAGTGCTCGTCAACGATCACTTCCCGGGTGCCTCGTACGTCGGTGGATCGAGTCTCGTGGAAGAAGTAGATGTGGAAGCGGCCCATGATGTCGACAAACAAGCTGTTGATATGCTGCAGGGTCTCATTATTAGCTCGCAGCGTCTTGACCAACTGTGGAGATGTCTCCAGGAATTTTTTTGGGAGGACGGCGTTGCATATGTTGTTCAGAAGTAGACCCCATTTCGCGATGTCGGATCCATTATGGGGTGTTCCAAGGAAGAGAATGCCGAAGGTAGAGACATAGACCGAGCGCAGATGCTCGGTCTTCTCATTTGAGAGACTACGGGAGTAGATCAGGGCCCTTTTTACGACCAGACCTCCCAGTGAGTGACAGATGAAGACAATCGGACGGTTGGTGGCATTTCGCAACTGTAAAGGCCGTTAGACATTATGGACTATATGAGAAAGTGACATACTTACATTTCGATTGGCAGCGAGGCTTGAGGCAAGCGTCTCAGCATGACTCACAACTGTGTCTCTAGACACTCCATCGGTGAAGGCAGTAACATTTGCATTGTAGCCGTAGGTAAGGATGCGCGGGCGCTGTGCGGCGAGGATATCAGGTAGGAGATCGACTGGCCAAAAGCAACCAGTGACTTTGCTCGTCCAAGAGTTCTGAGGGTGGCCATTCAGGCCATGCACGAAGACGATATCGATCGTCGGGTCGTCACGCGGAGTATAGATCTGCGTCAAGCCAAACTGCTTGATGGGAGGGCGGGGACCGTTCATCGTGAGTAGAAGACAGTATCAGGACACTAATCCATCGTTCTGTGGGCCAGTATATAGAGGAAGAAAATGCGTAGCTGCCATATGCAACGAGGTTGTGGGTTCTTATAGTAGACATGACCCAGGTGACTCCGGGTGACTCTGGGGGCGAGAGCCCTGTTCCCCTGACCCAAGTCACCCGGACTATTTTGGTCTGCAACGTAGATCCATGGGGGGGTTTCTGCATCGGCAGAGCATTCCGGCGACGGGCCGTGTGCAAGTTGGGGATTCTGCGCCCTGCGACGTTCGTGCTAGCCTTTTGAGGCTACACCTGGGCAGCTTCGTTAACACAGCCCAGGTACCGCAAGCCACTCAGATCTTTGTGTCTGGTTTCTACCTTCCAGGGTTAGGATGTGAGTCACTCTCTCTCGGGAAACTTACTGTAAATAATATCCCAGCTCCAGACAGTAGTCTTCGCGGTCCGGAACATACTGTTACCGGGGGACACCAAGATTCCAAATTAGGATGTCAAGATCCGACGTATAGATCTCTGATGACTACCGAGGCCACATTTTTAGGAACGGTTATGACTACATGCATACGGGAATAGAAAAAAACTGACTCGTAGGTATGCAGGCTTCAGTAATCTGAAGCTTGGCCATATGCTGGAATCATGCACCCCAACTTGATTTGCGGATCATCAGCTCAGTCCACATGATATATGCCTTCATAACTCTGGGGTGACATGTACTTTCAATATATGTACTGGAGTTCGTTATATGATCTGTTTCTCGCTGCTTTTATCGGGCAATTTTGTTCTCTTAGATAAAAGTACATATAAAGATCTTTCATATTATGAACATTTTCGTCCAAGGTGTAATTACCTACCGCGGAACGCAGGCTTCCGCTTTTCGACAAAGGCGCGCAGCGCCTCGTACCGATCGTCTGTCTCGACAACACCCTCATAAGCCGCATTTTCCGCCCGCTCGCCCAGGGTGTGGGCATCAACGGCTTGCAGCGCCATCTTGATAGCAATGGGACCACCCTCGCAGATATCCAGAGCCAGCTTGATACTCTCGCGCAAGGTTCTTTCGCGGGCAACTCCCTCCTGGCCCTCCTCTTCGGGTAGCACTTCGACCAGTCTGTCACAAAGACCAATGAAGTAAGACTCAGGGCCCGTCACCCGACGACCAGTCAGAATCATGTCCCGGGCGCGGTTCACACCAACCACGGAAGGTAGTCGGTAGGTGCCACCTGCACCGGGAATGATGGCGAGGCGGGTCTCGGGGAGGGCAACGACGCTGGACGAGGCGAAAACGCGGAGATGGGTGCAGAGTGCGAGCTCGAGACCACCGCCCAAAGCCATGGAGGAGACGGAGGAGATAGTAGGGATCTGAAGAGAGGCGATGTCTTTGAAAGTGGAGCGCAGCTTGAGGAGGAAATCTTCGGTTCTGTAGTTTGTTTAGTTCCATGACGGTTAAGCCCGGGAGGTGGTGCGGATCTTACTCGGCCTGCGACATGCCCGCGCGTTCCTTCAAATCTGCACCGGCACAGAATGCCGCATCGGAATTACTGGCGATCACCAGAGCACGAGTTGGGCCATTGCCGCCTTCGGCGGCGATGGCGTCAACGTGCTTCGATAGTGAGTCAAGCAGTTGGCTTGAGATCGCGTTGCGGGCCTGAGGCCGGTTCAGCTGGAGCACGCGCACATGTCCTGAACCCGGGGCTGGGATCTGTTGTGTTTTGATGACGTCTTGCTGGGTGTCGGTGCTGTATCTCGAGATGAAGACCCGGGCAGGCACCGCGGTTGCGCGGAGATGGGCAAGGGGTGCAGAGACGCGCACAAGGCGCGATGACATGATTGATGCCATCGCTTTATATGAATGATCGATGGTGTTGATTCGACCGAAATAGTGTTCTAGGCGAAAGGGCAGGATTAAGCAGAAAAGTTCTCGGGGGGCTCGGGTGTGGGGAAAGCTCCAAGCAAGCCGACGATTGCCGAAGGTCCTTGATGCGAGCAGCCGGAGGAATCTGGGTAAACTTGGGGTATCATACACATTTACAAAGGTCCTCTAGAAATACAATATAATATACACTGATCATCGACAATATTCCTCCACCTCTGCATCACTTGGCCAGTCCCAGCCTGTCCGCCTGACAAGGTCGTATGCCTCCTGCACCACGTCCGACGGTACCCGACTGTCGACGGTCTGTTCTTGTCGTCGCTCCAAGAACACCCTGATCGCCACAAGGGTCCGGTGCATCATCTTGCCTCCATTGATGTGTTCATCCGCAGCTTCGCGAAGCAGATCGGCTGACTGGCTCATCCATTGCAATAAATGCAACAGCCCATCGTCATCCCCTACAAAGCCCAATGCTCGAACAAATGCATGGAGAGTAGCAGGCGATGGCGTATGGAGCATCGATGGGACGGTGGGTTGTGTGTTGGGCTCATGAGCTGCAGCGAAGATACTGCGCTCCGCCTGCTCCGAGGTTTTGGAAGTCGGGAGAACAAGATAGTCGAACTGGCCCTTCAACACTTCGAGGGCGTGCTGCAGGAAGGCATCGAAATCATTGTCGCCTTCCTCTGTAGGCTGAAGACGACGAAGACGGGCCTTGTTAATTAGAAGGAAACTTTGTTCCGCAGTGCCCGGGTGCCTGAGCCCAGCATCAATGGCTTTGGTGAATGCCACACAAAGGGTTTGAAAGCCATCTTCACCGAGTTCAATGTCACGTTCCTGCATCCAGTTCACGAGCTTGAGACTCTGGTGCCAGGCGAGAATACGCTGCAGGCTTCGACCTCTTGGTCCGTAAGAGCCACCGAAGCGTCCACGGGCCATGAAAGACAAGATGTGCTTCCAAGCCGGTGGATAGGGGCTGCGTCTCATTCTTGTCAGTTGAACTGCATGCCACAATGTTCGCGGATAGCGATAATTGCCTGGATGATTTTCGGCATATGACACGAGATCAACCTTTGCTTCCCTTGAATACCCACCATCCATAAGAATGGGAAAGCGGGCCGCTGTGGGTATGTTTCCATGTTGGGCTGATGAGGAGCCAGTGTTGGAATGGGCACAAAGTAACTTTATGAATGACGCAAACACCAGATCAGGCACTGCTTGAAAAGATGGCAGATCGATTGAGCGATAGTCTTGTGCCTCAGCTTGCACAACTGTCAGCGTCGCAATTTGAGCACTGGTCAGGTCACTGTAGAGAAGGTACTGTAGCCCTGCATGCACAGAGGATGCTGACTGAAGAAGCAAGCCCAATAATCGACCCGAAGGCCGGAACCCCTGTGCAAGCATCTGATCAAGAAACTCATCCAGAGTTGGTGGCTCCTTGGAGACATAAATGATATCACGCGCTGAGGCCGGTTCAGCGTGAACCTCGCGGCCATCACCAGGAAGAGCTGGGCTGGTGGAATCAATCCTGTGCTCGATTGCAATTCTCCGGTATATCAGTTTTTCGGCCATTGCTGCAAAGATTGCTTTCTTAGGGGGGAGGCCATGGTCCTCGTAGGAGAGGAAGCAGGCCCAGGCTTCACGGATAGTCCTCGTAGAACGAATCCGCGCAACCCAAATTTCATGGTGGTTTCGCTTGGATGTATGAGTATCCGGTAAGGCCTGTGGACATCGCATCATGGCTCTTGTCTGGACTGTCGGGCTATGGTCCGTGTCCCAGCCTGCCAGAATAGAAGAAATATCCTCCCAAAGACGACGGGAGTAGCCAGCATCTGCCATCTGAGAAAGGACCTGCATAGCACGGCTGTACATTCCATCATTGCCACGTAAAGAGTCAATTCCAAGTTTCTCTTCTTTCCAAGGGGGCCATGATGGGGCTTTCAACTCCGCAGATTGCCGCTCCTCGGATGTTTTCTTGTGGGCTAGTTGAACTGCAACAATCGCACGATAGCCTTGCCGCGTGACGGGAAGAACAGGTTTGTAGGTAGCCATAGCTCTAAGAAGCTCGAACTGAGCTTGTTGTTGGATAGGGGTGGAGCGGTACGGCGCGACCTTCGCTGGAAGAGAAAGCAGCCATAAGCACTTGTTAAATTTGTCGGTTTTAACGCGCTCATCGTGTCGCTGTTGCATTGTCGTCCTTTGAGCCGCATTCTCCCTGGGAGTGGTGAGATATTGAGCGAATGCACGCGAAATCGTGAGAAGGGCCTGTGGCCACACACGTAAAGCATGACGGATCAAGCGCGTAACCAAAATCATGCAAGTCCCAGAATCTATGCTAGGGTGGGAATTAGTTGAAGGCAGATTGACATTGCTTTCCACAGCCTCGGCAAGATAGTCGTGAGGAGGAAGCGGTTGACCACTCATCAGATGCAAAGAATGTATCAGAAGCAAACGGAAAGTGTGGGCATCAATGCTCTGTTGTCGCAGAAGATGGAGGAGAATAAATGGAGGCATAGTCGGGCCTTTTGCACCGGGCTTGGTCGTGTCGGCTTCCAACATGAATAACCTTACTGCTGCTTCGTGTGGATTCCGACTTGTCAAAATCCAAGCCCACGAAGTGACGTCGGTGGGGCTGTAACCGCGTGAGGTTAGATATTCATTGTTTGTGTCCCTGAAGACACATTTGAGAGCAGTATCCAAGTCTTCCCCTGCATGCGCAGAGAGCTGCGAGACCACAGGATCGACCTCGCGAATATATTCCCCGAGTATGACGGCCAATGATGGCTTTTTTGGCCGACCAATTGTTCTTGGCTTGACTCGATTGGTGACATGTCGAGGACAAGGGCGATCAATTTCTGTCAATTTATCTTCATGCCCAAGTGCATGTCCACTATTTCGTAGGGCTTTGGATAGGTATTCAGCGGGTTTCGGTTTGATTCTGGCATTGGCGCTGGCAGTAACGAGCTTTGCCTTCTCGTTTTCAGAAGGTAGCTTCGAGGTCAGAGATACAATTGCATGTGGGTCGACGGCTGGAGTTCGCTGGTCGTTATTATTTTCTTGGGGCGGTTGAATGTCGATTGGAAGCGAAGCGGGTACGTTGAAGAGCGAGGCGGATTGAAAGAAGCGAAGACTGCCTGACCTTAAGCCAGATGGGAGCCAATTGCGCGGAGATACTGCAGGCTTAACCCCACATTGGTTTTGCTGCAAGAACGAACATTTAGCTTGAGATCCAATCAAGTTGAAGGCATTGCGAAGGTACCTTATCTAAACGACTGTTAATGAGCAGACATGCTCTCCGCCGTGGTGTTCCCGAAAGGCTTCGGGCATGATTGAGGACTGATGACATCCATGAACGTAGTCATGGGTAATAGTGCCTGGACGCTACAGACCCATTCAATAAGCTCAAGTAAAGACTGCAGAAGGCGATGCCAAAGACAGAAAAAACAAATGGAGTCGCAGCCGGCAGAAAATAGAGTCACGTGACGGATCGTCACGGGTTGCGCTTTTCGGGATGGCGCGCATTCTGCCCAGGGCGTCAAGACATGGATGTTTTCCCTTGAATACAGTCAGTGCTATTGATCCCCATTGTTCATTGTCGTGACTCTATTGAGCTCATTCCTTTAATTGATAAACTCCATTCACTGCTGCTATTGTGGTGTTGGGGTGGTTTTACCTTACCCTATTCCGCCTCGCGATCCCATCAGGATTGATTTGGGCCAGACCAACTGGGACCGATTTTCTGTGAAGCCAAACACACCCCTCGACATTCTCTTTACTGGGAAAAATCAGTGTCAATTTTAGATCCTACCGGTCTTCGCTTCGGTCTCTCATACTTCTGGGCTCCATACAATTGAATTCGAGGGGTCATCGTCAAAGTAGCGTCAACTTTCGACCAGGCGCAACACCGCAAACATGAGCGCCGACGAAGGTGGAGACACCACCCCGATGTCTACACACGACGAGTCTTATCAGGACACAATCGCAGGCCCTGGGAAGCGAAAGCGCTCCACCCAAGATGAAAAGTCCAACGACGCCGCGTCGCGCGATCGAGTAAACCTCCACGAAACTCTGCGCAATCTGGTTGAACTTTTACTCAAGTAAGCTTGATGAGTGCAAGTGGTTATCTTTTCTTTTCGCTAACTTTCTAACTTTTTAGACATGACTCTGAGCTGCAGCTCCTCTCTTGCCCTTTCCCGAACACAACCACCAAGCCTCGAGCGAAGCGCGCAAAGGTTTCCGGTGATCAGGATTCTTCCACCATTCAAACATGTGTGGCTGCGGACAAATACAATACCCTGCAGGAATTCCTTTCCGACATCGAACGGGCCTCAGCTGCCGTGATCGAACGTAATCAAATCCAAGCCAATGGCACAAAAGCCGACGGGGCACCCTTGAATGAGGTGGTCAATCTGATTGCAGCTTTCAAAAAGCACATGAACAGTCTGATCGTGCAGACTTTCGTCAACCAACCCGAAGTCAAAACGGAGGTCTCGGAGGACGACACCGATTCTTCGTCGGAGCTTCACGCAATCAATGCCTGCACTCGAGAGGACAAGTGCGCCCTGACACTCTACGGGAACTCTGCGAATCCCAAGCACCTATTTTCGAGTCTGCAAAAGTCGGTCAAAGTACCATTGCAATCCGATTCGGGCCCTGAGAAATTCGTCGAAGTCCAGACGGAGCTGCCCGAGGCAGGCTTGCCCAACGGGATCACGACCACCAAAATCGTGCCTTTCAACCTCGCTGCCGGGCCCAAACACCCTAAGCGAACATTTGGAGAAGTGTTCGCCCCACGTGAAACACTGCCCAAGTTGGAACCCCCTCGCAAACGTTCACACCGGGGGAACGCATCAACATGGGTGGACCGATTCGACGCTACCTTCGACGTTCGAACATTCTTGGGAGAGCGTAGCAATTATTGCCTCGCACCCCTTCCGTCTACGCAATGGCTTCAGTATGGTGGAGTAACCTCGTCACCAGCATACTGGGATCGCGTTGAGAAACAGCAGGAAGATCCGCAGATCGCTCAGAAGCATGGGGACCCTGCTTTGTGGAATGGCCCTGACTCATCTGCTTTCCTCGGTGTGTTTTCATCATTTGCGCCTTCTCATGATAGCTCTGGTGCAATCGTGCAGCTCACCTCAAAGGATTCGGTCTGGTGGGGCCAACGAGGAGCAGACCGCGTGAATACTTTGCTCTCGATTCCATACGAAGGGGAGGGCGAAGAAGTAACTGAACAGACTTCTCGTCCTGGGAACATTGGCGAACTTGATGAGAGCATTTTAGATGAAATGGTTGAATCATTCAACGCCGATGACTTTGCCATGAACGCTGCAGAGGCCAATACCAATGGTGATGTTGATATGGAATCCAAGGACACCAAGGAAATGCTTAGCGAAATTTCCGATTTGCTCAACACCCTCAGCTCCTACCAACGCTTACGCAATCTCAACCATCCTTCCAACACCCTTTCATCTGTCCAATCAACTTCCGAGTCGGATGAAGCCTCTGCATTTGAGTCTGCGGATCCAAACACACCATCTGATGCAGAGTTTAGTGTGTATGAGACACTCAAATCAAGCCTCGTGGCAATCATCGGCAATTTACCCCCCTACGCCGTTGCTAAATTAGATGGGCACCAGCTCGCCGAGTTGAACATCAGTCAGAAGATTGTGGTTGATACCCCCGACTACAATGGCACTATGGAAAAGGATGACTATACTTTGTCTCAAGAACGAGCGGCCGCGTTAATCGCTGCAGCCAACGCCGCAGGCCGCACGGCAACCCCCTCTTCATCGCGACCTAACTACCCTGGAGCTCATGCAGGCTACAATCAACGCGCTTTCGCCTCCAACAGCCGGGTTTCGCAATCTCAACCAGGCTTCCAGGCCACACCACAGCACCCGCGCCAACCTTCAGCGCCAACCACATATTCTCATGCTTATAGCGCGGGTCGTCCCCCAAGCACACCCAGTCAACGTCCAACAAACACACCTCAGTACTCGCAAGGTAATCCTCAGTTCAGTCAAGGTGGCCAGGCCCAACAATATCAACGTCCCCCGTCCAACGGCTATCTTCCTGGGGCACAACAAGGGCAAGCGTCCGCTCAATCCACCCCACAGCCTTACACACCACGACATGGGCAACCGAGCACGTTCAATGCGACACCGCAAGGGCGCATTCCTTACGCGACCGCCACTGCAAACTCGGCTCAACGACCCCCGAACTCGATGCAAACCCCGGGACAGGGTGGCTACGTCAATTCTGCTGCTGCTGCCACATACTCTCGCAGCGCCGCGGAACAAGCTGCCTTGATGGACCGCAACAAGGCACAGTTGGCCGCTCGCCAGGCTCGCCACAGCCCCTCGACACCTCAACCCCAAATCCTGGATGCACGTGCCTCTCAAGAAGGCAGTGCTACCCCTGGGAGCAAGCAGAACGGCACACCTCTTTCGACATAGTGCCCGATACCCTCTGCTTCTTTAATGCGATTATTTTCAGTACATGGAGTCGGTGTTCAAACAGCAAAAGTCGATGCTTTTTATGAGGATCCCTCTCGTCTTCTGCCACAGCCACTATGGTCTGTTTGGCACGCTATTGTTCATATCCTCCGCTTGAAACTCTAAGCATTGCAAACAGCCTCCTTCGGCTTCTTTTTATTTGTGTTGTTAATGAACCCTTTTTTCCTATTCTCTGGCTCTGGTGTTGTATGATTTTCGAACTCGGTGTTACACTATGCGACCTACCTAAGCGAACGGCGTGGATGATTTATCAAGAAAGGTTGGCCTGGATGGTCCAGGTTGCTGTTGCGATACACTCTGGTATTCCCTTAGACAGTTGTTCTCTTTTTTGCTTTACGGTCCAATCTACATGGCATATTCATGCACTAGGTGGAGTTTCCCGTGAATATGAAATGAATCGAATCAGCAATGGCTCTTTGAACTTGTTCACGTAACCAACATCTCTTAATTAATACAAACAGGGAAATAGTTCCCACGAATAACTATCTGACAGGTCAATTTGCACTAAACATGGACACCATCTTTCTTATCTTGATCTCACTCAACACAGACACCTGCTGGACAGTACTCTGTACCCTTCCAAGCCATAATTATAGTTACAGTTCTCCCTTCGTAGCAAAGGAAATTCTATCAGCGAGCGACTCTGGGCGACATGCTCGTCGTAAAAGCACATAAGACATAAGAAAAACAAAGAAGAATCGTCAGCCACGACGGGCTGGGCAGTTCGAGCTGATCCACAGCAATCACAGTCAAGGAATAAACATAGCGGCCATGGTCATGAAGCCAAAGTATCTGAGTGAGGGTTAGTGGGAATAGCACAAAGCACCGGGGGAAACATACATTGTCGCGCAGCGCCAACCGTCCCTAGATTCAACAGCACTATTAACGCCAGCCGAATAATTCGCCGCAATAGCAGCCGCAGCCCCGCCGACAACAGTCACAACAACAAGCCGACCCGAGAATTCCGCGATCATGTTGAATGCCAGGAGCGGCAATAGCAGAGCCCCAGATGCAATGATGATAGCGACGTAGACGGGAGCCGCGGCCGCAGGAGTAGCCACCCGAGGTGTCAAGGAAACAAGATCCTTTCTGTGGTTTAGAAAGCGGACTTCGGCAGAGGCGATCGGGTGTTGTTTGATCATCCAGCTGCGGTAGTTGTCGACGTCCTTTTCTGGTGCGGAGGGAAGCGTCTGGAGAACCTTGCTATAGGCAGTGAGTGCATTGTCTAGATGGCTGTCAGTTATGATGCGCGGGGAATTCAGTGTGGTGTGCGTACTATACTGTTCGGTCTTTGCAACCAAAGCGGACATTAGATCCATGCGTCGGTAGTGGAGAGAAGAATAGGCCTGGGCCTGGGAGTCTCTGCGTCTCGAGGCAGGAAGGGGCTTGGTTCCTTCTTGTTCTGCCGTGCTGATGCGATGCATTTCTTCGTAATCGTCGAGGGAGTGTAGATCTTCTTCCATTTGGGAGATTTCATCTTGCAGGTGAAGGAGAACGCGGTGGTTCACGCTCTCGAAGCGTCGGTACAAAGGGGAGAATCCGTCCATTTCCTCGGATGCAGATTTGGTGAGTTGTGAAGCGACAAGTCCGTAGCCGGATGTGCTTTGGGCAGAGTCTCGTCTTTTTCTTGGTGTTGTGAAATGAAGACCTTCTTCGGGACTTCGTGGGGGAGATGGGGGCAGGGGTGGTCTATGAATGGTGCCCGTGTCTCTTGATCCGTGATACTGCGGCGGACGGGACAGTTCCATTTGTCCTTTGCCTGAAGACGGAGAGATGCTGGCCATGGATATGGGGCTGGGCTTCCTTGCGGCTTGCCTCTTTCGAGTAACCAGTTGAGTTTCCTGGGATGGGACTTCAGGCGCCGGCGGAGCTGGTGGCTTTGCTGGTTCCTTTGGGCTTTTGGTGGCCGGCGGCGACTGTGTCATCTGTTTTGGGGGCGTATTTCCACCCGGTGCCAGTACTCTGTGTGGCACAGTTTTTGGCTGTGGTGTTGGAGACTGGATTTTGGGGGTCGCTTGCTTAGGGCGAGGTTCCGGCTCTTCGTCTTCAGATTCCTCGGAATCCGATGATGAGCCTGAAGATGATTCGTCGTCCTCATCGAGATATTCAAACACATTAGGTGCCTGTTTCGTGGGCTCGGACTTCTGTGGTTGGGGATCCGCCGTCGTCTTCAGGGCTTGTTTCGCGCCTTGGGCCTGTTTCGCCGACGGCGAGCTATTCGCAGCCGTCTTGGTGCTTGCGACAGGACCAGCCTGTGCATTTGATATGTTGGAAACCAAAGAGTAGGTTCTCTTTCTTCCATCTTTCCCCGTTGAAACTTTCGTTTGAGTCGGCATAGTGAAGGTTCTGGTCGTCTAGTTCATCCTTCGACGTGGCTCTCAATATGAAAGAGAAAAGAGCAGTCAAGGACGCGATAGTTCTACTCCAAATTAGGGACACAGCCGAGAGGCATGGCCCAGGGCGAGGAATTCCAGGTCTCAGGTCGAGGCCCAGTAGGATGGAATCCAGGGGGGGTATATGAAGCGAACGATGAGATAGCTCCAATTTCGCAATATGCTAATTTCCCCGCGAATGCAAGCATTCTTCACGATAAGAAATGCCCCTCGATACTAATATAGAACACGGACGTCAGCCAACATCGAAAGGTGCGTCAGCTGCACAAGCATCTACTTTGAGTAGTGGAGTGTCATTCGTAGCGCGGAACAAATCTGAGGCAGATTCGAAGCGCTGGGGGCTTCAGATCGACCAATAGCGGTGATCCCACAGGGAGGTTCCTTGTATCCCTGTCGATCAAAGGATGATGTACAGCGTACGAATAGTGGAAGTACAGGGTAATAAAAAAGTCAATAAGACTCAAAGATGGTGTCTACGAGTACTGGTATAGAATTTAGTGATAGACAAATCAATAGTGGCGAAAGTGGAGAACAAATCAGGTCGAAAATGTCCGGGACACACGTAGCATTAGAGTGCTGTATGCGCTGGTCTCTTCCTTGCGTCTGGCGGTCTGCATCGGAATGTGATGGAACTCGGGTATTTCGATTGTATGTACGGCTCAGGGAGTACGGAGTATACAATACGAGTAGATGATAGATGATATATTATAGATTATAAATGTAAACTTTAGAACAATTGGGCAATTGCATATAATTGTGAATATACAACTACTATCTGAAACAAAGCAATATTCTGTGTAATTTACCCAGGTAGTTACTACACTTCACAGATGGTTATTTTACTCAAGTATTACTTGGAAGCTGCTTGAGTTACTTGTAGTAGATGTGGTAGATTTTTATGGAAAGGCCAGTCTGGTCTCTCAGGTATTTAGAATGCGATTTAGCTAGGCCCTTATAGCTCGTAATCTCTTGATATTTTAGGCACTCCGGGAAAGATAAGCAATTCCGAACAAAGCGCTCTAAAGTCAACCTGACTCCTGTGGTCAATTATCTAGCTAAACTTCCTTGGTATGCGTTTGGACCATATTGCGTGTTTGAATTCAAGTTTGAGTGTGATAGTGTTGTTTGACGATATTTAAGGCCTGGTGGTCTAGTGGTAGAATACGCCGTTCGGAGTCAAACTCCCCATCCCAAAGGATGGAAAACCCATCTTAAAAGGAATGGTTCTGTACTCGGCGTGACCCGTGTGATTCACGGCCAGGCCCTTTTTTTTTTTGGTAGTCAGGTCACGTACCCTCTAGGATGTGACTATCTTCTATATCCCTACATCTCTTCCCTTTGTTTCTGCTTCTTCCTTTCTTTCCTCTACATGCAACCAGAGATTCTTGTTCTGTAATTCTATTCTTTCAGTGGTTATATATCTCTATCATTTTTGGTCAAGAGCCCTAGAGAAGTTTGATTTGCTTCCTTTATCTTCTTTATATTTTATTCATTTTTAAAACTCCATATAGTTCTTCTTCCTTTATCATAAATGTTTTCATTAAATCACACATCATACCACTAGACGATTAGGCCTCAAATGTTGGACACACAATCGTCAAACAACACTACTTAAGTATCACACTCGAACTCGAATTCGAATTCGAACACGCAATTTCCAATACGGTCCAAACGCATAAGCAAGTTTACTACTAGAGAATTGACCACAGGAGTCAGGTTGAATTTAGAGCGCTTTATTCAGAATTGCTTATCTTTCACGGAGCGCCTAGGTGAGGAAGGATATGGGAAAAGGGCAGGATATATCTGAATACCTTGGCATTCGAAATAACTATGTAATCTCACTTAGCTACAGTATTCATGAAAATACGGTAGAACTATGATAGAACTATGGTAGGAGTACGGTAGAAGTATGTAGATTTTCCGACATTCCCGGAACACGATGTCACTGATCGGCAGATCGCCAAGACATACCTTTTGATTCCGCGTCTCGCCTTCTCTCGACAACATATCACCTTCATGCTCCGGTCATGTATTCGTCGCGGTACGCTCCGCTCTATCAGCGTGCGGCGTCTGAATCCTGCCATTCAATTCGCTAGCCATGCCTTCTCCACTGCGACAACTCAAGAGCGAGTCCCCCTCCGCAAGCAACTTAAGCAGGAAGCCAAATCACTCCGATCACACAAGAAGCAACGCAAGGAGGACGAGGAAGCATCTCGGCAAGAATGGGAACTGACAGTGGGCGTGGAGATCCATGCACAGCTGGATACCGAGGCTAAATTGTTCTCCCGTATGCCCTCCCCCCATCCCAGGTGTAGACCTCGCTCACACAGTGAATAGGAGCTGCAACTTCAACAAGCGATATTCCCAATTCCAATGTAGCCTTGTTCGACTTGGCCTTCCCGGGGAGCCAACCGGTACGCCACAGAGCAGAAGGCTGGACAAACATTGCTGACCAAATAGGAATTCCAAATCGCAACCCTTCTCCCCGCTCTGCGCGCAGCCATTGCCTTGAACTGCGAAATCCAGCCCGTCAGTCGATTCGACCGGAAACACTATTTCTACCAAGATCAGCCGTCGGGGTATCAGATCACCCAATACTATGGTTAGCATTATCTGTTTGGTTTCCAGACCTAAGCTCACCCAGCCTCAGAACCCTTCGCCCGAAATGGATATGTCGATCTATACGACTACGACGGAATTGCCCCAGAAGATGGGGACCGAGTTCGCATCGATATAAAACAACTCCAGCTCGAGCAGGACACGGCAAAATCTCAGGAATATCCGCCCACGACGCAGCTACTGGATTTCAACCGTGTGTCGCACCCCCTCATCGAGATTATCACCATGCCTCAGATCCACACACCAGCAACCGCCGCAGCCTGCGTTCGGAAGCTCCAGTCTATCGTACAATCATGTGGGGCGGTGACAACGGGTATGGAGTTGGGTGGTCTCCGTGTTGACGTGAACGTTTCAGTCCGTCGCCGAGACGCAGCAGCTGGGCAACATCATTACAACGGGATCAGCGGACTGGGACAGCGGACTGAAATCAAAAACCTCAGCAGCTTCAAGGCCGTAGAGGATGCTATCATTGCTGAGAAGAACCGCCAGATCACGGTCCTGGAGAGCGGTGGTGTCATTGAAGGAGAAACGCGAGGATGGACCATTGGTAGCACTGAAACCCGCAGGCTTCGTGGCAAAGAAGGCGACGTCGATTATCGTTACATGCCCGACCCCGATATTCCGCCCTTAATTATCGGACAGGATCTACTCGCCAACCTGAACAGCACCCTCCCGACGTCCCCAGACTCCCTCATTACCCTCCTCGTTGGTGTCGAACACAGGCTGTCCATTGACGATGCCAAGCCACTTATCGAATTGGACGATGGGGCGCGTCTTGAATATTACCACGATGTGGTAGAGACTCTACACACTCTACAGGCAGACCAGGATTCCACCTCGCGCGCCGGCCTCGGTCGGTCAGTAGGCAACTGGGTCCTGCACGAGCTCGGCGGGCTGCTCACCAAGTCAGACCGCGCCTGGGATGCAGAGATTGTCCCCGCCCAATCCCTCGCACACCTGATCGACCAGCTCCAGCGCAAGCGGATCACTGGACCGACCGCCAAGCTGGTCCTAGCCACCATTTTCGATGGTGACCGTCGACCGGTGTCCCAAATTCTCGAGGAAGAGAACCTTCTCCTACGGCCCCTTTCTCGCGACGAATACGTGGCACTGGCGCAGTCGGTTATGGCGCTTAATCCGCAAATGATCGAGCAGATCCGCAGCAAGAACCAACTTGGGAAATTAGGTTGGTTCGTGGGCCAGATGATGCGCACCGGTGAGAAGGGCCGTGTAGAGGCTCCCAAGGCCGAGGAAATCCTTCGGGAACTCATCCTCGGGTCAACTGTATAATATTGGGTAGATGAAACATGTACAACATAGCCAGAGTGTACTAGTACTAGTATGTGGTAGTAGCAACGATACCCTTTTGGACTACACAACCAGCCCCTACAAATGATAACCCTACAAGTAATTACCCTACGCAAAGTAAGACAAGACGAAAACAACCCACTTCCCCTCGGACTCAGATTAATGTGGGACTGGACGGCCCTAACAGGCCTAAAAGGGGGAGCTCTCCTCGACCTGTACTTAAGGGAAAAGATGGAGATCCGGCGGAGTCGCTCTGATCGCTAAAAGCAGTTTTTAGCGACTTTCGCGTGCAACGCGCCAGAATACAAAAGACCACCCGGTTGAACTCGGGGGAATTCCTGGAGATTGGCAATTACTTAAAGACTTGATTTCCCTCTGATCTACTTCTTCTGTTCTTCATTCAAAGAGATACCCCCGTTCTTTGTCCTGTGCTTGAAGCCCACTTCTGTTTATCTTATCTCCGAGATCACCTCTACAGAGTACTCCATAGCTACTCCCCCTCAACTTACGCACCATGACTTCTCCCTCCACTATTGCTTCACGTTTCCTCTCGCATCCTCACCAACTGGGTGTGGTTGCAGTTGGCTTCAATGGCGGACAGGTAAGGAAAGATAGCTACAGGCTACACAGTCTGCAGATCATGACGCTGACACCATGCACAGTGCAAGAAGGGTGTTGAGGCAGCCCCTATGGCCCTCATTGAATCAGGACTCCTGTCTCAGTTGAGCGAGGACCTCGACTACGAAGTACACCACGACAACACAGTCCACTACTACGAGAAGGACATCCCCGAAGAAGACCTCGATTTCCGTGGCATGAAGAAGCCCCGCGCCGTCAGTGCCGTCACAGAGAAGCTTAGCTCCCAGGTCCACGATTACGCCAAGGATGGCAAGTTCGTTCTCACTCTCGGTGGTGATCACTCGATCGCCATCGGCTCTGTTTCCGGTACCGCGAAGGCGATTCGCGAACGGCTGGGTCGCGAGATGGCGGTCATCTGGGTCGATGCTCACGCTGATATCAATACCCCCGAGAGCAGTGATAGTGGAAATATCCACGGTATGCCTATGGCCTTCTTGACCCGGCTGGCCCGGGAGGAGCAGCGGGATGTCTTCGGCTGGATGAAGGATGAGCACATTGTGAACACACAGAAGCTGGTCTACATTGGTCTGCGTGATGTGGACCGTGGCGAGAAGAAGATCCTGCGTGATAATGGTATTAAGGCGTTCAGCATGCACGATATTGACCGGTATGTTTCTTTTTTTCCCGCGCTCGCTAGGATACTGGGCTTATGCTAACGTATTTGGATTTCTAGTCATGGTATCGGTCGCGTTGTCGAAATGGC
The DNA here is from genome assembly GCA_911197225.1 of Penicillium salamii. Taxonomy (NCBI): domain Eukaryota; kingdom Fungi; phylum Ascomycota; class Eurotiomycetes; order Eurotiales; family Aspergillaceae; genus Penicillium; species Penicillium salamii. Next base: position 691,884 of record CAJVOY010000153.1, on the reverse strand, counting down.
TCTCGCCCACATTGGCAACGATACTCCTATTCACTTGTCATTCGATGTTGATGCCCTGGACCCCCAGTGGGCACCCAGCACCGGTACCCCGGTGCGCGGTGGGCTGACTCTGCGTGAGGGAGACTTCATCTGTGAAGCAGTGCACGAGACCGGAAACCTGATTGCCATGGACTTGGTGGAGGTCAACCCCAGTCTAGAGGAAAAGGGTGCATCAGAGACCATCCGCGCGGGGTGCTCACTTGTGCGGAGCGCATTGGGCGACACTCTTCTGTAAGGGATAATAGATAGTGAATGGCCCTGGCTAAAATAGAAACGAATTAAGGAGTTCTAATAGCTTTTCAAAATCACTGAAGATAAATTTCGGGAGTTCCAAGTCATTAAGTAGCCCGTAGCCCGTAGCGCAAGACTTAAATCCCCTGCCACCTCAATTTCGCGATCAGCGTCATCCGTTCACTTTCACTTTCACTCTTTTCTCTCATTTTTTCCCCTGTCGTTACGCCCTGTCTGTCATTAAATCACATTGTACATACGTTTCACGACTCACTTCCGAGGCGTCAAGTCCTCGCCCAATGCGCTGTCCCCCAATCAGTCGACCATTCACCGTATCGTTGAACGGTCTTATTCGCGCACAACTCAGCATCGTGTCCAAGACCCGCTCCAGACAAATAATAGGGCACCCAAAGCCTGTTTCAGGCTGTATGCAATAACGCAGTATAAAATCAGCGAGTTCCTTCACTTCCAGCGACTCTATACTCTCAATCGGCTAGACACCAACACAACACAATGGCAAAATATCGCTCGCGCGAAGTGCGCCGTCGGTACCACTGGCCTGAGCTCCAGCTCAATCTCTGGATTATGGTCGTTTTGTCGTGCTCGGCAACTTGTCTGGGTATTTTCTCTTGGTTCATGGTTGTGCAGACGCAACTACACCTCGGAACACCATGGTATGTCTCCGGTCTCCGCTCCAAGCTCCACTGTCTCCCCCGCGGGCCTAATTGATGGTGGTCTCCAATTCCGATCCCAATACTAACCATTGCCAGGTTGTTCCCCTATATGGCTGTTACCAGTGCCCTGGGCGTGGCATTTATCTTCATTGTCCTCATCCTTGCCTCACGCCATTTCCTATTACCCGGGATCATCATCATTGGCAGCTTCATACTCTTCGTACTATGGTTGACTGGTCTAATCGAGACATCCCTACAACTCTACGGCGTTGTTGCGAATGTGAATGACAATTGCCAGATCTATGTGACAAACAATAAGTCATGGGGCAACAACATCAATACTCTGGCGTGGTTGACACAGAGCACTATTTGTAAGTGACCTTTGTCTACGACCATCCACTCCCTCTTGCTAATGCTCTGTCTAGGTAATTGCTGGAAAACTGCCTTTGCTCTGGAGCTCGTCAACACCATCTTCTATCTTTGGATGATTATCATGTCTTGGCAGGTTAATCGGGATGTTTATGATTGATTGCATTATGGATTTTCTTTCTGTCGATACCTTACTTTTTTTGCATCTAATTGGCGTTTGAATTGAGCGATACTATATCTGCTTCTTTGATGTCTTCACGACTTCGACTGTCTTCTAAAGTTCCATGTCTATACTTAATATATTACTATTGCAACCTCTCCCTTTATAACATCTTTCGAACTATGTTTTTTTTATTCTCATACGCCTCTACACTATACCCTGGAATGAAACAAAAAGATGCTTTAAAAAGATGCTTAAGACTAACATTGAAATCATACATATGAACAAACAGTCATTCTCGAATAAGATACACAAATTTCCGAGAACCACAAACAAGAAAAGTCGCACCGGCTCAACCATGTAGTTCAAGCCCCTTCAGATGTAATAGACCCTAATAAACGCCGTCGCTATGCCAAAAGCGCATTGCAACTGCAAACACCGTTGGCAGAAAGGGGGGACATGATCCCCGATCCACCAGTAGGAAAGAAGAGCAAGGCACGAAAAATGATCGAACCCTCTATCCGCTCTCAGCGGTAGCATCATCCTCCACTTGAGAATCATATTCCCCACCCTCAAACGCCGCCAGCATCTCCCGTTCCAGCTCGTCCTCGTCATCAGGGTCTTCGGCGTGGCTAGCCTTTTGACTACTACCCCCCACTGTTTCAGACCCGGATTCTTCGTCTGGGCCTGCAGGCTGCGAGGGGGGAAGTGGTGCATTGTCGATGCGGGCAGGTGCAGATGTGATCTCTCGCAGCTTGGTGTTGCGCTCGTAGGATCGCTTGATACGCTGGGATAGCCGGGAACCTTTTTCGGGATCGTCTCCGTCGTCATCGCCGGACTCGTCGTCGTCGGTCGCGCCTTCGGATCCTTCGTCCCGCTTCCGCTTTGTGCCTGATGATGGTTCGTCTAGAACTGACTCGTTGTCGCTTTCGCTTTCGTCATCACTGCCAAGGAAGTCTTTGAGTTCGTCGTGAACTTCGGCTTGCTCGTCAACTCCGTAGCCGATCGGTGAGGTCTCGTCTAAGCCAGACGATTTGAATAGATCCTCTGCGTCGTCTTCCTGTGTCCACTGTGATCCTGTGATGTCTTCATCTGTGGATGAGAGCATGGAAGTCTCGAGCTCAAGCTCGCTTGGGGAGATTGGTTCACATCGGTCCTCTGGATGAACTGGAAGAAGGTATGGCTCTTCGTCCATTGATCTCCACATAACCAGTGAGTCGACAAGCCATTGTGTGGTAACGATCTTAATGCTGGGGTAGCGCGTGGCTTCCCTCACCTTGGCTGTACGGTTGCGCCCAGCCACAAGATGCGTCGTGCGTGCATTGATTCTTGACGAGATAGTCACACCAAAGCTCTTGGCCCAAAGAGAGATGTCGGCATTTTGGAAATCTATTCCTAGAGGCAGAACTCCCGAAAACACCAGGACCACATTTCCAAGAATCTGCTGTTTGATTCGGGGCATGATATCCTTGACGTCGGGAACCAGCTTAAGATCAACATCTCGGTCTTTTGAATGAACCTTCTCCCCTCGCAATGCTGCCACACGGCCACCTAGTGCGGAACTTCGCTTCTTGTCATATTCGTCGTAGAATTGCAAGTGAACCTTCTCGAGGCGGTCCTGCAGTTGGTAAAGTTCTTGGTCATGGTCCTCAAGTAGGTGGTGGCGCTGTTTTGCGGACTCTTGAGATTCCTCAACACTAGGTGACTCATTACTTTCAGGGTTATCTTCCGCATCCAATTCTTTCTGCTTTTGAAGCAACGGACGATCTTCCACCTGATGTAAGATAGTCTCTTCTTGTGCGTCGGCTTGCTCTTGTAGTAGTCTTGGGCTATCTCCACCTCCCATAGTCACCATTTGTTCTAATGCTGACACCTCTGTCCCTTCTTCAGTCTGGGTTTGGCCGTTGACATGGTGCTCTTTAGGCTTCTCTGGTGCTTTTTGTTCAATCTGAGGTTTGTTTGCTCCAATTTCTTCCTTCTTTGGCAAGAAGCTGGAGTTGATATCACCAATGCCGACAAAGAAATCATAGGGAGAAACCTTGATCAGATTTGGGCTCCAGCGCCAGATGTCACCACGGTCATCAATGATGACCACCATCTTGGTGTCAACGGGAAACAGTCGCTGCAGATCTTTGACTGTCAAGCTTCCGCTTTCATCGCGACTGAGAATTCGGTCTCCAAAAAGATTGCGAGTGGGATCGATGATATCAACGATGTGTTGGGCATAGGCACGAGTACCCATTGTGTAGATGTGCAACTCATATATCTCTGCCACATTCTTGAGGAACTCCTCCAGCCCTGGTCGCAGCTTGATGTAGTACCAACATCCGCGCATTCCAGGTCCATCATCGATCAACTGGAAAGTTCGTACATCCCTCACAGCTTCATGGTTTGGATTGTCCTTGTCTTCTCTCCATTCTCCCACTGTCGGATCAACAGTAGCGTGAATAATGGTTTGATCGAGATCCACAACTAAAGTCAAGCGTCTCGATGCAAGGAGCCGGCGTTTTGCGTCTTCTTCAACTCGAGTGGCTTCCCGTTGACTGACAGTAAGAGTGGTGTTGTCGTGGGCCATGGAGATTGGGGCGCGCATGGAGTCTGTGATCTCGGTATTATAGGTAGATCTACAGACAAACAATTCAGTTAGACAAAGAAAATGAACACAATGGGTGATATACGTACTCGGTCATGTCCTTCCCACATTCCGCACATAATCCTCCGAACTGGACTTCATGGGCGCAAGGCTCATCGATTTCGACAACATTAACGCTGGCGACAAGTTAGTCGAATTTGCATAGCCCTAACAAGTCCAGTCCACACTTACGGTTCATCAATGACATCGCCTTTCTTGATCTTCCATTGAACGATCTCTCCATCAGCTGTTGACTCAAACCGAGCCGGGAACTTGCGCAACACATCGACTTTGTTGCCTAGTCCATCACCTTCAGTAACGGTGGTCTCATAAAAATACCAGAAAAGAGCCTCATCCCTCTCAACCGTTTCACCCGGCTGCTTCAGCAGCGACGTGACGGTGATCGGGTAATGCAGGCTCGACGGCAAGCGGAGAATCATGATGACTCTCAGCGCCGCGAACAATAGCTATCGCGTGTTCCTGATTTCTGTTCTGATTTTCTCCCAGAATATTGTTTATGTGCTGTGGTTTGTTGACGGCGCGTCAAAGGCAGACGAGTGGGTCTGAGTATGTGATCGCGTGCGATTCCGGCTATGAGGCCATCACCGGCACACGACGCGTGTGAAACTTTGTTGAAGTGAGATATTGCAAATGCAATGTCAATATACAGCTCTGCGACCGAGAGTTGTATTGGTAAAATGTAAGTGAGTGAAAGGTTTCAGCGGCGCGATCGGTATATCGCCACTTCAAGGCGCAGGTGAAAGAAAACTGTGCGCCTAGCACAACCTGGCGCGCAAGTCAAAGACAAGTGACACACCAGGCGAAACTAGTATTATGATAACGGATGGTGGTGGGAAGCTGATAGAAGGGCTGTATCAAAGAAATGGGAAGCTCATTGAAGTTGTGCGGGGACTCCTTCAATCCAGGTCACCTCGGGAGCTATACCAGCTTATGTCATACCGGTACCTCCGAGAAAGTACCCTTTGCCTCTAACTAGCATGCAGGGTACTTCCTGCCAAGTATCCTGTTTTCTACAATGGTCTGATGCAATGGCTCCACGTTTTATATAGGGAGTAGTTCGGAGAGTAACAAAGATCTTAACGTTGAGTAAGTTAGTATTCAAATAGACTGAAGACGTTCAAATTAGGGTTGCCTGTCAATGCCCATATTATTCTTCTTTGGCCCTACTTTTCCAGCGAGCAGTAGCAATTTCACTTCATCCAGATATCTGGTTCTTCTCTGACATCAGTTGCTCAGTCACTTTGCAGTCCTATGTGTATATCTTGTCATATCCTGACAAGCCTTCTCACGATATCAGGGATGTTGAGAGATACCGCGTTCAAGAAAGACATCCATGCTAGATCGGACAATCCAAGCAATTGGCGTATTTGGTCATTGGTCGGGGTATTGTTGCCGCCCCTCAATAATCCTGGGGCCTGTTCAGAAGAAATCATGGCACAAAAAGCTTTGTCTACAGACTTTGATAGGTGGCGTCCTCCTGAAGTCTTGTGCTTTGCTCTCGATATCAGTATAAGAAGGTGCCTAGAAGGAGACCTTGAATACACGGTCATGGGTTGTCTGGTACTATTGAGCTCGTAGACTTTACTCGTAGGTGTTGCCTGGGATAGGCTTCTGTCGTGGACTTGAGATGCCTACGGAACACGCATGATGATTCACAGATTTATCGATTGCAGACTAATGAGGGATAGGTCACAACAAGCCATGCTAGCAGATACAGAAACACAATTGAAGCGATTGGCAAATGGGGTGCATGAAGCGATACATCCAGGTAAGACGCATCTATATACGAAGCAATTTCTTGCCGATTACCTGGTTTCTTGATTATCCACAGCCCACGGAATCACCGAGCATTAGAGCGATTACTTGGCCTTGGCAAGGCCGACGGCGTTGTTGCCAACGTCGTAGACACTGTACCAGCGGCGCAGGAAAGAGTCACCCAGGATAGCCAGGGGACCGACGGGCTCAGGGAAGTCCATGCCCATGAAGCTGCTGATGCAGGAGCCCTGGACCTCCAGGATGTAGTCAAAGGCGCTGATCGTGAAGGGGTGGCCGGCCAAAGTGAAGGTGAGGTCGGGCAGCGAGTCACGCTTGGCACAGTCCACGGTGTACTGACCGTTCCAGCTCTTGGTGGCACCAATCTCCTTGTTCCTGAAGGGGGTCAGCGAGTGTATCTCACTATTAGAGGGTATGTAACTTACAAAAGCTCGGCCATGGTGGTGGGGAGAGCAATCAGAGAGGTACCAGTGTCCAGGATGACACCAGTGTTCTCGAGCTCAGCAACGCTATCACCGAGGGCAATGGAGTCAAGGTCAACCTCCCAGTAAGCCTTGCGGCGGAGAGGAATCTTGATCAGCTCGCCAGTGTAGTGGTCCTTGTCGATACCACCGAAGGTGGCCTCAGAGCTGTCACCTTCCTTGTTGGCATCGCCCAGGTAGAAAGCAAACACGGGCTCATCAACAAGCTTCTGGTTGATCATGTTGTAGAAGGGAGGAACCATCTTGTTCACGGAGATGGTGTCGTATCCAAGGCCGAGAATGCCGTCGAAGCGACCGAAAGCAAAGGCCAGACCAGGCTCGTTGGTGGCCTCGGCGAAGTCCTGGCCTTCAACCTTCAGGTCACCAATCTGGAGAGTGTCCTTGGAGACAAAGCCACTCAGGCTGCCGGATCCATAGCGGATCTCGAACTCGGTGCCATTCTTCTCGTATGTGCTCGACGAAGACGAGTCATATTTGCTGTGGAGGAAGCAGGCAATGGAGCTGCACGACTGGGATGGAACCCAGAGGTTGGAGCTACCAGTGTCAAGGACAACCTTGAAGGTCTGGGGAGGGGTACCAATCTGGATCTCAGAGAAGTCTAATCACGTCAGCATCTTTTGTTGGAGTTCGGGTCCTTTTCTGGGGGCATACACTGAGCATTCAGGAAGTTGTCAACCAGCACGTCATGACCACTGGCAGGGTTGATGGAAGTGTCATGGAGGAGATCCTGGTGCTTCTCGGGGCGGATGCCCATGTACTTTTGGCCCAGGTTGTTCATATGAGCATCGATGTTGTGTGTGTTCTAGACAGTGGTGAGCTTCCTCCCTATGCTTGTTCCGAAGGTGATCTTACCAGTTGCTCAGACAGAGGGACCTTGTTGAGCTTGAGCTTGTGCACCTCAGCGGCAGCACTGCCCAACAGCGCCGAGGCCGTCAGGAGAGTGAAAGACTTCATGGTTGGATATTTCTAATGATGAATGCAAGAGAAAGAGAACGACTGAGTTGATGAGAGAGATAAGGGAGATGGGGGGAGAAGTGGAGGCTGGAGACGATGACGGAACCGGGAGCGTCGCACTTAGCCCCTTTGGGCCAAGGACTCATGACCACGGGAACCTCCATTCCTTGTTCACCTACTACACTGCCCTTCCATATGCCGAGATCTATGTTGCATTGGAGTTCTTTTGATATTGGCTAATTGATTTTCTATTGACACCTATACCGACTTGTCTCTGGCGGAAACAACTCCCTGAAGTCAGTGAGCTTGGTGCCTGAGCGTCCTAGCGCCATCGACGCAATGGTCGGACTGGTCGGAAGGCAACCCTTCCGCTGTACCTGGCAGCTGCAGAATGGGGTGGCAACAACCTGGCTTCGCTCATGAGCGACACTCCGTTTCAAGGCATTGGGTATTCATGTTCTACGTGTCGCACAGTGAAGTTGACGTGCGTGTCCTATGCTATAGGATTAAGCATGTGTATGGACACAAGTCCGTATTTTAGGCAGCCAATACTTCGTACACCTGAAGCTTTACAACAAGTCGCGTGCCTAGATAAAACTCAATGTCTCTCGAAGAGCTCAACCACCTTGCATGTGTTTGACTCAAAACTGGATCATTGTGTCTGGTACGAGTATATCGTAGATCATCCGTAGGGTGGCCCCGTACTCCACACCATGATCATTTCTGAAGTCCCAGGTTTCCTGCAAGGTTCGCCTCGGCATATAATGTAGCACCGCACGGGCACTGATTGGCCTTTTTATATGAGGATAACGTTGGAACAGATTGCATCGTTTTTAGACTTAATATAATAGTCCAGATTCACTTGGTAAAGAATAATCAAAACCACGAATAATATCTCAATCCTCCGAGGATCTCGGCCTAGGTTTGAATGTGTGGTACAAATATACCTTGCCCCTATGCACCTGTAGACCCACGTTGAGACTTCTAAAGTTCAAGATTCCACTCACCTGCCCAGGCGCGCACTACCTAGAAATATACATAGAGCTCTGGTATCACAAAAGTTGTAGACAGCTAGATCTCCATGTAACTGCGCGCTAGACACACAGGTAGCTTCCAAGATCGTTTGATGCCCGAGTCCTGAAGTCCGTTATTACGAGGGTCTACAGGTAAGTAGGGTACGCCGGATGCTACGAACCCTACTGATTGGGTTCCAAAAGCCATATGGGCTGTGAGAAACACAACCCTAAATAGGCTATAGATGATTAAAACAATGTGACAAATGGCGACTGCATATTATTGATGATACAACTAGTGAAAACCAGACGATTGTCACCCTTACCCATCCTCCAACGATATCCAAACATTTACCGGTAGAAGTCGGGGCTGTGATAGAAAAGAAAAAGAAATGTCAGTAAGAGCGAGGGGAAAACAAGGATCAAGGGAATAACATACCGGTCGTCATCCTGTCCAGTCTTCACTTGAACAGCGTAAGCGTCTTCAAGGTCAGATTGAATGATATTGTAGCGGTTTTTACGGACAGCACGCAAACCGGCCTCCTGCATGATGGCCGCAATGACGGCACCAGAAAGCGGGTCGTTGCGCACAATCAGGGCATCGAGGTCGACCTCGGGGGAAAGCGACATCTTGGAAGCAATGGTGGTGAAGATCAAGCGACGCTCACGTCTATCACGCAGGTTGGGGAACTCGATCTTTCGGTCGAGACGACCGGGACGCAGCAAAGCAGGATCCAGGGTGTCGGCTCGGTTGGTGGCCATAATGACCTTGACATTGCTAGTCTGCTCGAAGCCATCCATCTGGTTCAGCAACTCTAGCAGAATACGCTGTACCTCACGATCGGCACCGGTCTGGGCATCAAAACGCTTCGTGGCAATCGCATCGATTTCGTCAATGAAGATAATGGCTGGTGAATTTTCACGCGCCATTCGGAACACGTCACGGACCATACGGGGTCCTTCTCCGAGGTACTTCTGCACGAACTCTGATCCGTTGACACGAATGAAGCTTGCAGTTGTGCTGTTTGCCACAGCCTTCACCAGCATGGTCTTTCCAGTTCCGGGAGGACCGTACAGTAGGACACCACGAGGGGGGTCAATACCTAAAAGTTGTTAGCAATCGTACGAAATGCAATCTCATGTACACCCACCGATTTGCTTGTAAAGTTCGAAATGTGTCAAGGGCAGCTCGACAGCTTCCCGGATTTCCTGCTTCTGCATATCCAAGCCACCGACATCTGCGTATGTCACATCAGGCTTCTCGTTCTCGCCCAGCATGGCGATAGATGAATCAGCCTCGGGGGGAAGAATATCGACAAGTGCGTTGGAGTGACGGTGGAGGGCGACCGAAGATGAGGGCTTCAGCTTCTCGCGGTCGAGCGTGGACAGGATACGGACGACGTAATTAGATCCGGTCGAGCTTTGCACAATTCCGGTACTATGAAATTGTTAGCCCGAGGTTCTCCCGTCTCCCAGTGGGAATAAGACAATGCATACTTCTGATCGATAGCCTCCATAAACTGTCCGATGACCAATGGCACACTCTGTATACGCTTGATCTCTTCCTGTGCTCGCACCAGCTCCCTCTTCAAGCTTCTGCATAGACAAACCGTGGTTAGTCTCCGATATAGAGTCCTATGGAATAGTCTGGGATGCATACCTCTGCTCATCCTTGATGTATTCCTCTTGCAGTTGGATATACCTGTGTTGTCGTCAGATCACTAATCCAATTCCAGAAGCGTGGTCAGGCATACTCTAGATGTCTCTGTAGCCTCTTCAGGGTAGCATATTCATCATTACCATCAGCTCCCGTACCATCGAGGGAATCCAAGTTGGCGAGGGCATCGAGCGCGCCTGGCTTGACAAGAGGCGTGACGTTGTTCGCCGGATTCTCCACGGCAACGTCTCCCATGATTGAATCTCTAGGCAGCAAGTGGTATGGTTGGATGAAATATGCTCGTGGGCCAAATATGATAAAAAGGGTTTGTAGATGGTTGGTGGTGAATGACGCGCTGTGTGAAGGGTTCGGAGGCCGGTGATCTGGAGCTTTCGATGAATCGGGGAGCTTGGGTTGACTCACGTGACCCAGGCGTTAAAGCGGCCAACATCTTTGGAGATCTTGACCTCGATTTTGCGACAGTTGTTAAGGTTGGTACTCCGTATTAGCTTTTCATCATTCAAGGAGCTCAATATGCCCACTTCTTTACATCTGTATTGAAATAAATCTGGTATTTCTCATGGGTGACCATCATGAGGATCGACTATATTACCACCTATAAACAAGCGCCACTTTACTATGAACAAGTACGAACTTTAGAAGTAATCTCACCGTACAAATAGAAAAATCCGGAGCAAATTACGCAACGCTCCCCACACAGACACAGGACCCCATTGTCCCTCGTCCTATCTCTGCATCTTCCGACTATCCTGTGCTCTTGGGTATATCGGTCCACACCTATGGTCAGACGCTAGCGGCTGCAGCGGTCTCAGCGAAGCCCAGAGCCAATGATGACGATCTTGAATTCTGCATGTATCTCACCCAGTGAAGTGTAAGGGGACCGATGCTGCACATGGCATTTCAGGCCTCAAGCACCTGACCCCCCGAGGGCTCATTCGGGGGGGGGGCCATGAACGTGCGCAAAGGTTCGAGACATACAGACCCAGTATGCCATTGGGGATGGACATGACCTCAGGGTGCCCTCAAGCCCTACAAAAGGGAAATGAGGAACGGTTGATCCAATCATCTATGGCGGTGGAGTAGTCCGGGACACAGTAGGTGGGACAGGCACCAAAAAAACATCATGATTTCCTATGCGGATCGAGTCGGATCCTGGTACAGGGTTCATTGGGGAACCCAGACCACTCACTCTGAGTCGTCAAACATCAATTTTTTTGGTGACCTCGGAGGGTTGGGCGCGCATCGAAATGACTATCACACTAGCCTGAGCTTTATATAAGGAGAACCACCCGCCTTCAGGGCGCTCGATCTCCCTTTTTTTTTCTCTTTCTCTTTCTCTTTCTCTCTCCCTTTCCCATGATCATAATTTGTTCCTTCCCAAGACCCCTAGCTATTGACTGATGGATGTTTTCCTTTCATGGTGGCTACTCAGCCCATACCCGTATACCTTCGGAGTATATGATCTAACCTGACTCGGCCAGACCGTTTGGAATGGATCATCGGTTAGACCATTTACGAAACCCGAGATGGGGGTTTTATTTTTTATTTTTTATTTTATTATTTTCCCTCAAATTTCATCGTTTCATTTCTTTCACCATCCTTTTTTCTTCCATTCTCTATGGGCCTCTTGAGGTGTCGGCTTCCAAGCCCGGGGATAGCAAAGCCACGAACACTAACTAACCAACTAACCAGTGAAGTTAACCAGAACCCACCCAAAAAGATGGCGAAAACAGATTTTAAAAAACAAGAAGAAGAAGAGAAACCAAAACCAGAACCAGAGCAAATGATCGAAAGATCAAAGAACAGACTAACTCCAGAGAACAGAACAGTAACACAAAGTAACCGGAACAGGTAGAGAGAGCGTTACCGGGAAAAAGCTCTGACCTGTCAGTAATTTTCCCTCATTCTCTCTCCACTTCCCCTTCCATCCCTAACTGAACGGGCTCTTGTGAACTGGTAGGTACGCCATTCTTACTCCCTGATTGCTCCGTTGGCTTTTTTTGCGGCCTTTGGCACCATTATTTTATTGTATCCCCGGTTGTGGCCACGCACCCCCTTATTCCCTTGGACTGCCTCTCTGCCTTGTAGCCCATTTGTTCCGGTTACGGAGCTCTTATTGTTTTATTTTTTGCTCTATTATTCTCTTGGCCCGGAAGATCTAGAAAGTGACCTTTACTTTGCTATGATTTGCTAACATTTTAGCCGCTACCCCAGCTCCTTTCCCTTTCTCTCATCTCTCCCCTATCCGCGCCTCAGTGGTTTGTCGCCTCAGGCCAACACCACGTGACCCCAACCTCTCCCTTCACTCTGCCCATATCCCCCGGTCTCAGTCATCCGTTCGCAAAGCGGAATTTTAGTCAATCCAGCCTTATCGGTATGTACCCTAATTTGTCCATTCCCCATATATTTCTATGTCCTTCCCAATTCCCCATGACATTACCTCGCTTCCATCCCAGTTGCGACTGGTCGCGCGCGCCTTCCAAACATCCCCGGGACGCGTCTGACCATCCCACGCTGGGACCACATCAACTCTATCATCCCGAATCTGCATCGCTGCGCGACCTCTATGGGGGTTGCTTCATATAACATCCAGGCTAACCCGCCATTGCAGGTAGATGGGTTGGGATAACCGCTCGACATGAATGCCTGGCTTGCCGACGCTTCGAATATTCCTGGCCAGGAAAATGGCGCCTTCCATACAACAATAGATCCATCAAACGCCTTCCTACATGGCTCCCCCACTCCCCAGGATCCATCTCAATTCCAGCGCATGTTCAACGGCGTGCCGCGGAACGCCTCACCGGGGTTCCACAACCCTAACCAGGTCATTCCATCCAAGCGAGGACGACCTGAAGATGGCATGCCCATGTCACCAAGACCCGCCCCAGGTGGCATGACGGGGTCGCGCTCCCAGACCCCTCACCAGGTTCCATATCCTGGGTATCAAGGACCGGCCAACGGCAATGCACAATTCCAGCAACACCCCACGCCATATCAGCATCTCCAGCAAGCGTCTCCTAATGCTACCCAGTCACCAATAATGCCAGACTTCGATCAGCAAAGCGCTCGCATGGGAACCGCGTCCCCGAGCCCCTTCTCGCCCGCGGGCCCGCACCCTGGACCCCATATGTCACCGTCGCAATCGGACCATGGAAGCCGTGTGAACACACCTCAAAACGCCAACTTTATGCAAGCGCAGCAGTTTGCTGGTATGCCGCAAGGTCCTGGAATGACATCGGCGGCTCCTCAACCCTCGATGCAAGCACCGCAGTTTGCTGGCATGTCACAGGTACCTCAGGGCTATCAACAAGCGCTTGCGAACCAACAACAGCGCTTGCATGCAATGCAGCAACAGCAACAGACGCGAATGAACCCTAATCCCGCATTGGCTGCACGACAAGTTCCGGGCAATATGAACCCGATGGCCAATCCTCAACAAATGCCAGCGCTCAGACAGATGCAGCCCAACATGCCACCAAACATTCCGAAGCCTAACAACCCGGAGGGATTCTTGCGTTCGTTGCAGAAATTCATGATGAGTCAAAACCTTGCTTTGGACCCCAATCCCACTGTGAGTGGTCGTCCAATCAACTTGGTTCAGCTATATGGCACTGTGATGAAACTGGGGGGATCAAAAAAGATCACTGCTTCAAACGCATGGCCAACAGTCGCGCAACACTTGCAGTTTCCCCCGATGCAATTTCCTACAGCCGCCCAGGAGTTCCAAACCCACCACACGAGGAACCTGGCTCCTTATGAACAAGCCTTCCTTAACTCTCAACAAAAGTCAGCAGAGCAGATGCAGCAGCAAGGTGGAATGCCTCGCGGACCCAACCAGTTATATGCAGGAGCCGGGAAAATGAATGCGGGCTATGACCAATCGCAGGCATTGGCTCAGTCCCCGCAAAACAACACACCAGTGCAAAACCAGACCCCAGGCAATCCGACCAATGGGTTTGCCACGCCTACCCATGCCCGAAGCCAAAGCAGACCAGCTCAAGCTGGACATAGATCTAGTCTCTCACGCCCATCGCAAACGCCGGTTCCACCCACGGAACCTGCGACCGGACAATTCCCAGCACCCTCTCCCTCACAATCTGGCAAGGAAGCCACTCCAGGCCCTGGTCAAACACAGCAAACGGAACAAAAGCCAGAGCCCTTCGTGAAGCAACCCATCGGGGAAACCTTCAAGCCCACAGTTTTGACGGGAAGTCGAACGCATGGTCCCATCGCTGTGGATGAGATGTTCCAGATTGGCGAGGACATCTCAAGGCTCAAGCCAGATGTTCCCGCGTTCGCAGAACTTGGGGTTGTGGATATTCATGCGCTGACAATGGCTCTCCAATCCGGAATGATAGCGGAGATTCGGGTTGCCCTGGACACGCTCACTACCCTCTCGGGCGAACCTACCGTTCAAATCTCTTTGGAGAATTGTGACGACTTGGTTGAGAGCTTGATTGACTGCGCTGAAGACCAGGCTGAGATGCTAGCACAGCACACTGTCGAAGAGACAGATACTATGACTTTACGATCATATGATGAGATCACACGGGACTGCCAACTTGAAAATACATCACTCACAGATATCTCCCAATTCGGGACTCTCGATTACGAGTTGGACCGAGCTGTGGATCGACTTATCTGTATCACCACTATCCTACGAAATTTCTCATTCAGCGAGACAAACTTCCTTCCTCTTGGCATTCCTCCTGTTGCCCAACTGTTTGCTGCAGTTTTCCGCTATATGGGAACCCGCAAGAACTTCCTGCGGAGCAGCCACAACACCCTGGACTTCATGAAAGATGCAGTCATCTTGCTGAGCAACTTGGCTCACGTTGTTCAGATTCCTGGGAAGGATGAGGCGTTGAGTTTATTGACTTTCCTGCTTGCTTTCTCACCCGAGCCGGAGCCCATCTCATCATCAGGCAAAGTGATGTTCACTGCATTCAATTCTGCTGTTGATCGATACACCCCAGCGGCTGTGGATGGCCTCGCAAAAATGTTGGCAAGAGACGACCCGAATCGAACATACTTCAAGGCTATATTCTCTGGCGATGGATCTACACCACCCCAGCCAGAATTGTTGACTCGCGCCTTTGGTCTTGCTATCTCTTGTGTCCCCGATAAAAAGCCCATGGCTGTGGTCGATGCTCGCAAGGTATTCTTGATGCAAGGTCTCTTGTCTGCCGATGTTCTCACAACATTTGCTGACGGGGCTCTTGCCAAGGCCTGGCTCGAGTCAGTCGATGGGTTTGCCGTTCATCTCTTGCGACTTTCTTGCGCTCTTTGCACAGAGCGCATTCCGCAGATAAACATGCGTCAAAGAGGCCAGGCCGAAGCCGATGCTTATGCCTTCAGCTCGATCGTGAATCGTGGCCTTGGAATTCTTCGCCGACTGGCCGAAAAGTCAAAGCAAGTCGACAACACCTCCCCCCTCAATATCCCCTCCGGGATTTTGCCCAGAAAAGAGAGCCTCTTGGGCGCATTACTCCTTCCTAACATTGACGGGGGTGTTGTACGGCAACTTCTTACCTACGCTCGACTGGCGGAGTAAATTGATGCATGCATGAACATCGAATATGTACTTGTACCAGGGACGACCGCCCAACACCTGGTTCGGGCATTTTTGGTTCTTTTCTCGCCTGGAATATACAACAATTTCTATTCCCTCATGTCATTTGTACTCATGCCAGTAATCCGTCTCCTTGTTCTTCTGTTTTTTTTTTGGGCGCTGGTTGGCAACGGAGTTCAACTTTCTTCACTTGTGAGATAGCGTTCTGCTCTACATTCTAGTGTACAATGCTCAAAATACCCTCGATGGAAATCGGGTGATACTGCAATAAATCCACTGTTGGTTTACACTCTTGTGTCTTTTATAGCACTAGGCTTATTTGTAAATCGACCTGATCCTCATGGCCAGGTGGAACTCTACGTCGTCTACAGGTATCCAGCTAGAGTACGGAGTATGTACTACTCGGAGAATGCGTGGATGAACCTTGGCATTCGGCGTCTATTGGCTCTAGACAGACACCTTCTACGAGTTCTCATCTTCATTTTCCAGGCGTGGCTGAACAAGGTATACTACGGAGTATCCTGGAACTCGTTCCTATTCAACGAGCAGTAGATTTCTAGCCCAAAATGAATATGGCATTGAGTGAGGTCATTCAATATGAAAAGCAAGAACAGGTACCCCATCCATTCATCGAAAATATACACAGTAGGAATGTTACAGGTCGAGAGAAGAAAAAGGGAAAAGAGAGGTAAACAAATACAAAGGTGCACGCCAGAAGACACGACCGAGCAGATAAAACAAACACCGAAGGGAAAACAGGAGAAGAGAAACAACCCACAACGAAATAAGGGTATGCACAGCGGGAAGAAATGAATCCAAGAAGATAAATCTTTCCAGATCTAACGGTCCTTTTCAGGGGTTGTTCTCGGTCATCGTTTCTTCCTTTTGACTCCCTAGTTTTCGATGCATTTTGATTCTCGTTCTCTTGGGTGAATATGCTTTGGCATATGCCTCCAATGAGGGTATGCTGATAATTTTGGTATCCAGCCGGGGGTCACGAGTAGATCCTAATAAGGTCTTCGTCCGCAACAGCTTAGGAGAGATGTATTAGAAAGAAGAAAGAAATTTAGAATCCCCGTTCCTTGAGGAAGTCCACAATTTCAGGTTTCCGCCAGCCCTGCATAATGTGAGTTGATGTTGCGGTGTAACATTATGATATCATGGGACTTCAAACATACCTTGATAATGATGTGACCAGTAAGTCGGTTCAAGGTCACGTCAGGGTTGGGTTTACCGCGCACATCAGTCACGCCCAGCGCGATAGCCAAGTCATTGCGGAGTGCGTCCAGATCACCTTCTGTCTTTTGAACCTTGGTGAGCTGCTTGTTACCACCAGCCTTTGTGTCAACGTAGACGGGCAGTTGGTTGGATGCAGTACGGCGAACAAAGTAAGGGAGGTTGGTAAGCTGGAGGGGAGGGCTAGGGTTCTTTGCGGATTTGGCTGGTGTCGGGGATGCCGATGCGGAGGTGGAATGCTCTTTCAGGGCTTGCGCTTGACGGCGGAGTTGAGTGAGGAAGGTGCGGCTTTGGCGGATGGAGAGAGTAGGGAGAGATGATTGAGGACGAACTGTTATAGAGAGTCAGTCACGCGCTTTTATTCCCAGAAAAGACGCAAGTTGAAGTCGGCACGAGACACGCATGTTTTTTCTCCCCCGTTGACCGCTGGTCGCGAGACATGGCGAGAATCGCGCACCAAGGTGCGAATGCCTTGGCGTAAAAGATGTGCGAGAGGCAATTTGGCGGCAATAATGGACTTACGTGAAGCTTGCAACCTCGCCTGAGGACATAATGTGGAAAATGAACTACATGCTGGAACAGACGCCATGGACTGTGCCGGGCTGACGCGAAGAGCAACAACCTGCTTTCGCAAAGCTGAAGAAGCCGGACCTGAATGTAAGAAAGACGCCATTTGAGCGATCTACCGGACCGGGATGAGAGACCCAAGTGTTGAAAATGGAAGATATTGTGGACAGAGACTGGGAAGACCGGAGCCAACATCTGATGCTCCTCTGCTCAGATTTTCTGCCACCGCTTCCCAACACCCACTTCCCAAAAGGGTTTAGGGCCACCGACGCCCGCACAATCTGCAAATTCTCCATTGATCGCGGTTGGCCTCTGTTATCCCCCTCTAGACGTCTTTCCCCTTTTCTGCCATCTTTTTAGACCCATCATGGCAGACAACGCCCCCCCTTCCGCCGAGACCATGCTCAGCGGCGCTGCTGCTCACCCGCCCAAGACCGTCGAGGAGCATGATTTGCTGCCCCGACTCATCCCGTACCTCGACCGTCACCTGGTTTTCCCCCTGCTCGAATTCAGCGCTACCAGCGATGAGGAGGACAAAGAAATTACCCGGGCCAAGTACGAGCTCCTGAAGCACACCAACATGACCGACTACGTCGCCAACTTGTGGCAAGAAATCAACAACTCCGACACTATTCCCGACGAATTTGTGAAGAAGCGCGAGGAAGTTTTGGCCAAGCTCCAGCATTACCAGGACCAGAGCGAGAAGATTACCGAGTTGTTGCAGGATGAGGAGGTTGTGGGTAACCTGCGCAGTGACAAGGCCGCCAACTTGCGTTTCCTTGAGGAGCAGCACGGTGTGACCAACGAGATGGTCAACAGCCTTCACGACTACGGACGCTTCCAGTACAGCTGCGGTAGCTACGGAAACGCCGCCGAGCTGCTTTACCAGTTCCGTGTTCTGTCCACCGACAACGACAAGGTTGCCTCCGCCACGTGGGGTAAGCTCGCCTCAGAGATCCTGACCACGAACTGGGAAGGTGCGATGGAGGAGGTCCAGAAGGTCAAGGACTCAATTGAGACCCGTCTCTTCAACAACCCCATGGCCCAACTCACCAACCGCTCTTGGCTCATCCACTGGTCGTTGTTCCCCTTCTTCAACCACGACCCCGCTCGCGACGTCCTCACCGACCTTTTCTTCTCCCCCGCCTACATCAACACCATCCAGACCAGCTGCCCTTGGGTTCTCCGCTACCTCGCCGCCGCCGTCATCACCAACCGCAGTCGCCCCCACAAGCACTCTGGTATCTACCAGAAGCAACTCAAGGATCTCATCCGTGTGGTGCGCCAGGAGGACTACGAGTACACTGACCCCATCACCGACTTCGTCAAGGCTCTCTACGTCGAGTTCGATTTCGAGGAGGCACAGAAGAAGCTCGGCGAGGCCGAGGAGGTGCTCCGCAGCGATTTCTTCCTTGTGTCGGCTGCCGACGCTTTCGTCGATGCTGCCCGTCACCTCATTTCCGAGAGCTACTGCAAGATTCACCAGCGTATTGACATCAAGTAAGTTGAAATCTTGGGAAATTGCTTTTTCAAACAAGCGAGCTAACCGAGTATTCAGCGATCTGTCTGCCCGCCTCGGTCTTAACCAGGATGAGGGTGAGAAGTGGATTGTTAACCTAATCCGCGATACTCGGGTTGATGCCAAGATCGACTACAAGGAGGGCACTGTTATCATGAACCACCCTCCCCAGTCGGTTTACCAGCAAGTCATCGAGAAGACAAAGGGTGCCTTCTTCCGCACACAAGTCTTGAGGTATGTGATCAAACAGAATTCCAACACATATGACTCGGTTGCTAACAATTCCCCAGCTCGGCTGTCGCAAAATAAACACCCGCATGACCTGATGTCGAAAACTGATCTTTTCTCTGTTATGTGATTTTAAACTTGTTTCTGCCTACCCATTTTTAGTGATCTCACCGTGTAGGTCACAACACGGCTGTTTTGAGGGATGGGACACCATGCAGAGTGGCATCCGGCTGGCGTTTTTCGGTGGTCCACCTTAACCTATTTCTTTACCTCTTTAGTCATCTTGCAGTTCTTATGCACGCTCTCTCCCTCCCCATATATCACTTCTTTGTCGGATCTTTTGCCTGGCCCTGTTATGTATTGGCCATATCTGGCCTGAGGGTTGGTGGGAGGTTGGGGGTTCCCCAAAACACAGCCACCACACACGGCGCCCCCTGTCTATATCTTGGAGGGGGAAAAAAAGAAGAGAGATGGAGATATGAATGTAGTAGGCTCCTTGATTTCGGGGTCTGATTGATCTATGCTTTTACGAATGGTCTATAGAGATGAGTGAAAGATGATGTCTTTTTGACAACACTTCGGTCCTGATTCCCAATGTAACCAAGTGCCTATATACCTAGACACATGTAGATAAGTAGGCCTACTATGAAAGTAGGGCTATGGGTAGGAACCTAACCACGATTCTTCGAGCCCTCGGCATGGTGTGGCTAACGTGACATCGAGCGAATCTATGATGTTGCTTCGTGATGAATCTCTCACCAAGACACATCCATTTCAATTGCAGTTTCTTGTCACTAAATACATCCTTAAATTCTGGGAGGTGAATAAACTGCACATGTAACGGAAACTTATGCCCCATTCACTTGAGTGTGGTCAAGAATCAATTGAAACCACCACACACGTTTCTAAGTAGGTTTTTGAACAGTAGAACAAATTGTCAAATTTTCGTGATCAGAAGACGTACTCGAGGGAATTGCGAGTGGTTCAGGCAAATCTATCGACCCGAATCGATTTATCGAAGTCAGGATATTGGATTGGCATTGATCTTATACTTGGGTCCACGGGCATCTATGTGCTTTCCGGCGTCGAAGCAGATAGTACCTACCCCGCTCGTATTCGTATAATGTCAAGCGCTGATTGGATGAATTCGGCCAGCTTTGAAAAGACTAAAAAGTGGGTCTTATACTTGCCCTTCGAAACAAGTAAACCTTGGGACTTTGCTGCATTTCAAGCAATATAACAAACGGGATAGAGGAAAGTTGGAGCTCTGAATGTTGGGATGACTCGCTCTGGGATTTTGGGCCGTTTGCCTTGTAGATATGTTCTTCAGTCTTGCCATAAGAGATCAACAGCATGCACAGGTGGTTGGACTTGACAGATGCAGGATGGTTGTGGAGCTACAGGTCAACGGGTTAATTGATCCAGGGTCGAGTTGTGAAGCTGTGTGGTCGTACTGAAAGACCAGGATTAAATTTGAAACACCGGAGGGTATCTTAGATAACAACATGGAGGCAAAATGGTAGGTCAAGAAAGGTGGGCAATTCAGTTCACAAGCATCTATGGCGACAGTGCACAAAAACCGTGTTCATCTCCTGGAATGGATTTCAATTTCTCCATCCACTGGTCTGTCCGTTTGGGTCTGATGGATAACCAAGGCCGATCGAGTCAATGTTTTGAATTTGGGGGTGGGCTTGCCTTGGACATAGCACGCATTCAATCCATGTCCACGGAAAGGGAAAGAAAAGGAACGCATCCAAATTTGGAACAGCAGGAGCACTCGTTTGAACAACGCGGGGTGTTTTCAGTGGCCATCAAAGTCCTGGGGCTTTCCGGGGGCTAAGAAAGAATTGAAAGTCCGGGAGAAACAAGAGTGACTTCAGCGACCGCCCCTCGAGTCTGGCTCTGTCCGTCGGCGTGGTCCGGGTGGATTGACTGGGATTATCTCGTTGATATAGGGCTCATTGGATTGATTCGTCGAGTTTTCACTGCTGGCACTGGCATTGGAGGTGTTACTGCTGTTGTGCGTCATTCGAGTGGCTTCTTGCTTCTCGTACTCCCGGGACATAGCAGTGAGATCATCGATTTGCTCCTGATGAATAGAGTCAGTCATGGTTTCGATGTAGTTATTGGTATTCGGATTCAGATCAAAGTCAGAGTCAGGGGGACAAACCCGGGTGAGAGGTACACCGACAATCATATAACCTTCCCGTCCCTATGGCTGTTAGACGGGCTGTCTAGGGCAAGGACAACACAGAAAGAGAAAGCAAAAGCGTGACACACTTGGTAGCAAAAAGGTCTCGCTGTCGCAGACGGACCAAGGAAATAATGGATGTGTCCTAGGACAATGTGTCGAGATAGTCCATACCCCGGAAGCCAATATTGCTGGACGGGAGACATTATCAGGGCAAGCGAGGCAAGAAGATAGAACAGCAAGAATAGGCTTGACACCAGTCAACACCGATGAACGGTCCGTGCCTGAACTTGTTGCTACGGGACTTTTGACAGCCTTCCTGACGGACACGGCATGGGTATAAATAAGTTTGGTGATACCCTCTCCCCCAAACAATTCCACAGACGAGTAAGACAATCTCTTACAGGCCACTATATTCCCAGTCCCTCGGTGATGATCTCACGGGACAACAGAAAAGGGGACCGCGTACCCCCTTCAACCCAGTGCACGATCCACAATGTGGGCAAATGAGACCGCCGTTTACCCGCGAACCCGGTATACCTCGGGTTAGTCTGCACGGAAGATGACAAGTAGAAGGAGTCAAAAGCGACCATCACCAGATGTGGCCCAGATCCGTGTTCCTCACGAGAGGGATCATGTCGGAACGTTCGGGGGGCTGAGAGACCAGCAAGATGACCCGCCTCACTTTATCAAACAACGACAACCAACCCATTTTTTTGCGTTTTATTTTAATTTTCTGTTTTCCTTTTTAGTATCATGTTGGAAACTGTTGACAAGGCCCTCAATCTACCCCTTGCTACCGGGAACCCGGTGGGTAAAAGTGAGGCTTGCATGGAGAAGCATTGGTCTCGAATCAATTCGATGGAGTAGGGAGTACACAACACGGAGTAAAAGTGGACAATGCACTTTCAAAGCATTGAACAAGCGCTTAGCTTTCTCCTCACCGCAGATTCCCCAAGATGCAGCGCCAAATTGGCTCTTCCTGCGGTGATGTCGTGGCACCACGGATTGTCGTCTGGGGGATCGCGGGGCCACTGAGCTGCAGCGAAGACATCTGCAGCACTCGCTTTTGGGCGATGGATTCTTGTTCTTTTCAATTGCCAAGAATCTCGAATCTCGAATTTTGATTCTTGATTTTGATTCTGGAATCCCCTTAGGAGGTTCTCGGATCTGAATTGGCCGGAAAGGCATAAGTGCGAACGGGTCGCTGGTAGTATACTCCGTCCCCCGTATACGAGTTGATTAAGTCGATCTTTCATTTGATCCAAGCATTCGGTGTCTTAAGACGATTCAAAAGAGCCCAAGCGAAGTCCCGAAACCCCCGTTCGTCACACCGGTCAAGATGTGACAGCGCATTCTACACGATCTCGCTGAGAAGCCGATCATAAGCCAATCCAGGCTTGTGCTTGGGATATTATTCTCTAGTCTTTTCGTAATTCGTCCACAGGGGGGAAAGTGTATCTTGCATGTCTCGTAACCTACTGGGGAGGCACATATGGGGTCACCAACATCTCACTGAACTTCTCCAACTTCTCCTTCCCACGCACCTCCTCCACCAGCATGGGCATGCGGACCACATTGAAATCCTCATATAGTTCCTCAATCTGCTCGAGATACTTCTTCTGCATCTTTCTTCGGGCCGTGCACTGCTCGCAGTTGCTCCCCTCCTTGGGGAACAACAGTTGGTTGACCACGATTGAGTGGGTGTCAATGTTGTAGCTGGTCAATTCCTGGATCATACGTTCCGTCTCGTAGAGTGACAAGAACTCCGCAATGCAGACACAGACAAACGTGGTCATATCCGGGTTCTTGAACTGCGTGTTGACCTCGCTGATCGTCTCCCGCAGCGACTCCATCTTCTGCAGCAACTCATCCATGTTCTGGCCACCGGGCAGACCGCCACGAGCGCCCAGGATGGAGTTGAGCATAGGACCAAACTGGGTAGACAGCTGGGAGAGCTTCGCGAGCGCCTTCTCGAGCACGGTGGGGAACTGGAGGAAGCGGAGAGTGTGACCGGTCGGGGCGGTATCGAATACAATGACCTCGTAGGAGAGGGACTTGACCTGCTTCAGAACTTCGGCGAACGACATGGCTTCGTCCACACCGGGAATCTGGGCGCCACCAAAGTTAGATTGACACGTAGCTTGACGGCGTGATGGCGGCATAAGCACTTACGCTGAAAGCCAGATCTTGCATCATGTTACCCATGCCCAGTCCCGCCATGGGGTCCTCGCCTTGGCCGTCCCCGGTAGCTAGCAGATCCTGGATGCTGCCGTTGGGGTCGATCTCCATGGCGCTCAGGTTTGAGTAGCCATCGATGAGGCGGGCCTCCTTTCCGAACTTCTGGCCAAAGGCATCGCTCAGGTTGTGTGCGGGGTCGGTGGAAATAAGCAGGACGGATTTGCGGACTTTGGCGAGCTGGATGGCCAACGAGCACGAGGTGGTGGTCTTACCCACACCTCCCTTACCTCCGACGAAGATCCAGCGGAGGGTATTTTGATTGAGAACCGATTGGAGTGTTGGCTCCATATCGAGATCATCCTGTTGTACCACGGCGGAAGACATTGTGTAAATTGGGGGGGAGTTTAGGAAGTTGAAGTGGTGAAGTTCAGAAGTTGGCCGTTTATGCCCCGCAAATCGAACTTTCCGGAAGACAGTTGCTCTTTTACTCTTAACGCCCCCTGTCTTTTCTGCGATTCACGAAGTTCTTTCAAATAGCCCTGGAGTACGGTACTGGAGTGTACCTTGAAGGTTTGTTACACGTCCTTCCTACAAGGCTGCGAGACATTGGACATTGGATTTCGTGTCGCATGTGCAGGTCTATGCATGTTTGACTCTGGGGCATTGGGCTAATCCACCAAAAACTTCGTTCGCATATTAATCCAAAGATCTCAGAAATGAAATAAAATTAGTCCTCAGCCAAGTGGTGTTCTTATCCGGGCCTTGGATTGCTGCATGGCACTCTCCGCACCCATCGGTGGCCTCCGATGGGAACAGCCAACTAGAAATACATCCATATTATTCGTCTCTTATTCCTTTCTTCTCTTCTTAAACCCCTTCTAATAAGATCATCTACTGCATGGCATCCAAACCCCAAGACCGAATCACCAATCGACTCGCTCTCTACCAACGGCAAATCTCCCCGCATTCCAGCCAAACCATGGCCGCCCGCGATCCCATCACCTGTCACTGCCTCAACACCCTATCAGGCACCCCAGCCGCCAACCTCCCAGTAACGCTGACCCTGCTGTCCGGCCCCACAAAAGGCGGCGCCTCCTTCCGCGCAACCACCAACGCCGACGGCCGCGTCGCAAACTGGACCCCCGTCGGCACAACCGAAGAAACAGTCCCTGCCATCCTGGCGGGCTTGGACACCGCAGAAACCAAGACAAACTGGTCGGTGCGTTTTGAGGTCGGTCCCTGGTACGAGGCTCAGGGTATCGAGAGCTTCTGGCCCGAGGTCGAGGTCAAGTTCACGGTCAAGGGTCGTGGGCGAGAGGGCGAGGAGGGTTGGCGCCACTACCATGTGCCTGTTTTGCTGGGTCCTTGGAATTATTCCACCTATCGGGGTTCGTGAATGGATTAATGGGTTGTCAAATATATAGGAGTCTCCTTATGGAGGGGATAGATATTAGCGGGAATGATGATGCGCAAGCAGCTTTAAGATCTAATATTCTTTTGTCTCCATGTGTTGGAAGATCTAGAATCTGCTGAGTAGGTCCTGATATAGGTCGATCGATGTAGCGCCGTAGCTTTAACTACCTAGGTACTCTATCAGGATGCGGGGATGGAGAACACAATATATCCCAGTACGTACCTAAATAGCTACATGAAAAACATCAATGACTCTAGGGCAAGCTCCAAGACATTCGAAATCCTCGGAAGATTGTGTACAATATAACAGGGCGATAGATAGTAAATTCTCAAACAACGCAGGTGCCAGTGGGTGAGTCCCATAATGACCTATGTACCACAAAATATTTACGCTCATGCGTCGATAAGGTCGCCACCTTGTTGCGTCGGGGTATCCTTGCTAGCGTTCTTGCGAGTGGAACGGGGATAGAACTCATCCAGAACCTTCTTGGGGATACGGTTGAGAAGCTCCCTGGGGTAAATGCGCAGTAAGTTCCAGGCGAGGTCCAAAGACTCGTGGATGGTGCGAGCCTCGTAGGCAGACTGGCTGATGAAGGTGTCCTCGAACTTGTCCAGGAACTCCAAAGAAAGTTTGTCCTCGGCGGAGAGAGCTTCCTCACCGACGACGGCCTTCATGGCGGCTGTTTAAATTGTTAGAGAGTGACATATGCAAACAGCCCAGGGATAACTTACCGGCATCACGACCGATAGCGTACTTTGCGTAAAGCTGGTTGGACACATCTGAGTGGTCCTTACGCGTGCGACCCTCACCGATGGCAGATTTCATGAGACGGGAGAGCGAGGGCAGGACGTTAATAGGTGGGTAGACACCCTTGTTGTCTAGCTGACGGTCAATGAAGATTTGTCCTTCCTATTAATTGGTTAGTATATTGATTCCCATGCCAATCGAAGTGGGGGAACAGTACCGTAATGAATCCAGTGAGATCGGGAATAGGGTGAGTGATATCTATCAAACGAGGTCAGTATAGGGAAGACGGAGATACCAGGAGGGAACTCTACCATCGTTAGGCATGGTCAAGATAGGAATCTGAGTAATAGAGCCGTCACGACCCTCAACGCGACCAGCACGCTCATAGAGAGTCGCCAAATCCGTGTACATGTAACCGGGGTAACCACGACGTCCAGGGACTTCTTCACGGGCAGCGGAAACTTCACGCAAAGCATCACAGTAGGCTGAGATATCAGTCATAATAACGAGAACGTGCTTCTCGAGCTGGTAGGCGAAGTATTCGGCAGTCGTCAAAGCCAGACGAGGAGTGATGATACGCTCGATAGTGGGATCACTGGCCAAGTTCAGGAACAGAGTTGTGCGCTCCATACTGCCGTTCTCCTCGAATTCGCGGGTGAAGAATTTGGCGGTTTCCTGGTTTACACCCATAGCAGCGAAAACGATCACGAAGTCATCGCCGTGAGCGTCCTGGATGTTCTTAGTGACCAAACTAGCCTGCCTGGCTATGCTTGCGGCAATCTCGTTGTGGGGGAGACCAGCACCAGAGAAAATGGGAATCTTCTGGCCACGAGCAATGGAGTTCATAGTATCGATAGCAGAGATACCGGTGGATATCATCTCCTCGGGGTAGACCTGGGAAACATATTAGCTCGGGTTCCTATGTCCGCAGGGCTAGATGATATACCCGAGAGTAAGGGTTGATGGGCTTTCCGTTGATGTCCATGTACTCCTCCGCGAGTACCTTAGGGCCCTTGTCAATGGGACGTCCTGAACCGTCGAATACACGACCCAGCATGTCCTCAGAGACACCAAGCTTCAAACTGTGACCGGAGAACTCGACTTTGGTCTGATACCTGTATCAGCAACGGTTTGATCGAGAGCCTTTGCCTCAAGAGCTTCCTACCTTCTTCACATCAACGCCAGATGTACCCTCGAACACCTAGACCAGCAGTCTGTTAATGTCTATCACGATAAGTGGGTCGGAACGAAAGTGCCAGTTCGTACCTGGACAACGGCTCGGTCCCCTATAAAAAAATCACAGACATCAGTACGCCAATCTATACAAATCTCATGGTGGGTCCGCATTTGAACTACCACCGCCAGGGGAGCTCACCTTTAACCTCCAGCACTTGACCGGAGCGCTCCGTGCCATCGGGCAATGTCAGGGTGACAATCTCGTTGAACCGAGGGAACTTGACCTATACCATAGCAGTTCCCATTAGCACACCGCTCTCTTTTCCATGTCTCGCTGTTCCCGGAGGTCTTACCCCGTCGAGGACAACAAGCGGTCCGTTGATGCCTCCGATGGTGTTGTAGCTGGCGCGGGGCTTGGCGCTCTCAATCTGGGGGTCGGTGGACTCAGGCATGGTGGGCAGATCAAATCCTGTACACCGTGAGAATAGAGGATCAGATAGGAGTCGAACAAGGTTGGATACGATGACCTGGAGGTTTGCCAAGCTGTCTGGAGCTCGGGCGGTGATGTAACACGTGACTGTTGGCTTACGTTACCTAGTGGGGATCCTCCACGAAGGTCGTGATTCCCCGGGCCTAGAAGCTGCAACTCCAAAAGCGCTGGATAATTCCAAGGTTGTATCAAGAGACACTATGAGTATTGCTTAAGTATTTAGGTTGGGAGGTATGTATGCCCAGGTACAACACTGCTCTCCACCGGCGCCGGTTCTCATTGCATACCACTGAATTCAACTTAAAAAGCATTTTCAATTTCAATGGGGACGCATTTGACTGATATATATCCTCTAAAATCCAAGTATTTGGCTGTCCAGCTCTAGACAGGGAGCATGCATTCATCACGTTGAGCAACCCTGCAAGCGCCAACTGCCTCAGTACTTAAGTAGCAACCTTGGAACACCTATTCTGAAGTAACAGAAAGGTCGTAAGCACTCAAGTACTTAAGTGCTAAGTACTAAGTATCCCCAGAGCTGTTGGTGGTAGATCAAAAATCCAGGATACTTAAGTAGTAACCATGGAAATCATCTTCATCAACAACACATGGTGCCTCAAGTCTGGCTCCAGGGCTTGCAATATCTATAGATGACCATTTTATATATTCAAGTACAACTTTAGAAGTATAAGGATGGTAAAGTTCTAATGTACTTATGATCGACTGTGGGGAACCGTGAGTGGCATACAGTGTGGCGTGGGAATGTCAGGACTGGTAGATCTAGATTGCCGGTCCAATGGTATGGGAGTGTGAGGTTCAATTGGGGAGTTCGATCAGATTTAACGGCCCATCTCAAACTGAGTTTGCGTGCACGTTCATGATCGAGGCCCACTATCAGGAACGCTATCATACTTAAGTACGGAGTACTCCATACGAGCACCCTTACTCCGTAATCCGGAAGAAGCACTTTTTGTTCTGTCCCTTCTGCACCATACTCCAGACGTAGAGTGCGTATACGAAGATCTCCATACGGAGGACTCCTGAGATCTATGTTTACGAGTATGCCAGATCATGTGATTTTGATACAATGTTATTGTAATAAAAACGCGACCACGCGTTTTAGTAATCAGCGTTACCTGTCTCGGGGGCTAATTTCTCGAAATGCCCCGAGTCTCTTTCATACGTCCGCCATCACGTGTATCGATTGCGTCATCTTTCACCGCATTCTTCGGGTTCCGTGATTTCCACGCCTTGGCAGTCGACCGAGGCCGCGTGTCTGATTGGTGGAGCTGCTTGGAGACCCACAACGGGAGAAATCTTTTCGTCACTGTGACATAATGGATATCTGGTTACATTGCGACCCTCCAGGACATTGATTGCAAGCATCACTGTGTTGAGATTCTTTGATTGATGTTCTAGGGTTGATAGATTGAGACAAGATCATGTCTCAATTCTGCAAAGGGATTATTAGTAGTGAAGGCTCACTGATCTCATGGATTTGACCCTGATATAGTTCGGAGTGAGTATGTAAGATGTCCGAGTATTCTGAATAAGACCCATGAGAAAACTGTAGGTAGATTGTGAGGGGAGCATATTGATTTGTGAATCCCAGCTGATCTTATAGTGAGGAGAAAGAGAGGCCACACGTATCCCAGAGAGAGAGGGAACTAAAAAAATAAAAAAAAGTAAACCTGATTCCGTTTTTGTGACGGTACCTGGTGGTCACGGTAATTTACCCACGGACAGTTCAAAATGGCAAATTCCCTAAATTTCATCATATCCCTCTTCCCCCTACGTCACACACTCTCTTTCTCTTCCTCCCAACCCCAAGGCTTGTTTGGCTTTGTGCATCCCTATATCACCACATTACATCAAAGCAATGTCTGCTGCAGTCGCTCCGGCTGTATCGACTCTCCGAATGTCTTCTTCCCCAATGGACTCGAAGAAGTCGGAAAAAGAAGGTTCGTGTCACACTATGCTACGCGCTCAATTTTTTTCCCTCTGTTTGACTAGTACTTTTGCTTCTTATTATTATGTGATATGATGTTCTGCTATTATTGCTGTGTTTGTCTTCATGTTTGTGCATTATACTTCAGACCCTCCTTGGTAATACGCCACTGCCTTCGATCCTTAAACCCTTTGCCGTCGCGATGACTTCACCGACTGGCGTCATTGATTTTTTTTACTTCCCCACCACAACACCCTGACCATGAAGCCCCAAACACGATCTCAGAACCGCAGTGGTACCTATTTGCGATCGCATTAAGTCTTGGCGTCCTTTAGCTAACTCACTTGCTCCATTGCTAGACTCGCAGGTCGCGTCTTCCAAGGACCAAAAGACCAACCCAGAGCCCCAGACCTCGTTGGCGCCACCTCCGCGACCGGGTGCGCCTACTGCGTCTGATACCCCAGACTACTTCAGCTCCATGCACAACCCCTTCTCACTGGAGCCCAATCCGTTTGAACAGTCCTTCAGTGGTGACCCATCAAGCGAGACTCCAGGTAAATCATTGCTGCCCTCAGTGGCTGCCCTCACCTCCCCGGCGATACCGGGATCCAACCAGGGCAACGGGTACAATTGGTCCAACTCGCTGCGCTCGGGTCCCCTGAGCCCGGCGATGCTTCCCGGACCGACTGGCGGCAACGACTACTTTGACAGTATCGGTCGCGGTTTCCCTACTCCAAACGAGTCCTCCCTCCGCACAGGATTGACTCCCGGCGGCGGTGGTTCCATGTTCCCTGCACCTAGTCCCAACTCACAGGCTTTGTTGCATCAGCTTCAAAACGGAGGCGCGACTCCCTCAACCATTGATTTCCACCGCACGGCCCTCGCAGCGAAGAAGAACAACGCGAATGCCCCTACCTCTAACCCCAACGAGCAAGAACAAAGTAATGCCAATAACATGGACGTAAAACCCGCTCGCCCAGCCGACTTTACTCAGCACGACGCCGCGGATGCGGCCAATGGTCTTTTCATGTTGGCCAAAGGTGGACAAGCGAACGCGCCAATAAACCAGGTCTCAATGCAGAATGATAGTCGCGCTGCGGCTGCCCGACGTGTGTCCCAAAACACCAACGGCACTAGTGGGGACGATGTGTCTGATGAGGAACCTGCCAAGCCCGCCAAGGGCAAGGGCAAGAAGAATGCACCCAAGGCCCCTGCTGGTAATAACCGCCGTAAGGCTGAAGAGCCCCCTAAGGGCGCCAACAAACGGACAAAGATGAGCATGGAAATGCCATCAGATCTGGAAGAAGATGATGACGATGATGACATGAAGAAGTTCCCTATGGATACAAAGAAGATGACTGATGAGGAGAAGCGACGCAACTTTTTGGAGCGAAACCGGTATGATGACCCCATTCTAATTAACTCGAAGGTTACTAATACTCGTACAGTGTCGCCGCTCTCAAGTGTCGTCAGCGCAAGAAGCAGTGGTTGGCCAACCTTCAGGCTAAGGTTGAGCTCTTCACTACTGAGAACGATGCCCTTACTGCCACTGTAACCCAGCTTCGTGAGGAAATTGTCAACCTCAAGACCCTCCTGCTGGCCCATAAGGACTGCCCAGTATCTCAAGCCCAGGGCCTGGGGCCCTTGATGATGAACGGTATGGGATCTGGGTACGAGCACCATGGTTATAACATGCCTCCCAACATGGGCATGCAACAAGGTGGAATTCCCACGCAAGGCATGCGTCGCTGAGCGGGGATATCACCTCTTGTTCTCATATCAACACATCTTTCTTGCGCCGCGTGCAGCAAATATACGTCACTGCTGAGATTCGGCGGTTTCTCTCTCATCTTTCTGAGGAGTTTGTCTTTCAACACTATCTTTCGGCAAGTCTGGCGGAAGTTCGGCATGGGCAGGTGTTAACGATCTTCACGACTCAAAAAAACTGAACGGGCTCACTCGGTGGTCTGGAATGACCCTGTTTTTGGGGGCGTGTCAATCGGGCGTTCGGTTTTTCTTCTCTTTTCCACATGGTTGTTTCGAGGTTGCTTCTTTGTTTCTGATTCTTCTTCCCCCCCCCCTTTTCTTCCCCCTCCGCGGTGGTGTTTCCCTGTTGTATTTTTTAACCCTTTTCTACTTTCCCTTCCTATAATCGTCCTCTTGATGGCTCAGAGGATTTCTCAACTTTCGCTTGTCTAATACTTGATGGCACATGGGTGCATTGTTTGTTCCTCTTGCTTTGATATGCTTCGACCTACATGATTCCTGGCGTACGGATGGCTTTGTGATCTTTTCGTCTCTGACTAGTCCCTCCAACCAAATGGTTGGTCAAATGGAATGACAGTCGTTCTAAAAGTGTTTTTCTTAGATGGTGTAGAATTTCCTCATTCGCCAACAAACAAGTGATGCCACTCTGTATATGATTTGGAGTCCATTTTCTGTGTGAGGGCCGATTCAGCCATTTATTCTAATATGTCTGGTGACGATATATAGATTCAAGGGGGCAGAGCACAACGCCCCAAGAGGTATTCCGCCCTCTGGTCGGTACCACCCCCGATGCTGGCAGGTGATTAGGATTAAAAGATTCGTGTCAAACTTGGCTTCACCCACATGGGCGTCTCACAAGTATTATTCGCTCGCCATTGTTGGATTTTGGCGTTGTCCCATCCAGCCGTGAATTGGTCGGCAAGTTCCAGCTTGCTAGGAGCCCCAAGTCGTAGGCTGCTAACGAACACACAGGCTCCAGCAGCGTCATAAGTATATGTCATGCACCAGTCCTTGTTATGGCATGCTTGACGACAGGCTTCCAAGGACTGATGTTGTGGGAGAGTATCTGGTTGTTCGATGACACCTCCCCACGCTCCATTATCCCACCCTTTGCGTTCGGGCAAGTTTCCCAGATGATGGTAGTCAACTAGGTCTGCGTACAGAAGAGGTTTCTGGCGGGTGTCAGTCAGCGCATTCCTTGCAGACCAGTGAATAGTACATACTGTTCTATCCCGATTGTCCTCCCAATCCGCGAGTGCAACCATGTCACTCAATTGCGACTTATGCATACTGATCGCAGGCTGACACCAATGATCGTCATTCCCAAAGGGAATAGAGTCTAATGGGTGTGCGTTGAACATCGGCCACATCCCAGAAAGTGTGATTCCTTTTTCATAGAGCGCAAAGCCAAGTACAGAATCACCGCAGCAGTCATCTGTGACAATCTGCATGTACTGCTCGCTGAGCGATGGTCCAATATACTCTCCAAGTCTCCCAGTCTTCCGAGCCACCAGTGTATCGACAGCTGCCCGGGAGAGAACGAAGCCCGACCCGCCATAGGCGAACCAGTTCACCTTGCCTTCTCCAATGCCACGGCCTGGAGCAGGCGACCCCATATACAGAGGAGAGGAGGGATCGAACTGCTCCAGCAGTCGGAACAGATTATCCCACACGATATAAGTGTCCGTTTCCAGGAATACGTACCACTCGGCACTGGGATTCATCTTTTTGGCCCTCTCCACCATAGGCAGAAACTTGAATCGATCCAGCTTCCAGCCTGCTGCGCCGTCGATTTCGGACTCGTTGCGTTGGAATTTATTATATGCTTCGAATTCCGGGATCTTTTCCCGGGCAGACGGAGGTAGATCCTCTAGAATGTTATATACCCTGTGGCCATGGAGCTCGGTCTCTTTATCCGAGACTACGAGCAGGTTGGAAATGCAGCGAGTTACAGAGGCCATGTGCGAATCGATTCGTTTAGGGTTTTCGGTTGCGCTGGTTTTTAAAACGATCTGGATGCGCGGAAGAATTTCTGAAGGGAATGAGTCGCATGTCGTCTCGTTCAAATTGCTGTTATCATTTCCAGCTGGAGTTCGAAATTGGGTTCTCGTTTCCCATGTCCAGTAGTCTTTTTCATCCACCAGTTCCTCTTTCGCTTCTGGCAGGATGTTTTTAGATACGCTTGGGGAATGTAATGTAAGTAGAAGGATAGCCGTGATAGCTAGGAAAACAAGGAGCAATTTGAGCTTTGCATTGCTTAATGTTCTGAACAAAGATGCGGTCGCAGAGCCCATGGTGGGAGATCGGCGCCGTTGCGCCTCAGAAATGGCAGATTAAGGTAGGAAATAAGAGGGCAAGGAAGAAAGAACAAAACACAAGTATTAGACAGGAAATCCATTCATTTTTTCTTATCAGTGTCGCGAACGTCACCATGGCGGGTCATGTAGAATCAAGGTCTGCAGCCTGCAACTTGTAATCGTTGGAATTGGGGACCGAGAGGAGCCTTGGATTGGGCCTTGAATCGGGTCTCCACGCTGGACCAGGTTTTTTTGGGGGGCTACAAGTACAGGAGATTGGGATGCGCATGTCTACATGGTAGTCCATAGCACAATGGACTACCAAGAAATCCAACTTGCCCACGTTGGCAAATTGAGAAATTCCTCTGGAGGCCTGGATATGCAAAGAGGACGCAAGGACGCAGTTCGACTGCGGGAGGGAAAACTGATGCGATAAGCCCGATAATAGATAGACACCTGAGAACCAAGGCGGAAATATATAGCCAAACATCACAAACATCAACATGCAAGCTTCATGCTCGAGTCCGTATTGCTCTTGCTACAAGATAATTCGGTACATCACAGGCCAGTGTTGAAATCTTCACGATCCAGCAGAAGGCCCAATTGCGATTCTTGCCCCTTGACCCTACGGCCCGATCGCGACCTAGTTTCACCCAACGAACCCTCCAGACGGACCGCGAACGACGAAGCGAACAAACGCAATCTACAACGCAGTCCACCAATCCGCCCAGTAGGGCACGGGGGAGACGATGACCACAGCTGCGCGTAACCCTGCGCGTGGGCGTCGCTTAGACGACGCTCTCTCCCAACTAGTCGACGGGCTCACCCCCGCGCTCCCGGTCTCCGCCATCCAAAACGAAGATTACTCCGACGAAGAGGAAGCCCTTGCCGCAGCCGAGAACCGAAGACACAATATCCTGCTGGAACGTGCCTGGCGCGTCCTCGACACCCATACTGGCACCAATGCCCCCGATTCCGGGTCACCTGCAGGACCGGGAGGACGTCGCGGGAGCTTCGCGGGTGCGGAGAGCATCAACAACGCGCCGGATCTCATCAAGCGCAAGCTGCGCCGTGAAAATGAAAGTCCGGATAAGGCGGTGCGCTTTTCAAACCTGTACTCCCGTCTCTTGACGCAGCCTGTACTATCGCAGAAATGGGGAATTCTGTTCTTACTTTACAAATTGTCGGCTTCGAATGAGTCTGCGGAGGGCCGAGCGCGGAGCCGCAGCCCTTTGATGGATGATGTACATTTGCAGAATATGTTGGGAAAGGATGGACGACCTCGGCGGGCTGCTGTGATCGACTCGGAGGATGAGGGCCCTGCCGTTAGCTCCTCAGCTTCGCAGGTATACCAGCGAGTCCCTCCTGTAAAGATGGAGCGTCAAGCTTCGGTACGGCGTGATGCTGAGCGCGGTGACGCAGAGGCTGCCAGTCGTGCTGCTACCGAAAGACCAGTAACGGCGAATCGTGTTGACAGCGCGAACGACCGTAATAGTGACGAGCAAGCTCGTGCTCCATCACCTCGTCCTTCAAGCGCAGGCCAGGCTAAACCCACTGGATCTGTTGAACATCAATTGTTACGTGATTTGCCGTTCAACCTACAAGGGTTATCTTCCTCAAACCTACATTTCAGTTCCGCGTCAAGCTTGAAACTACCATCAAATCTACCAGCGCCGATGACTTCACTTCTGAACGCACTGGCAGAGCCTTGTTTACTTTACAAGGGTCTTTCTGCGTTCGTGGAGAGCGAAGAGGGCGGTCTGGTGAACCAGAGTTTGCGGGCTGCCATTGCAATTGAGCTTCGGGCATACCTCAGTTTAGTGGCCACGTTAGAGGCGGAGATCCGACAGGCGTTAGCCTCAATTGGAGATGGAACCGAACCACAGGGCATGCGGAAAGGAGGCGTCACCCTGAAACGGTGCGTGGTGTGGACGAGAGATGCTACAATGGCTCTTCGACTGATGAGCCTGATCGTGGAAGAGGCTCATAGTAAGTACATGTTTGCATCGCTGTATAATTCTTTAAGCTGACACACATCGTAGGTAAAAGAGGTGGCCAACTAATCTCCTTGATACATGGTTTCTCGACATCCCACGGAGATCCATTCGTGTGTGCTTTTGCTGAGAAGCTTCTTGCGCATGTGACCCGTCCGTTCTACGACATGCTACGGCTGTGGATTTACGACGGTGAGCTTTCAGATCCATACAAGGAATTCTTTGTCGCAGATCCAGAGTTCCGGCCGAAGTCAGATCCCCGGCGAATCGCAACAAGTGTCTGGGAAGATAAATATAGGCTTGACGACGGCATGGTGCCATCGATAATCACCCAGGAATTCGCCAAGAAGATTTTCTTGATTGGAAAATCACTCAACTTTATCCGCTACGGCTGTAGCGATTCTGCATGGGTGGAGGCATATTCAAAGAAAGCATCTAAGGAGCTACGGTATGGCGACACCGCGACTCTGGAAACTTCCATCGATGAAGCATATAAAACGACCATGGCTCGATTGATTACTCTGATGAATGGAAAGTTTAATCTCTTTGATCATCTGAAAGCGCTGAAGAGCTACTTATTGCTAGGCCAAGGAGACTTTATTGCCCTGCTCATGGAGTCGCTGGCGTCGAACCTGGACCGACCCGCTAATTCACAATATCGACACACCCTGACCGCACAATTGGAACATGCAATCCGTGCCTCCAACGCCCAATACGATACCCCAGAAGTGCTGCGCCGACTTGATGCCCGAATGCTCGAGTTGAGCCACGGTGAAATCGGGTGGGACTGCTTCACGCTCGAGTACAAGATAGACGCCCCTGTGGATGTGGTCATCACACCCTGGGCATCAACCCAATACCTGAAAGTCTTCAACTTCCTGTGGCGTATCAAGCGAGTGGAATTTGCACTGAACAGCACATGGCGTCGATGCATGACTGGCGCACGAGGCGTGCTTGGCAACGTGGAAGATAAGTTTGGAGCAGACTGGAAACGTGCGCGATGTGTGATTGCAGAAATGATCCACTTCGTCAACCAACTCCAGTACTATATTCTGTTTGAGGTTATCGAATCCAGCTGGGATCAGCTACTAGAAGCTATCCGAAAGCCTGGCTGTACATTGGACGACTTGATTGAAGCACACACCAAATACCTCAACTCCATTACCCACAAGGGTTTACTCGGATCCATGTCCTCACGCCACGGCGCTTCAACATCAGGCTCTGCCAAACCGCCCGAAGAAAGCTTCCTCAGTCAGCTTCACCAGATTCTTAAGTCCATGCTTCAATACAAGGATTACGTCAATGGCCTGTACTCAGTCTCTGTGACGGAATTCACCCGCCGCCAGGAGATCAACGCCAAGATTGAGACGCGAGCCTCTCAAGGTCAGTGGGGGACCTCGGATCGTGGTCTCCTGTCACGACAGTCCAACAGCCGCGGTGGAACCTCTATGGCATCGACACCAGACCTGCGGCCCGACAGCGCCGGAGTAGACGGAGTCAACACCCCATTGTCTCTTGGAGGCCAAAACCTCGCTGGCGACGACGACATCCTTAACCGACTACGTGGGTCTTTGGATGCCGTCTCCACAGAGTTCCAGACACGGCTTACCCGCCTTCTGCTTGATCTCGCATACCAACCAGACGTGGACATGCGCTTCCTGGCTATCATGATGAACTTCAATAATGTCTACGACACCAAGCGCCGAAAGACAGCTGGCCCAAGTACAAAAGACAAGGAAAGGGAAAGGGAGAGAGAACGTGAAAAGGCCAAACGTAGGGCTGCAGCTACAGCAGCTGCCACAGGCTCTGGGACTGATACCGGTGCACCAGCAGAAGTCCGCAGAGAGAGGAGGGATACCGGGGTGAACGATCAAGGTGGAAGCGGGGCATAGAAATCAAATTTTCATTGGGAATATCCTGACGAGGCTACATAATGTCATTGACGAGTCCCACGAATCCTGCGAGTTCTGGATCCTTTTTCTTTGCACATATGTACAGTATGAAAGCATAGATGATGTCACCCTTTATAATGGATGATAAGAAGGTGGGCTGCAGACCCTGAGAGCTCGTCCGTTATTCGCCGACCTAATGATCTGTATGAAGCACACAGATCCCTTTCTGTGTCCAGGGCGCAAAATTCTCAGCACCTATGTCATAGGAAGCGATTGGTAATTTACGAGGCTTGAACACATTTCTGGCGGATAGGTATGATGTCTGCTATGAGGCATTACCATACATTACAAAACGCCACTGCCGACGCCATAGTTCGCAGAAGGAATAGGGTTTGAAGCACTAGTGTGTTTTAGGAAAGAACCTTGATAATAAACAACGTCCATGATTCGCTGAATTCCAGAATTCGCTAACCCTTAATAGCCACTGTGTTCTTTGATTGGCCGTAAATACACCATTTGACTCTGGTTGGTTCTCTTTGCCCCGGATTGTCACAGATAAAGTTGCAGACGAATCACCAGCGGACCTCAGCCGATTGGCCCAGATTGATCCATGGGTCGCCAGCTCGTTGTCCCAGCCAATGGGAAATCATAATTCTACACACAAAAAGCCACATGGCAGGACGTGTTTTCCTAGTTTCTCCAAGCGCCTTACGAATACTGAAAAATCAATACAACAATGATGGCTGCTTACAATCTCCCCCGGATGGTGCGTGATGAAGAGAAGTATATGGAAACCGTTATTCCGCCGTTAGCGCCACCGTTTGCGGCCCGTGCCAGCATGAATCAGGACTTCTTTGTCAATCGGAACGAGCCGAAATCGGTCGAACCCTTGGAAGAGGTGCCCAATGCCGCACCGTGCATGAGCGTGGCCGAGATTTTTGATCTCCGCGGCTTTCGAAGCCCCGAGCTGTGGAAATTCGCCATGCTTGAATGCGTCGGTAAGGGAAAAGACCTCCGTCCAAACCTTAGACAAAAACAAAAGATCCGGCTCAGGCCGACTTCATTTTACCATTGACCTTCAGGCTAATGGGTCAATAGCTAGCTTGTTGAATGTCTTCATTACGGCGTGGGTGGGCACCCACCCATTTTCAGCGACTACATCACCACAGACGGACGCCGGTGTCTACAGTACGGCCACCTTCTTTACGCCCCTGTTCATCGCAATCACCATAATCTTTATCACTCCACTCCTGTTGTATACCTTTACCCCGTCGAGTGGAGGCCATATCAACCCAACCATAACACTAGCCATGTTCTTTGCCCGCACCATCAGCTTCCCGCGCATGGTTCTATATGTGGGAGGTCAAACGGTGGGTGGGGCTTTGGCAGGATTTGCCATGTCCAATGCTTATAGAAACCGAGAGACCGCAGTTGGCGGCTGTCATATTGACACGAGTCTCGTGGCTCCCGGCGATGCGCTGATCATTGAGCTCTTTTCTTGTCTGCTCCTGATCTTCGTGGCTTTTGCCGTGGCTCTTGATCCGAGACGGGCTAAGGGTTTCGGAACAACTGCCCCCTGGTTCGTGGGCATTATTCTTGGTGTCGTTAGTTGGGCCACTGCTTTTACCCGTGAGGGCTATTCCGGTGCTGGTAAGATTTGCAGTGTCCTTCTTGTGCATGTGTGTGAACATGTTAAAATATTAACGAAACAATGCAGGTTTGAATCCGGCCCGATGTTTCGGCGTGTATGTGGCATCCAGCTTTCCAGGATACCATTGGGTCCACTGGGTGGGTTACGTGAAAATCTTTTTTTGGCTCCATTTTCTGACGTGCGATACTCAGGTCGGGCCACTTTTGGCAGCTGCCGGCCACGGCATCTTCTACCTTGCGGACCCACTTTGGTTCGAACGGAGTTCGCCGTGAGCTGAAAAGGTCCGGAGGCGACCTCCGGAGCTTGGTACGTGGTGAAATGCACTCCTACGGATGTGGGTCAAGGAGTTTTGGCCATTACAGCACACTCGTGTGAGACATGAATTTTGTACGGGATGTGAGGTCGGGGCGTTGGTAAGTATTGGATTGTAAGAGTAGATGGGTTTGCACATTGATTTCCAAATAGACAGATTGACATAGAAACAGACAGTAAATAGACAGAAACAAATGTATATTGATTTTGAAATTATTGTGAGCCTCCATGGGCCTTACTCGTCTCTTGAAAAAGACAATCTTCTATAAAGTTCCCATTCAAGGTCGTTACAATAGGGTTCGAGGGATTGCGGTGACACTCCCGCGTGGCATTTTCCAAGATCCACTGTTGGGTTTATTTGCCTAAATATTCAGGAATCTTGTCTTCTCGTCTCGAGGTTGGCCTCTGATAAAGGGTCGCACAGAATAGAGCCATATTTCTCTCCGTTGAAAATAGAAACGATCCTATGAAGGTACACTCGGGGTTGTACGGGTCGATTGAGCAGTAATACATTTGACTTGCCTGGGCAATGGGCACTGTGGGACTGTTGATGTAGAATTAAAGGTGCGTAGAGGTGCAAGTTGGATAGTATGCTACTATCCTAATTTTATATGCCTCCACTAAAAATGGAGCCGGCTGTCATTGCCTTTATCAGTCTTCTTGATTCCATCGAGACTAGGCTTCCATCAATTTTGACACAATTGACGCATATTCATGGGCAGAAACCGTCAATCCCCATAGAAATAGCTTTCCCATACTCCATATCGGTCATTAAAGCGTCTTTTATAGAAGCAAGCCCGTTTCGCGAATGTTTTCTCCAGATCTTCCTATCTGCAATCTCGACTTTCACTATATTGTACCAGACATTCCACCTTATAATTGGATTTGAATTTGAGATCAACCACTTATTAATCCTAGTCGTTACTATTAGGCTTTTGGTTTGTATAGTATTGACTAGACGACATCATCATAATCTCTTTTCTATTTCAAAGGGAGAGAGAGAATAAGTCGCGTTAGACTCGACTTTGGTTTTCTGATTCAAAGACAGAGAACACTTTCTTCAGCTTAAACATAGAACCAATTGACAAAGGTTGTAACTGATAACCTGGTAAGTAGAGTCTACCTACTCTTGCTGCTCTTTAGCATCGGCAGCAATAGACTTTTTCGGGGTAGTAATTGTGTTCCATACAGACGAGCTAGGTTTTCGGAAACCAAACTTGCTGATCAAACTCTTCAGGATCTTCTTAGTGGCTACGGTGGTTATTTGTCTTGGTGTTCGTGTAGCTCATATCTACCCAAAGTTTTAAAAAGCTGGGATGAACGGGCAAGATTGGGTGCTTGGCAAGTTGACCAAGACATCATCGTCAGTGGCATTGACAAGCTCAATGAGTCTGATACTAGAGAGCCTTGGATAAAATATTTTATTCCTTCGTGACATACGGAGTAAAGGTCGAATTGTTGTGCTGCTGTTAAACGTTGTGTATGTAGAACGAGGAGATAATGTGATTGGTTGGCTGGCCGCCGCAATCGATCGGCAGAAAAAAAAGTAGTCTCCGTCTCAACAAAGTCGAGAGCTCGCAGTTCCTAAGCCTGCACTGCACAATTCCTTGAAGAACTGTCGCGTCTGTTGCTACTTTGCCTTGAAGTGCTGTAGTCAAACCACAGCAAATATGGCGCACGCCGAGACCCAATCCCCGGCATCCAAAAAGCTCGAGTCGCGGCCCAAGAAAGCGAAGGATTCTCCCTCCACCGAAGACGATACCAAGCTCGAGAAGAAGGACAAGAAGAAGCGCAAGAAGTCTGTTTCTGACGAGGCAGCGCCCGAGACAGATGGCGAATTGAAGAAGAAAAAAAAGCGCCGCCACACCGAAGACGATGACGAGCAGAAGGACAAAGATACCGAATCGCACAAGAAGAAGAAGCGAGTTTCATTTGGACCCGGCACCAAGGAAAATGACGGTGACTCCGACAGCGACTCCGACGCCGCTGGGAGCACCGAGGCTGCCACCGATGGAGCCGAAGCAGACATCGAAGATAAAGAAGCCGATAAGGCGCTCGAAGAGATGAAGAAGCGCAAGCGCGAGAAGAAGAAGCAAAGAAAGACTGGAACTGCCTCAGCTGAAGGGCAAATTCATGAGACGCCCATCCTCTCCTACTTAAGCCACTACCACCGAGCCCGCGAAACATGGAAGTTCCAAAAGAACCGCGAAACCAACCTGTTCAAGCACCTGTACTCACTGGAGCATGTCCCCACCCGCTACAACACCTCTTTACTGAACTATGTTCAAGGTCTCAAGGGCGATGCCGCCAAGCAACGAATGAGTGATGCCGCGAGGGATGTGATTAAGGCCGATATGGACCTCGACAAGCCGAAGGACGATGAGGAGGAGGAAACCACAAACCCCGCCTACCTTGAAGCTGTGAACTCCTTCCGCGAACTCCTCTCTGAGGGTAGTGAGGAACTGGACAGCCCCGACGTTCCAGAGGGACTGAACGGAGACGCTCAAAAGCGTCTGCCAAAGAGACAGCGAGGAGAGCTGGTCTTCTTCGCTGTTACAGGCAAGCTGTTCAGCGCCGAAGACGCAAAACCCAAGCCCAAGCCCAAGGTTGTTGAGCCTCCAGCCAACAAGAAGCGCAAGAACAGAACCATGGTTGTCGACATCAGCAGCAGTGAAGACAGTGACGATGACACTCCAGCCCCCAAGAAAAGCCCCAGCAAACCTGCACCGGATAGCAGCGATGATGATACCTCATCGAGTGGTAGCAGCAGTGATAGCAGCAGTGACAGCAGCAGTGACAGCGATGACTCTGATGCCCCTGCTCCTGCCCCTGCTCCTGCCCCAACTCCTGCCAAACAGACCGCACCGACGCCCTCTGGGCCCAGTGAGGTTGTGTCTTCGAAGAAGAATGCCAAGAAGCAGAAGTTTGTCCCCGAAAAGAAGGAACCTGTGGCCAAGGTGCCCAAGAAGACTCAGAAGCGAAAGCTCAGAACTGCTCAGATCGAGATCTCAAGCAGTGAAAGCGATAGCGAATAGTTATGATGGAGTGAACTATGGTTGTCATCCTCCTCTCGGATGTGCATGTCATATAGCATACGGAACGGTGTAAATATGTTTATAATCTCAAAAGTCAATTGATCATGTTCATGGGGGATCCAACTTTAGAAGTGAGTTGATGCGGTACAGTGGTTTTGTAGCTAGTATTCCCCTACTTGTAAATTTCCCCCATTGCCACGCAAGTAATAACAATTAGCTCATCAGCTAGAGTGAGATGAATCCAAACATTCTACATCAGCTTTATTTTTTTGATCTCAATTGCATAAATCCAAGCGTATGGAATAGACGCAGCGTTGTGCTTGAAGGCGGTGAGACTTAAGCTTGAGCTCAGGCAGACAGCTCTCACGCGTCACCGATCAACCTCCATCGTCTCATTCACCTAGGCCCTCCTTTTGATTGTGTTTACCTCTCTTAATTCCTTTCCCCTTATTATAAGAACGCAAAATCTGCCATCATGTCTGGTATGTCTCATTCCCGATGGCCCTGCCCAGCCTCATGACTTCATCCCCGACTGATCTCTGTTCTCTCTACAGGAAGCGCCTACGACAGACATATTACTATCTTCTCCGATCAAGGTCGATTGTACCAAGTTGGTATGTCTATCATCCGTTGCCTCAATCCAGGCCAACCGTCCATCTGTGCGCTGTCACCACAGCCGCTGACCAAACACTCGTCTCTCAGAATATGCCTTCAAGGCCATCACCTCGGCCAACATCACCTCCATCGGTGTGAGGGGGAAAGACTGTGCTGTTGTGCTCTCGCAGAAGAAAGTCGCTGTAAGATTTTCATGCAGTTCAAAGCTGAGGATGCGCTGACACTAACCCTCTGTCTAGGACAAATTGATCGACCCGTCCTCCGTTTCACATGTTTTCCGGATCTCGCCCTCCGTAGGATGTGTGATGACTGGCTCCATAGCAGATGCTCGGGCATCCGTTGACCGTGCCCGTGGTGAGGCAGCTGAGTTCCGCTACAAGTTCGGATATGAGATGCCTTGCGATGTCCTGGCAAAGCGACTGGCAAATATCAATCAGGTCTACACACAACGGGTATGTTTGGTCTCACTTGATAATGCATCGTCAAGGGGGCAAAAATGGCTGACAAGGTACTCTTTGAAACTCTTCAGGCTTACATGCGACCACTCGGTGTGGCGACAACCCTGATTTCTGTCGATGATGAGAGCGGCCCACAACTCTACAAGTGCGACCCTGCTGGTTACTTCGTTGGCTACAAGGCCACAGCATCCGGTCCCAAGCAGCAGGAGGCGCTGAACTACCTGGAGAAGAAGCTGAAGAACAAGGATGCGGCCGCTGGCAGCTGGGAGGAAGTTGTGGAGCTGGGTATCACAGCCCTGAGCAACGTCCTCAGTGTCGACTTCAAGAAGCACGAGATCGAGATCGGTGTCGTTGGAGGGCCGCGGGCCGATGGCCAGGAGGGAACCACCACAGCGTTCCGTGCCCTGACGGAAGAGGAGATCGATGAACGGCTGCAGGCCATAGCCGAGAAGGATTAAATGCACTAGGTCTGCAAGCAATGGAGATAAGAGGCCCCTGGATGGAAGGACCTCGGCATCCGATGTAGAGAACTAGACGATCTGTGAATGATAACTCGATTTTGCCTGCATGGTGACGGTTTCGGTCATGTCTCGGGGCGCATCATAGCCAAGTATTTGTTTAGATATCTTACATGCAAGCCCCGAATACAGCTCGATCCTGCCCGTCTACAGGTACTCGTAGTCTTCGCATTGGTCCGAGACTATTGAGCTCTCAGCCGCCAGATGAAAACCGCCACCCCCAAAAAAAGAAATGAAGGTACAGAGCAACAAAGAATTCCCAAGATATATCACACTGCATAACAGCAAGGAGCCCCGGGGATACTACTGAGAAGAGATGAGGTTTCAGCTCTTGGGAGGGCGCCACATGTGGCTCAGCAGCGCAGTGGCTGAGATAAGCGCCCTGCCACGTCGTGAACCTCGGGAGACTCACAATCCTGCATCACTTCGTACTCTCTGTACTCCCATTACTCCGTACATCGGATACATACAATGAACTAGAAACCACCTGGGATTACTGCTACCGAAAGTGGCTAGTGGCTCTAGACTAAAATAAGTGTGGCAAAAGACCAGCTGAGCAAACCCTAATTGTCAGATCCACTCAGATCTCGTCCATGCAGGTCCTGGGCTGAGACGTGAATGCTCGGCCCACAACGATACATCAATCTGTACACTAAATAGCTTCTCCACCGAGTAGTTCGTTTGATGATCTCCAATCATCGTCATGAAACGCCTGCTCTCTCCTCACGAGGACCCCGAA
This sequence comes from Penicillium salamii, assembly GCA_911197225.1. Lineage (NCBI taxonomy): Eukaryota > Fungi > Ascomycota > Eurotiomycetes > Eurotiales > Aspergillaceae > Penicillium > Penicillium salamii. The sequence goes on along the minus strand of CAJVOY010000153.1, from coordinate 647,314 downwards.
TCGACCGCACGAGAACCTAATCTCGTTAGATGTGGGCTAACGCTCCCCATTCCTAGTTTCCAGCTCGCATCCATCTGTCTTAGAAAATCTCGAAAGGGACATGCATGTACCGCAGCTTCCCCCCCCCCCCCACCCTAGGATCCCTCTCCTTGGGAGCAGGGGTAGCCATGCCGTAAACGGTTTCTCGGGAACGATGGTGTGGCTCGGTCCACCACAGTGCAATCCCAGCTGTGCTTGAACAACCCAAACTCCATGATATTGAATATCCACCCCTCATTGGTGCAGCTCGTCTTCCTTGATCATCCTCCTGACGTCGGCTCCGCTACCACGGGCTGATGAATCAATTTTTTCTCCTCCACGCATTCGAAGTCCCTGGTGTTGAATAGGAGATTTGGTCTCTCCTTTCAGACTTATATCTACCATCGTTCCCCAGGAACTGTGAATAGCCTGACACTCTAACTTTATGGACCATCAATCCTTATGACAGTTGCCATTCTTTCTCTCTTTGATCTTTGATGTCATCTGTTTATACCTGGACTATACCATCTTTTTCTTCTTACTTATAATATATCACTTACAATATGTCGGACGGACGTGAGTTGGATCCAAACGCATCCCAATGATATCGGCTATAACAGTGCTAACATGGATACCAGTCAATCAAGCCCGCGCGATGCGAGTTGCGGAGATCATCAACGATTATCGTACTCTTCTGCTACACATCCCCCAACAGAACGTTGATGCATCCCAAGACGAGTACTGGGAGGAGGGCTTTGTCGTGCTCCGCGAGTGCCTAGCCTCTGCTCAGAGCTTAATGTCTGCCAACTATCAATCCTGTCCGGTGACAGGGCAAGGCAACGTCGAGACAGAAAAGGCCGAGCTCCAAAGGTACATTTACTCTTCAAGGGTCCTTTTCAGCCAATTCTGAATCGGTTCTAACGCAGTCTATCAGAGTTATCCTTGACAGTGCCGCACGCCGATATCAGGCGCACAAAATTTACTTGCGAGCCGCCGCGGCCCGGCGATGGGCCATGACCCGCGCCAGCATCTTGCGAGGCCAAAAAGCAACAGCCCAGCATACCGCAGCTCTAAAGAGCGCTACGACTACACTTCACCAAGACCTGGCTCGCATTACAGACACTTACGCTGTCTCTGATCTCCGAGCCGCTGACATGCGGGCAGGTCACTGGCTTGACGACGACCCGTCTTTGGACGCTATCCGCCGTTGGGTCGGGACCCGGTAATGACGAAACGAGAGAAACGGATGAAACGGATGTACCCTTGCGTGGGGGTAATTTGCATATACATGTATCAGCGATTATTTTCTGGCATTGTATGAGGGTCGGTTGAGAGGCGGGGCGGGAAATGCGCTGGTCGCGATTCCAGCCGTCTCCCAACAGATGGAAACGAAGACAAAACGAAGTCTGGATTCCTTGCGTGCTTTTTTTTGGTTATGCGATATCCCCTTTCGTTTTGTATTCACTTTTGGGTCTTTGTGTTTTTCAATTTGTACATTTTCTTACCGGTGTTATGGGCATTGGGTCTCATTTTTTTCTAGCATTATGCCTACTGTGTAGGCTCTGGGATTCAATTCAATTCTACCACATATTCAATTCTTTCTATCGGTTTGTCCGAGTCTCTAGTACTTTCGCATACGTTAGGTCGAGTTTTTGAACGCTGTCAGGTGAATCATGCGTACGGGGTACTCAAAAAGTGATAACCCTAATGTCTCCACCGTAACTTGACCCATCGGGCGTCCCAGCGTAAGGCAGTGTACGTGTCCATTCAATCTATTCACTATTCAATTGCTTGTTAACAGACAGAGAAAATATCCTCTCGACGTCCGTACGTGTAGGGACCCTGCGCACTAGTTGCATCGGAACTCCCCCTCGCATCCATCCCGTCGGCAAGATGGCCATTGACGAATCGCACAGGTTCACGCCTGGGGCACCGAGGCAGAGATACCAGCTGAGACAAAGAGCAAAAGAGCGGATTCCTACTCGTACACCGGGAAGTATATTAAAAGTCAAATGCAATGTTACGGTGCGAGTAACTACTCGTATAACGTTAGTTAGTTGGTACTTCGTATGTACTATGTAACTGTGGACTACTAGGCACGGCACTTTGTGGACGGCGATATTGCCCTAACGGATCGAAAACACGAGTCAAGATCACGCAAAACCGTTTTCACACAGATCAACGTGGGTCAGAGATTTTGGAGACGGGTTGAATCGCGGTGGATCCGGGGCTAGGGGGTTAGCCCGCTGCACTCTATGCCAATCGGCGCTGCGGACAGCCATGTGTCGGCTCGAGCTCAGCTACCGCTGGTTTTTTTTCTTTCTTTTCTTTCTGTTTGCTTTTTGCTTTTTTGGGGCTTTGTCTGACCCTTGTTGCTCATTTTGGTTCCTCTCGGAGCGCTTTTCCGAGGCTAACCACGTATGTAAGATTATTGCATTGGAGGGATTCGGTCATTCATTATTTCTCGTCATCACATTTTGTCGCCCAGGCGAGGTGCATATAATACCAGTGGGTCCGACCGAGTGCGTTCCTTGCGCTGTACGAGCAGTCGTATGAGTTTGCATAACTATCTTATTTTTTAGCCGGCTTGCTACCTAGGTTTTATTGCAAAATCCTGTCTGGTTGGAAGTATCCATACTCGTATGATTACTCGTAGTAGTCTGGGTAAAAGGCAGTCTAAACAGTAGTGGAGCCCTTGAGCATGATGGTTTTAATTTCTTTCAACGGTTGCTCTTGAAGGCCCTGGGCGGTTAGTATTTTTTTTGTTCATCCCGTCCGACATCTACAAAATTCTCAAAGTCTCATATTCATCTACTCCTTACTCCGTACAGCGTAGTACCGTGGAAGCGCACCAGAACTTGCCGTGCACACGATCCCGACAGCTCGGGACGAGGGTCACGGAAATCCGGTTTTACTTCTTTACCATGGTACCTTGCCTTATTCTCGTTAGTACACATTAGTCCATGGACTCACAGAAGTTCCGAGTGTACGGAGGCCTTATCATTGGAACGAACTGTGCAGGTTATGTCTAGTAGGGTTAGTTCTTCCTCAACCACGGATGAATGACGAGATATTCTCGTATATTCCTCCAGGCTCTTCCACATGTATCTAGGCCTTGGTTAAATCAATTGAAAACTTTGTTTAACTTATCAACACCATGTGTCGGGTTCGTTCGGTTAGTGAAAGGCATACAATTTCATGGACCACATCTCCGCGGGCCAGCACGGATTTAAGAACCAATATTTGGTGACTGCCTTCACTAAACTAGCATATCTGCCGTACCTATGTATCAGACTACAAAGAAACTCCCCACTGATAAATGAATCCCCTGGTGGCTGGCTCTCAGCAAGGAAGTTCCAATGAGTTTGTTTAGATATAGACTTTTCAACGTTCACCTGGGCAGTGGAGACGATTGTGCATGGTTCTGAAGTTCAGGAGTCATTGATCTCGGAAATATTTATCCGGCTCTAAAGCCCTGGAAGTTTATTTCTGCAGCTTGTCCAACACCATCTTGTAATGAAAACACATGTTGGCATTAGACACACATTCTAAAGTTGTAGATGCATAGGTATCATTCAAGCCCGAATTGTGTAATCAGCTTCAGTGATTTCAATTTGCTAATTTCCAACCTATATCAGATCAGTTCCCAGATGACTATCGCAAGTGCTGGCCATTGGGCGTGGTGGTAGTGAAATACTACTTCGCCTGGCTACATCTGACTATTTACAGTACATATTGCGAAGGGAGATAAAGGCTCAAAGAATATGCTGTGGATTAGACCATGGAGAGACCATAGGTCATTTGCATAAAGTTTAAAAGAGCTAAGAGATAAGTATCATTAGAAGAAATCTCACTGGAAAAAAAGGATCCTACGCTCCAGGCGCAGGAGAAGAATCAAACTCAGCAGTTCAAAGCATCAGCCATACGTCTCCATAGAGACTCTGGTAACCGGCCATGAATCCAGTAGCCCCCTTCAGACCCATCTACATCTCGGGCCTTCCATGTCACCAGTAAATCATCAAGGTGGGTTTTCGTCTCGCGCAGAAGACCACAGTAGTCCACGCTACCTTGAACAAAGAGTGGATTCTCGCCTTGGATGTCGATATCAAAGAGAGGGAGACTTTTCCAGGAGGCAACTCGCGGTTGAGCAGCGCGGCTTCCATAGGCTTTCGGAATCATGGGACTTTTCCGGGTGTTTCTGTGCTGCTCTACGACTTCACCAATACACTGGGGCTGCTGGCCCTCCTCGACCGTGTGGCGGATGTCCATTGCCATGCGGACCATGGAGGGGGAGCTATATTCTTTGGAAGGCATTGGGTCTGGAAGTGGCATCATATACCAGGGGTTGTAAAGGTTGGCTTCGGACTGGAGCTTTTGAGAAATATCAATGACGATTCCGAAATTGTGTGGCTTTGGTGGGTGTAGTGAGGACTTAACGAAAGGTTAGATTCATCTTATTGGCGTCTTGCGCCTTTTGTGAAGATCTGGAGACACCCACCTTGTAAATAAATGCCAACAGGAGGTCATGCTCAGTCACCTTTGCCCCTTGATTTTCGGCTTCTCTCATCCACCGAAGCATCTGTCCTTGAGTAACCAACAATGATTTGCTAAAGCGCCTGGCGGATGGGTAGCAAATGTTGCGGCCAATCTGCTTCCCGAGAGCACCAATTCCAGCTGACCATGTCCGATGCATGGATTGGCGGTGCAGGTCTGCAACTTGATGCGACTCAATCATTTCCGCGCACTTTTCGAGTACCTCGGATTTCAGTGACAGTGAAGGTCGAGCGTGGAGCGTGTGAGTAATCCTCTCTCCCCTCAGAAGGGCGCAGTACGCCTGTATAATTTCATAGGCACCTGAAGGACACGGTTAGCAATTCTGATGGAACAATTGTGCGATATGGGAATTACCATTTGCGTCGCAAAGCGGGTGTAGAAATCTGAAGCCGATTATGCAAGAGTCCTTCAAGAACAAAGTCCGGATAGTGAAAACACGCTGCTTCCATGCATGTCCGAACCCGTAGCCAAAATTCAAGGCTCTATCCAGAACTTCAGAATCAATCAATTGAGAGAAGTCTGCTTTAGAAGAGAGGTATAGGATGTCGCCCAGGTTTTGGGGAAGTTCCTTTCCTTTCCAAACATCTGCCAGATCGCCTGGATCTTTTGGATCTAAGAATTTTGTTTTCTGTCTGATTAGCATCTGCTGCCACACCATGGATGATGTTGTCTTACTGATGCATTCATGCGCAAGTTCAACACAGGCCATTGTGAAACAAGGGTGTCGGCGGCAAACTGGAAATCAAGCGGGCTCGGTTTAGTCTTGACAACCACCGACAAGGTGAACTCCAAGGGTCGGGCATAGCCCATGTCAAGTGGTCCTGGCTTCATCCTGCGAAGATTTCCGGAGTATCCAATCAGGTATCACGGTAGTCTGGAACAATCGAACAATGGAATCAAAACCAAGTTTTCTTCGCGAACGATCAGCCAAGGATTTAGTTTCGAAGTGAGAAAGCACAAAGCGAAAGCGAGATGACGAAGAATTAACTTTATGACATTTCGATGTTTTTCAAGACTTGGACTGTCAACCCCCATACTTGGCGATTGGAATGCGCACGATTTGAGACAAACCTGCTAATCGAATGAGAATCTTGACATACACATTCCTCGGACTCCTGTGCCATGGCAGTGTATCTTCTCTGGAATGCCACATCTTGTTTTCACCCTGTCCAGATTTCCCATCGCCATTAATCGCCCACAACCTATGTAGAGGTACTTGAGTATTGACATTCTTTATCCCGAAAGGACATAAACAGATACGCGCCAATCGGGCGTAGTCCACGCGGAAATGGCGATCTTTTTCACACCTTCGATACGAGTAGTTTTGACACAACCTGCCAGACTGCCATTTCGGTTTGTCTCGTGGTCAGTCCTCTGAAGATCTGTATGCATCCATGAATTGCACGATTTCGGTTGGTTCTCTTATCGGAAAATGCGATTGCAATAACCTCCCATGTGAAACCACAGATATACCATGTGAAACCACAGATATAAATGACGCATCTGAGCAAGATAAACAAGGGGCCCTATATTGATGCCAAATATCCAGTTTCTGAGGGTTCGGGTATTGGCAACAAGTTGTCCTATAGTTCAGCTGGACAGATCTGGTGTGAGAAATGTGATTGGCGCTCCAACATCAGAAGCCCGTTTAGCTCAGTGGTAGAGCGCGTCACTTGTAATGACGAGGTCAGTGGTTCAATCCCGCTAGTGGGCCTTCTTTTTTTGTTTTTTTTTTGTCTCTCAAAAAATTTGTTTGGCATGTACTTTGAGCCCTGGAACTTGAATTTGCAGATCCAGTTCTCTGTACTCTGTGGTCTATAACATCTGACAGATCCTGCTTATTGGGAGTAGAATAATGCACTTGGTTCTAGATCATACGGTCGGTTAACCATGAACCTTGTTCCTGTCCTGCCCTGTACCTTGGGAGACCTTTGTGACTTAGAACTAGCCATATATAGATGCAAAATTTTATCACTCTACATGTTCATTTCCTTTCTCGCCTAACCTAACGTGAATGGAGAACTTTTGTTTCCAAAAAATTGTGCTTTCGGGGTTGCTGTCTCTTATTATCTGTCTATCCAGAGACCAACAGCAAGCATCCTCCAGGGCTTAGATCAAACTATTTCTCTATACCTAGTTTTCCATTCTCTAGAGCTGTGAACTTTAGTATTAATCACTCATATTCATTCTCTTTGTTGTCGTACTTAAGTACTACTGTATTGGGCTCTATCTAGTCCGTAATCTGCCTAGGTAGGTACGCACACTACTGTGGGTACCCCAAAAACAAAACAAAAAACAAAAAAAAGAAGGCCCACTAGCGGGATTGAACCACTGACCTCGTCATTACAAGTGACGCGCTCTACCACTGAGCTAAACGGGCTTCTGATATAAATTCAGGACTTTGATGGAAATATATTCGAATTGATAATTTCTCGATCGAGAATGTAGAGTGGAAGAGAAATTTTGCCAAACGCCGGAGACCTCCACTACCATACACTAGAAAGGCTGAATGACAAATATTCAACAATGAAGAAGCGGAATTCACGAGGCATAGACTAGCCAGCGAGAGGGACAATATTGCAGAACGAGGCCCATGACCGTGGCCATACAAGGGAATTTAGTATGCAGCCAAAGACCAAGGAGCCATGGGAGAAATAGCGGAGGTAAATAGATCAAGCACTATAAAACTCCAGCATTTAATCAAGGACGACTTTGGCTCTCGAGATTTACGCTGCTGCGTCTTGGTCTAGCAATACTATGCTCATGTCAGGTGTCAGGAACAGCACCCAGCTTCCAATATTGTCGTTCTCGGGCATAGTCAAAGGGGATGAGAGGGTTTGTATACAGCGATGGGCTGTCTCAAAGAAAGCTACAGAATGATACAAGATAAAGATGCCTTCGGTGTTCATGAAAAAGAGGCTGATTATGTATTCTGGGTGCAAACCTTGGAAGCCGCCTAGCCCTATAGATGGGTGGGCTATACATGTGCACACCAATGGTAACGTTTATAATCCTGAACAATATGGATTTGAGAGAGTTGAGAGTTGAGAGTTGAGAGACAGAGGCTCAATGGGAAGTAGAAAGATCAAGAATGAACTTGTGATCTCACACCAGGAAAGCTCTTTCTAAAGTTCCTACTCCCCAGATCACTTCAAGTTTACTCTTCTCTCTTCACTCGTCTCTCAGATCTTGGAAAAGGTCTCTCTAACTTTGGAACCGGATCTCTTCTCCTCCACTCTCTTCATCTCGAATCCTCATCGATCGTCATCATGCCACTTTACCCCGAAAGCCGAGTCTGTCGGGACTGTGGTACGATGGGCTGTGACCGAAACACATGTCCCGTCTGTCCCTGCAAATATTGTCGCAGTCCAGACCATGCCATTGCTCAATGCCGCAAAGCTCCACCCTGTGGGAACTGCGGCCAAAAAGGCCACCCAACTGACAAGTGTAGGACGGGGGAACAGTCGTCACCCCAAGAGGACGGACGCTTCAACATCTCGATAAAGCCCCCAGTCCACAATGATACAGAGTGGGTTATGATCCCAGAGAAAGTTCGAGAGGTAAGTCTGCAATCCATATCATGACCAACGAGAAGTGACTTATCACCCTCCTAGTGTCCTGAACAGGAGGAGGCCTTCATTTTCCCCTCGCTGGAGGAGACATTGTCTTCCCTACTACGAGACATCGTTGAGCAGAAAATACCTGGGTGGAACTACAGATCATATTCTGAGGACATTGAGAAACACGGCGGGGCTAAAGTGGTCACCGCGAACATGCTTTGTCATATCAGTCCAACTATCCTCCAACTCCAGGGTCGTTTACTTTGTACCGAGACCTTGGAAGAAATCAGAAAAGCCCAAAACAACGAGGAAGCCTGGAACGGCAATATCGGATACATGAGCTTCATCACTGATGAAAGGGACACGGACTACAACAGGCGCTACATTGGGCAGACCAACGACGCTCAACGTACGATCATTCGACAGCATTGCCAGAACCTGCTGAGCAAGTCCACTTGTTCACTTCCTCGTTTCATTATCTGGGTCGGAAATGGGAATAGGACCGCCAATTTCATCCGACTTTGGTCCTACCAGGGAGCTGCGACGCAAAACTCCGTGGAGACCTGGAGACAGAACCAAATGAACATTTTGCAGGCTCTGTTTTGCAAAGCCTTCCGTACCAACGATGGTGTTTTCAGCCGACCTGAGGGGGATCAATCGCTACGTCTGAAGCGCTATGGGCTAAACATACTGACCCCGCTCATTCAATGTGGGATTAAGCTTGATGCTTCACATGAGGAATACGTTGATGAGATGACTACCACAGCGGATACTCAGATCCTGTTTTGGACCCAAGAGATCCGACCAAAGCTCATCACACTCGCGAAGACCGAACAATCAAAGCAAATTCAAGCTTCTCGTGATGTTCTGAAGTGCGACTTTGATGATGCATTGAAAGCAGCATTGTACGACGAGGGTTTACTTCAACAAGTTCTGCTATCTCTGAACAAAGCCTCCCCAAGATTCGAGGGGCGTGGTCTGGAATATGGGAAGCCTTCATACTTCGGTAATCTCAAGGCCAAGATTGCTTTCGTACTTGATTATGCAGCTGTCTCTCCAGAATCTTACTCTTTTGAAGAGGACGACCACTCGATGGAAAGTGCATCAAATATTGGCCTTCCGTGGCCACTGCAAGGTTGTCAGTTGAACGAGACAAACACACTTGCCTGGACTTGGAACTTCCGTGATTTCGCTCCGCTTGGTAAGAAAAACTTGTCATGCAAGGACGAGACCGTCAAGGCCTACCATCAGAAATTGGTAGGCAACAGCAATGCACGCATTGTCTTTTTGTGTGGGACGCGTGCAGCAGAGGCACTTCGTTTCGCCTACACGACACAACAATATTCTCTTGAACTGAGAGGATTCCGATACCCATTGTACGTTGCCAACGGTATCTTATCTACCCAGGTGCCACGGCGCTTGTTCATTCTTTGCCCAGCTCTCCCAGAACGGATTTGGTCTACCAACGGATGCGATGGCGCGAAGCTGAGCGAAGCACTTCGATTCGCGATCAGTCTGCTAGACCTCAAAGGACTACGACCGTATTTTCTCGAAACCTCCTCAGTCGCCGGATCTATCTTGTCTTGGGCTAGAGGGCAGAGGCTTGGAGGGCCGTCTATGACGCTAGGAAAGATGGATCCGAATATTCGACTTTGGCTTGCCCGCAAGGGGGTTCCGAAAGACCGCCTTGAGAAGATCTCGGGAATTTCTGGCAGTCTGTCCCAGGGACTGCTGATGATGTTCTACCCACCCAGCAAGAAACCATCGGAAGAGGACACACAGCCCCAGAAACGACGTCAAGATAGACAAGGAAAGCTGCACGTTCCCCGGAAAAGAGTCAAGCGGATCGTGAATGCACCATCTACTCATGTTGCCGAAGATGACGCTCCTGAGGCCACCAAGGGGGTAGTTGGAAGAATCACGAAGCGACAGCAAACGTCTGCCAAAGGGAAACTTTCAAACCGGCCCCTTTTTGAGGCTGACGTGCGAGACACCTCCAGTGGGATCAATATTCTCTTGGGCAAGGATTCCCCGAGCCCTGCGAAATTAGAGGAAATCCGTTCCGTTATCTTCTACCAGCGCTCCAGCCCCAGGATTCAAGAGCTCGAAGATGGCAATGCTCAAGACGTCAGTGTAAGGGATCTGATACCAATTTGCAGCGAAGCAATCAAGCTTGGGTTCCTGCCAACCCGACCCAAGCCCCAGGACCCGCGGGAGAAGGAAGAGGTCGTTTTGAAGAACTAGGCTGGGGGCTTCAGGGCTTCCTTTCCGATCAAGGGTTCGGAAATGGTCGGATGCAAAGTGTTGAATAGTAGTAGTCCCAGATTACCAGCAAATACCAGCTTTGCTCGCTTTTTTGCTTTGGCAATCCAGAAATAAAGTCATTTGTCCACTCGGTTTGTTGTAGTACACGACTGTCCTGTAGGCCTGTCCCTGTGTTGCAGTGCGTTGCTCCTATCAGACAAGTCGTACAGAGTACCTAAGTAATATACCAGGCCCTCTCCTTCCAGTCAATTCATGATTGGTAGCCCTCTCTAAATATGGGCCTACCCGTGGCAAGGAGTAATCCCGCTGAAATGGCACCTTCACCCGCCGATCTGCACCCACGGGCACTGGATCTTAGGCCATGACTTGAAAAAAAAAAATCTACCGAGTATGCATAGCTCCCTTGATTTGTCCAATCTGGATTAGCTAAGTCTTGAATGAGCTAGGGGATTGGATTGTGTACTCCGTACAGATTGAAGACATCGGAATCCTGACCATGCAGGGAAAGTCTCCCTGCTTTATATGATCCATCAAGATCATTGGACGCTCTTGGGTCGCATCGTTGTTCTATTCCAGTGGGACCGAACCTCTCCTAGCGATCATCAATTTGCCCCCTATTTTAGGACCACATGGCATATGAAGGTCTCAAGGCAATGAGGGAAGACACCAGCCGCTTTGGTCTAAAATCCCGATTCCAGAACCTGGCCCGATAGGGATATTGGGCTTTGGGGGGTTTTTTTACAAGGCTATCGAGTGTAGAAAAGCACACCGAATTGCCAAAGGAATGAAGATGGATAAAGCTGGTTCATCACATCGTTGACCTGTAGAAGGGATGATCCTACTCGTACAAGTACGAAACAAAAAAAGTGCATCAAAACTCCCCGATGGACAGGTTGATTAGATTCTTGGATCTACGAGTAAGTATTCCTGTTTTGCCAGAGAACCACAAACGCCATATGATCAAGTTTGCCGTCAACTCAACCTTCAGGTGTCTTGGAAAGCCCTTGACAGTGCCCTTCAAATGCCTGCTTATTGTCGTCATTTTGCTCGGCCAGATAATTCTGCTAATCGATGTAAGTCGAGTGAACCCAACGAAGGGCCGGGAGGGGCCGCTGCGGGAGTGGAGAACACTGCCAAGTCCCCATGCATGGTGATGTTCATCTTCATCACATTATCACATTTGTGACTATGATCAATGATTGGTTGTTGATGGGTGTTTGCTGCTACATACAGGTTCGCAGTTCGGGATGGAAAGCTTAGAATTTGAAGTTCTTGCAAAATCATGCCAAGTTGATCGATACTTTCATTGAACAGTTGAACACGACATCATGGTTGATCTCTGCATGTTTCAATTGTTTCCTGTCAGAATGTGGGCCTCGTGCACCCGTTCAGATGCCGTATGCTTTGTTGGTAGATGATCAACTGGGGCTCGGCCCTTGGGATGGTTGTTTCTGGGAACCAGATGTGACGATCGGGATCCGTTCGGGGTGGAATGGATGCTAGGGCCCAGTGGCGAATAGTCATCGAGGCTCTTCGAAATCTAATGCAAGCCTAAAAAAATCGAATGGATGCAGATTCAAGTTGAACTCCCGACAGCTCAGGCTGTGGGATGCTGCATGAAGCGGTGAGCAAACACCAAACAACCATGCTGCACACTCTGTACGGCCATTTGTGTCTTCTGAGGTTGTCTTTTCGCATGGCTGTTGAGAAAACTTGGACAGCTTCAATGTTGAAAATAAATTTAAGTTGTCATACGCGTTTCTGTGTCACCTTAACTCGGGGATGAGATCCCGACCTATCGAGGCATCCTGAAGTCCAAGTACATCTAAACGCTGCAGGCTGTTCAGTTTCTGGAATAGACACACATGCCGGGGCAATTAATGTGAATGGCTGACTTTCTGGGTTTTGCTGCATGGTGGTTGTACCGAGTTACACTCCCCTCCTTTTCACTGCAGATCTGCGTGCGTCTCCTGCTTTGGTTGGTGCTGCTATCTTCGGAAATCTTGACAGACAATCCGACAAAGTGCTTCGAATCTTTATATAGTATGTAGTATGCCGGAAACCTCACCCATAATCTGGCTACAGACTGACATAATTGCCTGTCACTCCCGCTTTTTGCTCCCATTGAGTTTCCACTGCATTCATCATGGTGTGGGAGTACTATAATGGAAAGACAGTGTTCATCACTGGAGGCACAGGCTTCATTGGCACAGTTCTTCTGTACCGACTACTGAGTCAGTCTTCACCAGAGCGAGTATATGTACTTTGTCGGGGTGGACAAAAGTAAGTATTTGAAGAACTGATCCAGGCATGGTTTCTGATTCAAGGACCTAGAAAAGCGCAGGAGAAATGGTCAAATATGCTACCAGAAGTGGCTGCAAGTGTTCTCACCCAAAACCCACGGGTGACGGTCTTTGATGGGGAAGTGGGAGACACCGCGACGATGAACCTATCAGAAGATACACTTCAGATGCTCAAACAAACGGTGCACATAGTCTTCCATGCGTCATCGTCAATCCAGCTGAATAATTCTCTTCGCGAATTGGCATATAGCGTCATGGCACCGACCCTGTGCTTGACGAGATATGCCATGAAGTTCCCCAAACTTGAGCGGTTCGTATTTTTCTCCACCGCATATGCCAATGCACACCTGTGGAAAGACCACGAGTCAACGGACGTACCAGTTGATGAGAGGGTATATTCCCTCAGCAACGAGGAAGATGGCTACCAAAATGCCCCCGAAGCATGGAGTGAAGTACAAAAGAACGGTTCATCCGCCGAGTACGATGCTCACGATTTCCCCTGGCCATACGCATATGCCAAGCACCTGGCCGAAAGGCTAGTTCTGCACAAAGCATCTGAGCAAAACAAGCTGGACAAGATACTCATCATCAGGCCCTCGGTGCTCGGCCCAGCCGACAAATTCCCATACCATGGCTTTGCGACCGCGTACGGCGCGCCATCAACAGCCTGTGCGGCGGCGTACATGCTCCACCCAGGTCGGAAAATCACTCTGGCAACGCGGTGTAAGAACCCCGATCAAGAGTCCACTATCGACGAGGTCCCGGTGGATGTGGTAGCGGACCGAACATTGGTCCATGTGGCACTAGGGACGAGTGGATGCGTCCATGCAGTCAGTGGAGAGCAGGGCCGTTTAACAACTGAGGAATGGTGGCACGCGTTCAAAAAGGAGAGATTGATACCCTGGAATGCAAGGCCGACCTGGACCTCCGATAACTGGCATTCACCTAATCTCCACCAAATTGCTCGCAAATTCAAGATCATCGGCACTTCATTTGCCTTCTCTGAACAGAGGACTGTTGAGGTGTTGGAGAAGCTAGGGGCTTCAGAGAAGGAGAATCTTCATCTCTTTACTGACCGGTCTAAGCCTTACTCCTTGCATTTGAGACGGCACCACATTCATCACCAGGCGGTTGAGGTGGCTAGGAAGAATAAGTGGCCCCTCTTCTCTGCGAGACTGCTATGTCGCAAAGGAAAGAATGTGCCTCAGATGGAGAAAACGGCAGTCGCATGAGAAATGGCATTTGAGCCATAATCTTTTCCTTTGTCTATTGGCCAGGAAGCGAGTTGTACTTCATCTTAATCTTCAGATGCTCAAAAGCGCAGTCAGTTTAAACCATATGCCACGATGATAATGCTTTGAGTTCAAAGTTAAGAGGACAGCCCATAGATTAAACCAAAGCTCAGTAAGATCCCAATATCCGTATATCGAGGAGAGTCACAATAGACAGCGAAAGAGAACCAACTGCGTCAAAAGCGTTTCTATAGTTCGGGTGCACGGACCACATCGCGGGGGAAAGAAATTCTTTGCCCGCCACCTTTCACAGTCTGCAAAGCATCATGGCCCCGACACTGTGTTTCAATTGCAAAGAGGCGCGCGCCGTCATTATCAGGCCCAAGAACAGGCACAAGCTGTGTCGGGCCTGCTTCATCGAAGTCTTCGAAACCGAAGTCCACGAGACAATCATCGGCACAAACCTTTTCTTCCGCGGCGAACGTATCGCGATCGGAGCGAGTGGCGGAAAAGACAGCACAGTACTCGCGGCTGTAATGAAAACTCTGAATGAGCGATACGACTATGGACTGGAACTGTGTCTGCTCTCCATCGACGAGGGCATCCGCGGCTATCGCGATGACAGTTTAGAGACTGTCAAACGCAACGCGAAACAATATGACATGCCTCTTGTGATCGTGGGATATGGCGAACTATACGGCTGGACGATGGATCAGGTGGTGGAACAAGTTGGAAAGAAGGGCAACTGCACTTATTGTGGAGTGTTCCGACGACAGGCGCTCGATCGAGGCGCCACCCGCTTGAAGATCAACCACGTCGTCACTGGCCACAATGCAGACGATGTCGCCGAGACAGTCATGATGAATCTGCTTCGTGGTGACCTGCCTCGTCTCTCGCGTGGTACCAGCATCGTCACTGACTCTGGCGCTTCGGATGTCAAGCGCAGCAAGCCCCTCAAATACGCCTATGAGAAAGAGATTGTCCTCTACGCCCACCACAGACAGCTCGATTATTTCAGTACCGAGTGTATCTACTCACCCGAGGCATTCCGTGGTAGCGCTCGTACTCTGATCAAAGACCTTGAGAAGATCCGTCCTAGCTCGATTCTTGATATCGTCAAGAGCGGCGAAGACATGGCCGCCCTGGTGCCGGCCGAGGTCCGTGGAACCACCAAGTCCAAGAAGTCTGGCGCGGCAGATGACGAGCCTAGTGGTGGATGTGGCAGCCAGAATGGCCGAACTAGCGGCGGCGAAATGGCTGCAATGGAACAACAACTCTCAGCTAATGAGGTGGCTGAATCAAACGAAACCGAGATCAAGCTCCCGGCCGCTCAGCCCAAGGCTAAAAGCCAGCCCACTAAAGTGCTCAAGGCCCAGACCATCAAACACTGTGAGCGCTGTAATTACATCTCCAGCCAGCGGATTTGCAAGGCGTGTCTTTTGCTGGATGGTCTCAATCGCAACAGGCCCAAGACTGCCATTGAAGTTGGCATTGAGGACGAAGAAGGAAGTTCGACTTTGATGCGCCAGATGGAGCGAGCCCACCTCAGTGCTACCTGAAGAAGTATCCACGGAAGCAAAAAATACCCAGAAACAAACCCTCCAGGGCAGCAGCATTACGAGTCAATCTGCACCGCATCAAGTGCCCTGTCCACGCTGAACAAGCCTCAGTCTCGGTCCGCAGATGGGAAGTGCCCAATATTTCTGCGCCCCATAGCTTGTGGCAACACGCCCTGGTCTTTTCGATAGAGATCCAGACCAAGCAGGCACCAACGCATTACGCCCACTGATGAAGTACCAAATATACGATCAAAGAGTCAAATACCCGGACCAAAGGTTCGCAGCAATGAATTGAAGAATTGTACATGCTGATTGGCATCCCTCTATCGTTTTATACATGTACCCAGATCATAGTATACAAATCCCAAACGCAAAACAAAGTAACGCCCATTCCATGAAATACATGCATGAAGGTCTCAACCAAGATAGATAAACAGACAAGCATCAATTCTAAAGTTCCACCGATCACGAACAAGATGTCAGAATGCAGATTCTCGACCGATCATTTCCAACAAAGCTCCAGATCAAGAACCAAGGCACAATACACCTCTAGTTCTCATTCACCTCAGGGCTATGCAAATCAGGCAAATCGAATCCAACCCGACGAGCCGTGAGTCGGATCTTCTCTTCCTCATCCATGCTCATGCCGGGGTTATAGCGCTCAAGCAATTCGCAGTACGTGCGCTGGGCGCGAGCATATTGCGCGAGCTGCTCGGCTTCCTGTACGCGGAGGGATTGTTCCTCTGGTGTTGTTGAGATCGAGAAGGGGGATGCACCGTTTGTGGTTGTTGGGACGGAGCGGAAGACGTCGCGGAGACGCTGGTGGAGTGGGGAGGGGGTGTTGATGTTTCGGCGGGGAAGCTCGCGGAGGAGGGCCCGGTAGGCTGTGCGCGCTTGGAGGGTGGCCATTTTGTGAGGATTGGATTGGATTGGGGTTGGCTGGGGTTGGACTTGCTGGTGTTCGGGGAGGTGGATTATTCTCGGTGCACGTGACTGGATGTATACGGGCTACTGTTTGTAGTTGGCGGTACGGAGTAGAACTACTTAAGTATTGGTTTACTTTGATTTTGTTTATTTGGGATTTCCATTGAAGGAGGTTGTAATTTTCAATATATACCAGCGGTCCATCGACCCGCACATCAACACGCATATTTACAAGATGTCGTAGCGGAGCTTTTTTTAGAGCTGCTCCAAGCGTATCTCGGTCCCAGGAAGAGAGCCGAGTCAACAACGAAAAGCAG
The DNA here is from genome assembly GCA_911197225.1 of Penicillium salamii. Lineage (NCBI taxonomy): Eukaryota > Fungi > Ascomycota > Eurotiomycetes > Eurotiales > Aspergillaceae > Penicillium > Penicillium salamii. The sequence goes on along the minus strand of CAJVOY010000153.1, from coordinate 630,582 downwards.
GCAAAAGTACATGAACAGTGTTTTATCAATCATAGAGGGGCGTGGCGGCATAAGAGAGGTTGAGTAGGAGGTTATGGGAGGGGGTAGTAGTGAAGCCGTCCGGGTTGCGCTCTGATTTTCCTGTGTCAGGCTACGAACGCAACCATCCAAACTTCCTTCGTCCTTCTGCTCCCGTGGACGGTTCGACATGTAAGCTGCGCGCATATAAGTCCTAGGGGAAGTCAGTATACAAGTCAATCTGTTGGTATGGCAGGAAGACGTTACCTCTTCGTCTCCGGAGAGCTTCGACTCCAGGATGAGTCTCTCGACATCGTCGAATTTTTGAGCCTGGGGGTGGGGGCTCTTCTGGCTTCGCTGGATGCCGAGGACCACCTCCCCCATGACTTCGAATTTCTTCCAGTTGATGCGGGATTTATTCTCGCCCACGAATGTCTTATTGCCCTCTTCGGCAGAGACTAGATCGCGACGGTGGAGGGGGAGGAATGGGATTCGCTCTGAGAATGAATTCTCCCAGGCGAGACGGTAGGCAAAGTGGCTTCGTTGTGTGCTCATGAGAATGACTAGTCGCATGAAGTCTTTCTGAACAGGGATGGGGACCAGGTCTCGGGTTTGTGTGAGACGGTGGACGGGAGTGCCGTTGATCGCGGCAATCACAGCGCCCAAGGAGTTGTAGTTGTTTTGACGGCGGAGTTTCTGCAAGACTGTTAGATTTTGATGATTGCTGTTAATCGAATATACTCACAGCTGCAATATTCATAAACTTTTCCAGTGCCTTCGCTCGGTGCTTAGGTTTATCACGTAGGAGGATCATGCTGGCGACAAAGAACGCAAGGTGGTTGAACTGCTTGATCATTCGATTGACGTTCGTCAAGCTCTTGACCTTGTCCTTGTCGATGCCTGACAAGCTAACATGTCGTACAAGATCGCGCGGCCGGAATGAGTTGTACATCACCCAGTCAATTCGCGTAAGTTCTCTTGCAAACTCTTCTTCTGGTGTCTCCATGAAGAACCGCCACTGGATCTTGCCAATGGTAGTCTTGAGTGTTAATTCTAGACGCAATGCTTCTTTCTGGGCTGCATCAAGGCTTAACAATGTGAATGATTGGTTGATGGTACTGTTAGGTTTGTCGGCGGCATTGGAGGAGACTGAAAGAGTGCCCGAGAGCCGTGATGTAGAATCGTGAGGACCTTCGCTGAGGTCCAGCGCGCTCATACTGTATATGGGGTCTTGCTCTTCCTCCTCCTCATAGGCAGCCGGCGTGGCAGTGCCTGTGAAAATCGGCGCTGGGGAGCTCCGGCCCGAATTGTCGAAGAACGTCTCCGCTAGTTGAGAATCGTCTATGTCGCTGTCTCCACCATAGGCCCAACCAATGTCGTCGTCCGCCGCATTGGAATCTAACTGTGACCCAATCTCCTTGGCGGCGAACATGTAGAAATGGCTCTTTTCGAGCGTGCTGACAAATTCAATAATGCGTTTGCGAAGGTTGGTATGGGCGAAGTCCCCAGGGTATTCAGAGGCCCATTGAGCCATGATATCGAGTAGTCGTAGTTGGTCGGCCATGCGAGCGAGCTGGTCGGCATTGCCCGCTTCGTTTCGTTCGAACCGAACTATGAGGGCACTCAACAGGGCCCCGGGAGGAGCAAATTTGCGATAGAGGCAGAGGAATATGGAGGCGAATTTTTGGTCTTGTTTCGACATTGGCAAAGAAATCAAACGGTCGACAAGCTCATCGAAGGTAAAACCTGTCTCTGCACTTGAATTGCTTTCGCTGCTGGGTTTTGGTCGCAGGATCGCGCCAGGGCTTGGAGGCCGGCTTTGTCCATCTTCCATCTCGTCGTCCATGGTGAGGAAACTGTTGAATGCGTCCGACCCCCCACTGTGGCGCCAGGCGCTGTGTAATCGTTGCTGACGACTGTCGTGACTGGGGGAATATTGTTCTTGTACTGATGGTCTGCGCAGATTCAGACGAGCTCCGGATGGTGGAGTTTGCGGTCGCACCGGTTGCGAGTTACTTCGGGCATAACGGTGGGAACTTGAGGGGTGCTGTAGAGGCTGACTGGGGCTTGGCTGGTCGGCTGGGTGGCGATTCTCGTCCCTATCGACACATTGATCCGAGGGCGTCGTTTGTGGGCCGCCAGCGGCTCCGGCGAACACGGTTGAGGGGTTTTCGGAGTTGGCACGGGTATGATGCCAATCGTGGGGTTGTGGGAAAGATTTCGTGGTTGTCCTCGGTGAAGTGACCGAAGGATCAGGACTCGAGACTTCAATATCCAACTCGGGGGCGAGATCTGGGAAGCGCCAGAGTTAGTAAAAGGGGAATGAAATTATTCTAGGTTCCTTTCCCTCTCTCCCTGGGGAGCACTGTCGATCGGTGGACATTGACAGAGGTAGCGAACGCTACTACCGTGACCCACCTGGCCCGCTCCCACAGGGGTCAAGGCACAAGATTACTCCCAATGTTTTCCCACAATGCTTTTGTCACTGATTGTGTTGAACTCACCTTCATGGGTTGAAATAACTCCCCGCAGCACCAGGGCTATGCACATCCGTTGTGATCTCGGTGAAGAAAACGATGTTCGGTAGATCTCGTATTGATCGTGGATCGCATCCACCTGGCTATCTTCCACAGGCTCAGGATTGACATCGCATTTGCAAGCTACCTGCAGGAAGGGCAGATTCGAAGCAGCCAATGAATCTGTGGTAAGGATATGTCAGTATGGGGTATAAAGACGGACGTCTGGCAGCTGCAGCGCCATCACATCCACACATACAGATGAGGTTCGTCGTCAACGAAAGCCTGTCTGGTTTGGTGGCATCATGCAGAACCAGCACACCATCCACAGTGGGCGCAGGGGCTCCGCTTTCCATCTGAGGCCAAATGATCCTCTTGTCCTGGTCGAATTGGACCTGTGTCAAGTCCACCTCCAGCAAGTGCACAATGTAGACCGACCCATCCAGCGACATTTTCTTCCTGCTGCAAATAGAATGCGGTGGGTTCTTCATATCCAAAGCACATTTGACGAAACTGGTCTTGCCCGCATTTTCTTCTCCCACCACCGCGATCGTGACTTCGGGGAGACCGCTCCTAGGATCCTATCCATCACATCCACATTAGCCCTTGATTTCTTGGTTTTGCCCCATAGTTCCGCGCATAATATTCCAACCCCGCTCGATACAAAGTACGTGATTTTGCATTGCCATTGTAAACCTTACCTCTTGGGTGAATCGAGTGTACCCTGCTTCGGGGACCTCATCGTCTGTATGTTCCGTCCGAGCTCCTGGCTTGCGCGCAGCTTCGAGGTTTTGGAGACCTGGGGCGGAGGTCGTTTTATTCCCCATGGTTGGTCTCTTGGCCGCGCCTGGTTGTGTGGCTGGTGTATCGGCCTTCCCGCGGAAGTCCTGGGAGGTCATCGCTTGAGCGGTCAAAAGATTGTCCATGGAGCTCACGGGAATCCAACGAAGCCCGGTGACGCACACTCTGACTACTGTGTAAGTTCAGAGACCACGCCCGGTGTATCCATCGTTTAAGATTCAGAAATATGACCGAAGAAAAAGTGTGATAGAGAGAGAGGGAGAGTACTCGGAGTGAAGCTGTCAAACTCGGGTATCGCATATGCAGGAAAGTTTGGTACTTCCGACAGAGTCCTCGGCACTGCAATTAGAAGAACCCGAGAGGAATGCAGGTTAAAAAAGACAATCAAAAAGAAAGAAGAGACAGATCACAAAATTATTGCATTTAGATCCGTTTTTCTTGGAACTGGGAGTGTCGCATGTCATTGGAAGCCCACTTCTACTCCGCTCCAGATCTGGATATGCGACGAACCGATTCGTCGTGTGTCTTTTCTCAGCTGAGATGCTCTTTGGTCTAAACTGCGATCTGCTCGGGATTTGCAGCTAAAACCTGACCCCTGAGCTCCCTCTTTTTGAGGGCAAGACTCGACTAGTACCAAACAAGACTCTAAAACTTCTGATTAGTATCCGTATGACTGGTCAGAAAGATGAGGCTGTACTGGAATTTGGTTCTCCGTACTTTTGGTCAAATGTTCTGGGCCGTGGGCTCCGCTTTGGGCTCCGCTAGCTTACTTGCTCCATGACACTTGGCTATTTACTTTATCCTTATGGGGTTTAGTAGTATACACACGGAAGACTCGTACTCGTACGAAGTACTTGGACACGTAGCAAACGGGACGGTTAGTTATACCAGTGAAATTATAGTACAAAATTTTATATACATACTCGTATGGCTAGTCGACACCGAAATGGACCGGAGCTATCAGATCTGACAGCCAGATCTGACAGCCAGATCATGTAGTCTAAACAGCCGAGCTGGCAAACCATGCTGTTGGGTCCGGGTAATAGAGACCTTCCCCAAGCCCTGCATGTCTCACACAAACGTGCTTTTGGAGGTGCATGACAGTGCCTAAGCCGACCTCCCATCTCGTATGCGGTTCCTTTTACCCAGAACGGATGACTCAGGCCGGGTTCCGATGTCATACAGTAGTTTCCTGTCCTTGATTGACCAGTGCCATGAACCGCATGAAGGTCTCAACAGACTGACCAGTCTCCTTCCCGCCCTCACCACCCAGTCTGAGCTTGCGAACCCTGCCCAAGCCCCGGTTGAACCCTTTCTCCGATGTCCAGGGGCCCCGACTACGGGATGTCATCCCCCCACGACCCCGGCCACGACCTCGTCCCCGGCCTCGCGCCGGAGCCATGTATGACTCCACCCATTCTTCTTCCAGTGTCGACTGGTACAGCTCCTGGAGCTGGTCCCGGAGTTGCGGGTGCTTCTCGAGAAGCGCTTTCATCTCCGGGGATGTCGCTGTTTCTGCAGGATTGAATTCAGCGGGCTTAGAGCCCGCGCTATCATTTTCGACCGCGTCGTTCTGAGGTGGCTCGACTTGGGGTGCTGGGGTGCTCAACTCCTCATTCGGGGGTGCTTTGGAAGCACAGTATATTTTATGAGCTTGCGTACATGCAAGCGAACAACTATAATTAACAAACCTTAGCAACTGGTCCACGTATGGGGTCATGACCACGTACCTCAACAGTTGGCATGTGGGACAGCGATATTTCGAGGGCTCCGAAGAGCAAACCTCACAGGAACCAGGCATTGTGACAGTCTTCAAAAGAACCCATGAGCTGCACAGCGATCAGACGTGGTCCTTCATGTTCGACTGGCCCGCAGCGACTTGCAAATGCAGAACCCGGACAGATCGCGATTTTGCACAAGAAGCTCGGGCATCGATCTCCGCCTCAGGCAGAATATTTGGTGCCTTATCGGATAAGCTGTGTACTCCGTCTTCGGTACTTCTACACGTGATGGTCAGGCCATGTCTACCTAGGTACAGCTCTGCAGTCTTGAATAGATTGTGTGACTGATCATTTCCGGACCCTTGGATGCGTGTTCAATTGATGAGACCTCGAAAACTCCCCGGCCAGAGTACAGGTCCCACCGAGAATAGATGCTTGGCATCCAATTCAATCTACTCGTGTAGATCAAAAGTGTTACGGTCACATGACCGACCCCTTTTATCTCTATTATTAGGCTAGCTAGGAATGGACACGTTTTCACCAATTCAGCTTCCACTAGGATAACAATTGGTAGCACGTCCTGCTCGATCCAAGGGTTCTCCTGGTGCGTATTTCTCTTCGAGCCACAAAATTTTTCCGCGAGCTAGCTCGTCGGGCTAGGGGTGCGCCATCGACCCCTCCCTCAAGCGGCGAATCAGGGGCTCCCTACAGCCACCTACCATCGCCCATACCTCCTCTCTACCCCTCCATCCACCCAGCCAATACCTACCCGATACCTCCTCTCTACCCCTCCATCCACCCTCTGTTCAGTCTGTTCGAACTAGCTGGCAAGCGGACGGTCGACACGTGACCGACTACCCCTCTCTGACACGTGATAACGCGACCCCTCTTTTGCTGGTTACATTCGAACTCGCGTCTTCGCGTCTCGCACATTACATCGCTACTCCGTCGACCGGTGACTCTCTCGTCGACCTCGATTCCGGAAGCACTAGCAGATGGCAGATCCGAATGAGAACAGCCTCCTTGATAAAGTGATACGGCTAGCTCATCAGTTCGCCGCCTACCGCGCCCAGAGCCTGCCCGGTACAGCCGACTTCCCGGAACTCGTGCTGAGCAGGGCATTCGATCTCATCAAACAACACCCCACCTGTCAACAGGCCCAACTAGAAGACCCGTTTCCGGCGAGCTGGGCGATTGATCGCGCGGAACTTCACCGGGCAGTACGCCGTTTCCACTACATCACCAACCGGTTGCTCGAAAGTGATCTCCAGTTGGAGCCGGGTACTCTGGGAGCTGGATCTACCCAAGCCAGTACCAGAAATCGGTCTGCTAGCGAGCCCGAAACTGTCGACCTTTCCTCTCGAGGACATACTCCTCCCCAACCACCACCGATGGATCAACCCTTCAGTGCGGCTCAGCTAGCACAGATCCAACAGGTGATCGCCAACTTGGTCCAACAGCGTCAAGGACCTGCGGGCCCAACGGGTCATGACAACACCCGAACAGACACTTCATGGAAGCCAGCGGATATCGGGCTTTTCGACCCCGGGCTGGGCGACTCCGAAGACGGTTCACAGCTAGTAAACACAACGACTTACTACACTAATGTCGACGTGTTTATCGATCGCATGCGCGATCTAGTTGCGCTGAAATCCGAGACAGTGGTACGCGCCAATATCCACTCCTGCCTACGCGGCGCTGCTTTGCGCTGGTACACACAGGAGCTATCCCGCGACACCAAGGACCTTTTGCAGCTGAAAAGCCTCGAAGAAGCCTGGTTCAAGAGGCTAGCTACCCGGTTCAAGCCAAGCCGAACCGACGCTTTACGCCAGCTAGAAAGTACGCACTACACATGGAAGGACATCAGGGCTGGAACAACACCTCGAGACTACGCTCAGAAGATGCTCCGCCTGCTAAAGTCAACCGGAACTAGCGATAAAAATGACCAGATCGCTCGAATCGTTTACAACATCGAAGCCACTCTAGCAAGAGACATCGGTGAACTTTCAGATGAAGTGACACTAGAAGGGTTTATGCTCAAGCTCGACTTTCACTATGAGACCTGGAAGCGACAAGCCGATGAACGGCGTACGTTTGACTCATCCCGGAGGCTCCCACGCGCTAATGCAGCTCCCCCCGCTAGCGTAGCTAGCACTCAGCTACAAAACACGGCCCCAACAAGGAATTGGACTAGCTACCGTTTTCAGCAACAGTACCAGCCCCAGCAGAACCAATACAGGGCTCCCCAGTATGGATCCTACGGCTACAACAACCAACAGAATCATTCCGCCGCTAGCGGCTCCGCAAACCGTCAGTTCCCATACAGGCCTTACTACCAGCGCCCTAACCAACAGTGGCAACAACAGCCCTCGGATCAACGCCAGCAGCAGCAGCAGCTGCAGCTACCACCCTCTCGTCCCCAAGCTAAAGAACCACTACAACTAGCTGACAAGCCCTTTTACAACCAGGACCAAAACCAAGGCCAGAAGCAACCCTGGAATCGCTCCCAGCGTGCTTTCCAAGCGGATGTTCAACTCGGTTCCGAAGTCCCTGAAGACTTTGACCAAAGTGAACAGCTAGCTGGCCCAGAGCCTGAGTATGACGGTTTCGATGCTCACTACGACGACACAGGCTATGACGAGGATCCTGACCCAGCAGCACAAACGTGCGCCCCAGAGATTCAACCGCACGTCACTTGCCTCAACTGCCGCCGAATGTTCACTTCTACCAACAAGCTCCACTCCCATCTGGAAAGCTGCAAGCCCACGGCTGCGGGAACACCAGACGAGTCCGCGCTAGCAAACTTCGCCGACTCAAGTCTACCTCTCATCAAATCGTCCCGCGATTACAATACCGCTCAACCCGGCCTAGGATTCAGATCCTGGCGGTATGCGACCGCACCTGTCGCGCTCGGTGACCAATACAACCTAGTTACATGCTGTCTAGACACTGGTTGTGTAATGACCCTTATCGACACTGAGCTAGCTAAGTCCATTGCTACACCCATTAGCTGTGCTCCGATTTCAGTTTCCGGCATCGGTTCTCACCATGAGTCCACCTCGTGGATACCAATCACCTGTTTCTTCTCTGGCCCCGCTGGGACAGCTCAGCTCAACATTGAAGCCCACCTAGTAGACAACCTTAAAGCTCGTCTGCTGGTCGGCACCGATGTACTGGGCCCAGAGGGTTTCAAAATCGACCTGGCTAGTGCGACTGCCACCATCGGTTCTTGCGACGACTTGGTCTTTCCCATTTCACTTCACGCGAAATCAAACCACCGACAGCGCCGTCCGCTTTACGCGGAACAAAGAATCTCGATCGGCCCCAAACAAGCCGTACTGGTGCCAGTCAAGTGCAAGTCGACGCTTCCTACGGACCGCGATCTGATTTTCACTTCGGAACACAGCAGTATACCGTCTCAGCTAGTTAATGATACTCTGGCGAACTTACTGGCCCACAACCAATCCTCTGCTCCGATCGCTATCGCCCGTCATGCGCGACTCGGATACATCGAGGAAGCCGATTTCACTGACGCTTTACAGGCGACTAGCGAAGCTGCCGCCGATTTGTGTTTTCCCAAACCCTCTACTAGCTCAGTGACGTCGTCGCTGGTGGAGGGTAACGAAGAGACGACGCTTCTGGAGAACGGAATTGAGGTGCACGGAGATCAAGCCGCCGTCTCCCGGCTAGCAGCGGTACTGAAGAAACACGATGTGTGGTCTTACCCCGGCAGGAAACCAGCTCTAGTCGACATACCACAGGACCAATGGATGAGGTTGCGACTCCGTCCTGACGCAAAGATTCCGAAAACTCAGATTTACAAACTAGGACCGAAAGCAAGAGCTTGCGTTGACAAGATGTTTGACGCCCTACACAACGAAGAGAAGATGTCATGGGTAGAAGACGGGTCTCCAACCCGATGCCAGCTGCCGACATTTGTAGTTTTCAAGAAAGTCCTACGCAAAAACCCTGCTACCGGCAAAGACGAATGGATCGACTACGGTCGTCCTGTGGTGGATTGCCGGCCGCTGAATAAAGTGCTAGTGCAGGACTACTATCCAATGCCGTCTCAGGACGACATCATCCAGCTAGCAAAAGGAAAACGTTTCATCACTATCATCGACGCAGCAAAATTTTTCTACCAATGGCGTGTACACCCCAACGACGTCGATCTTCAAAGCGTAATCTCTCATCGAGGCCAGGAACGTATTCATGTCGTGGTCATGGGCAACGCGAATAGCATCGCCTACGTCCAGCGACAAATCGACAACATCCTCCGCGAGTTTCGAGAATGGTGCCGCGCATACGTCGACGACCTGGTCGTCGTGAGTGACACGCTAGCTGAACACGAACAACGTCTGGATCTCGTCCTCGCCAAGCTAGCTCAGTATAACATCTGCCTCGACCCCGCCAAAGCGAAAGTAGGATTTCCTAGTTTGACTCTTTTGGGGAAAACGATCAACTCGTTCGGACTGAGTACCCACGAGGAGAAACTAAAGGCGATCCAATCACTAGCCTTCCCCCGAACGTGTAAACAACTCGAAACATACCTCGGCATGTGCGGTGATCTACGCCACTTTATTCAGGGTTTCGCTAGCAAGTCCGAGCCACTACAAAGACGGAAGACCGATCTGCTGCGAGGCAGCCCAGTGAAAGGAGGCCCTCGCCGACGCTGGTCCTCAGCAGCTAGCATTGTCGATCCATCCGACAGCGAACTGGAGTCGTTCCGTATCCTCCAATCGGAGTTCTCCCAACCACGCTGGCTAGCACACCACGCGTCCGACAAACAGTTGTACATCACAATGGACAGCTCTAAGGAACGAGGTCACGGCGCTATGGTTTTTCACACAAAAGACGGCTACACTCACAAAGACCCAGCAAAGCCACCACCAGCTAGCGCGACACAACCAATCTTGTTTTTAAGCCGTCTACTGTCCAAAGCAGAGAAAAATTACTGGCCAACAGAACTCGAAGTCTCCGGACTAGTTTGGACAGTACGAAAAGTTCGACACCTCATTGACGCTTCAGTACTTGACACAATCGTATACACAGACCACAGCGCGACTACCGGGATCGCTAGCGCAACCGCACTGTCTTCTAGCGCGACCGACCGCGTCAATTTGCGATTGGTGCGGGCATCCCAGTACCTCCAGCAATTCCGTCTCCGGATTTTCCACCGTCCTGGCACTACCAACAGAATCGCTGATGCCCTGTCCCGTCTGCCCGCGGCCGACAGCTACGACACTGCTAGCGAAAACAAACCCGCTGTCACTGACCCTACAGGAGTGGATCTTGATACGATAGACAGCCCATCACACTCGTCCTACGTTTTTTGCGCTACCGCTAGCGAACCCCACCAAATAACTAGTTTGCAAATCAGCTCCGCACTAGAAGACAGGATTATTGAAGGGTACAACACAGATTCCCGCTGGTCCAAGGTCATACGGGTGCTCCAGGACGACGAAGCAGACGTGGACCCCGTCAAGACCAAGCTGCCCTACGAGCTACATGGCAAACTCCTATTCTTCGTCAACCACGCGGGCACGCGCAACCTGTGTATCCCTCGCCAACTGGCCGGAGATTTCTTCAAGCTAGCACACGATCACCAGAACCACCAAGGGTTCGATGCCGCCTGGTCGAAACTCCGCGGCCTAGCCATATACAAAGGGGCGAAGCTACTTAAACAGTACATCCATCATTGTCCCGAGTGCAAAGACAACGCTGTCCCACGCCACAAACCTTACGGCTCGCTGCAGCCTATCCTGTCTCCTCCGATACCGTTCCATACAATTACCATCGATTTCGTTACTGGTTTGCCGCTAGCCGCCAACGGCCTAGACTGCATCGCCACACTAACTGACAAGTTCACCAAGCTAGTCGCGCTAGTTCCAGGAAAAACCACTTGGACTGGCGAGGACTGGGCTGACGCAATTTTAAACGTTTTGTGGACGGCAAACTGGGGTCTCCCCACCATCATCATCTCAGACAGAGACCCTAAATTTGTGAAGGGATTCTGGAGACGGCTATTCGAGCTGCTGCATACCCAGCTCCTATTTTCGACAGCAGCCCATGCACAGACGGACGGCCAGTCGGAACGGACTAACCAGACCGCGGAAATCGCAATCCGCCATTGGGTAGCTAGCCACCGTAAAGAGGAATGGCCGTCGGCCTGCCCCGCGATCCAGATGGGTATGAACACAGCTAGCAAATCAGCTACCGGCTACTCCCCGCATTTCCTTTTGTACGGACTGGAACTACGCCAGCCGTGGGATTTGCTACGCGACATCGAGACCACCGACAACCAACTAGCTGCGAGAGCAGACGCTGAATTGTCAATCGCCTATGCGGCGATGGCCATGAAGCGCCGATATGACACCCGTCACGAGAAAACCCATTTCTCGATAAACGACTGGGTGTACCTGAAGCTAGGAGACGGTTACAACATAATTTCAAACGGCCGCCTACCCAGGAAACTGCGCCAGCGGTTTGTCGGCCGTTTTCAAGTCGTCGACCGTATAGGCAAGCTAGCATACAAGCTAGCTTTACCGGACGCCTGGCTGCGAAGAGGCATCCACCCAGTAATCAGCGTCGCTCACCTAGAACCTGCCCCAGCCGGTGCTGATCCGTGGGAACGCGACGCTGCCGAACACGGCCCGCACAACCCTACTGTCGATGACCGCTTCCCAGACGAGGTCAGATACGACGTAGAGAAAATCCTGGCCAGGGAAGACCGCACCGCACGCGGAAGACCACGAGCCGACGGCACGCAAGCTACCGCCACCTGGTATCTAGTTCGATGGGCAGGCCGGGGAGCAAAAGACGATGAATGGCTCCCTGCTGCGAATCTGAAAGGCTGCGAAGAACTGATCGCGGAATTCAACTCCAACCTTCATTAACTCTTCACTTCCATACCCTTTCCACATACGATAAGTGAGCTCATTTTCTCTCACTGTTATAGCTTACAGAATATTTTATCGACTTTACCCTCTCCTTACTTTCCCCTTTTCACTCTACCACTTATTTTTCTTCACTTTCACTACCCTCACCCCCTCACCACTTTCCTTCTTCATCTCCTCCTCACGACAATCGTCATGGCTTCCAACCGCGACCGGGAGGTTTCAAAACCAACTCGGAGAATAAATCGTGAGACCGCACGCGAAAATTTCGTCAAGCAGCTGGACAACGCCCGAAAGATCGCCAAAGCACGCTTCGATACTCTGATGGCCACAGACCCCCCGCCAGTATACGACCCTGACACAGAGCTAGAAGCCAGTTATCCCCGATACGACAACACCGGCAAATGGATCCCGCCCAAACAGGGTCTCCGGCTGTCCGATCTGCAGGTTTACAACGCAAGCAAGAACCTCAAAAACGAGGAGCTCCACACACTGTACCCGTATGACTTCGAGTCTAACGGCAACGTTCGGACAATGAAAACACGGCTGAGCAAAAACCCCTGTCCGTTGGTGTGGGCGCACGGCCTGCCCTGGATAGTGGTCAACCGCGACACTGTACCGCTAGCCGGTAGCGACCTGTGCCGCGATGCCGTCGCACCCACGACCAAGAGCGACAAAGCCGTGGCCGCAGCACCGAGTGCCTGGACAGTTGGTCTGATTCTAGCCCCGCCTGCCTTCGTCGCTAGCAACCTAGACCACGCCCGGCAACTTGAATACCACCATGCGGAAGGAACCGGGGCTAGCTCCAAATACCCCAAGGAGTCTAGACTGGGGGCGTGCGATACAATGACCACGGAACACCACTCCGCATGGTGCTACCTCCCTAACACAGACGGTTCCCGCAAGGTGTTCTCTATCCTGTCCGTTCCTGGCTACCATATTGCTTGCGGACCAGCCCGAAAACAAGAGATTAAGAGCAGGACCATCAACAACGGGAAGATCGGCCAGCTCAAGGATCTTCGCAAAAGACGGTATGAAAACATCAAAGAGGTTGACAACACATTGGCTAGTTTCTCCGCTAGCGATTCCGAAGATGGTGATACAAAGGTCATCAAAACAGAACCTCAGGAATTCGATCTACCCGCTCCGGCCACTATCGAACGAGAACGAGACGAGCTACACCAGCAAGCTAGCGCAATGCCTGCGCCGCCGTCCTCTCTTTTCCCCGAAAACGCATTCGTCTTTGCTAGTGACGAGGTTTCCACCTTTGCTGAGGAAATCGATGCCCTCTACCAGCGAGTCTACAAGATCAGACAACTCTCAGAAATTTTCGAATCAGCCAAAATGACCGATTTGCTCAATCACTTCGACAATTGGGCCGGTGAACATGACGAGGCTGAGAAATACTATCTCGATCTGAAGCAACGTCTGGCGACCTCCTCGTTACAAACAGGCATCAAAAACCTGCTAGTAGCCGCCTTTGAAAAAGCCACCACAGATTTCTTCGCGGGAGAAGAGCCTATCCCCGGATCCGACAACGACGCTAGCGCTGACCACGAGGATGGAGACACGAAGGCCCAACCAGCTACCTAGCTAGCCCTGCACACCCGCGAGAACCGATGACGACACCAACGTTGACCACGAGGAATGAGAGACCCTGCCCCTGACATGCCCCCAAGGAAAAAAAGAAAAGATCACAAAAAATGCGTCACAGACAGACCAGCTAGCCAACGCTGACCACGAGGATGGAGAGAGAGCCTGCCCCTGACATGCCCCAGAGAAAAAAGAAAACATCACAAAAAAATGCGTCACAGACATATGTACCAGCCAGCTAGCAAGCACGCCCGGAGACGCGCCCTTATTTCAGGGGGGGCAGTTGTTACGGTCACATGACCGACCCCTTTTATCTCTATTATTAGGCTAGCTAGGAATGGACACGTTTTCACCAATTCAGCTTCCACTAGGATAACAAAAAGGCTTACGATACGTGCCGAAAAGCCGTCGAATCGGAATCGGGATACCCACACAGGGCCCGATTGTGGCCTGATCCTCTTCGTCCAACCCTAATCCATGTCTAGTGGGACAAAACAAAGCCTGGATGTGTGCGATGTGTCAAGGCTAGCCACGTTTCCGCGGGGTATCCTTCAAAGGGACTAGACGATAGATCGAAGATGAACGTTATTTGTACAGGTAAACAAAGAGATTAACATGCACCGGATGAATAACTGGTCTTCCCCGGTTTGATGTTGCCAACCTGCAAAGACTGTTTGCTACAAACTGCCTTGATTGCTTCTTCCTGCTCATCTGATTCGAAATGACCAGGGCCGTGGTGGAGTTTACCTGTGGACCATTTCTGGGCGTGTTGGAGGCACTATTCAACCAGTCTTGTGATGGACAAAGAATCTGCCATACTCGGTCTGAAATCCGTGCCGTGTGAACTCAGACATCAAATTACGGTGAGTCGGTCGAAAAGATGATTGAGACTGCTTACCAGCAACTGTTTCTTCCCTGAAACCATAGGGACTGAGCTGTCCATGGATCGTCACTGCCAGTGCCTTGACATAGTACTGTTTGCTCCCTCGCCGATCAAGCAAGCGCTATGCTGGGCTCTGGGGCTCACAGTGGTCTTTCCGCTAAGCTTAGCGTTATTATCGACTTGATCTTGACGCAATCCTCTTCTGCTGCAGTCTATCTTGAAAATGATTGACTTCAATCCACCAAGAAGACAATCATATGTGATAAACCTGAAACTCATACGCAACTGCTCTGTAAAGGACTAACACTAGTTATTGATGCTCCGAACCATACCATTGATTAAATGGACCATGCTGCCAATGCTCTACGACAAAACCACCGGTCTCAACATTACAATTGAACCAGCAACTGGCTTGCCTCCCAGGAAAGAAAGGCGAGCCCGGAAAATCGATTGGTCTTTTCATGCCAATTCTCTTTTGAACAGACTGCCTTTGGTAGATCCAAAATTTCCAATCAGCAACCGTTCTCCTGCTCAATCAAGAAGCCATCACTGTGAATGATGACAATCCACCGTAAACTACTGGCCTCTGAATCTCCGACCCTCGGCAGAAAGCACCGCTGTAATAGTGAAAAGCATCGATTCTGATTGGACGAGAAACCCCTTCCATTTGTCATCTCAGATCACGTGCATCAAATTGCGTCAGAGCCGGCAGTCGGGGAAACGCCTCGAGTATTTTTCTACATTTCACCTCTTGACACTAATTTGTTGATATCATCATTCTAAATAATGTCTTTGAGCAACACATCTACGACAATGTTCCGCCGCGCCCTGCTCAGCAGCCGCCTCGCCGCTCCTGCCGAGTGCTCTGCCCGAACAATCAGACCGGCGTTTGCATCCTACAGACAGGTCTCTAGCTCCACGAGACTGCCTACCCTCACAGCATCAGAGACCCGTCGCCGGCCAACAGTGCGGCCATTCCAACAACCCGCCTCACAGGGCGGCGTGAGCGGTGTCTCCCCAACCAGCAAGCGCACAATCTTCATTCAGACTGAAAACACCCCCAACCCCGACGTAAGTCTTAATTCTTGATTGGCGCATTTCACAAGAGTTCAATGGCTTACCATTCGTTCGAATGATTAATAGGCCCTCAAATTCATTCCCAACCACCGCGTCCTGCCAGAGGATTTCCCCAGCACATTCTTGGAATATCTCACTCCGCGCTCAACTCTCGCTCCGCCACACCCATCTCCCCTCGCCGCCAAACTCCTCGATGTCGAGGGTGTCACCTCCGTCTTCTACGGAGCCGACTTCATTACCGTGACGAAAGGAAGCGATGCGAACTGGGCACACATCAAGCCCGAGGTCTTCAGCATCATCACGCAGGCCGTGACATCGGGTGAGACCATCGTTACAAGCGTCGAAGGTGCCACCGACATCGACCAGGAAAGTGGTGAGGACTCGCTCTCCTACAACGAGGATGATGATGAGGTTGTCAGCATGATCAAGGAGCTTCTCGAGACGAGAATCCGTCCCGCCATCCAGGAGGACGGTGGTGATATTGATCTTAAGGGATTCGAGAATGGTATTGTCATGCTTAAGCTGCGTGGTGCTTGCCGTACTTGTGACTCCAGCACCGTGACTTTGAAGAACGGTATCGAGTCTATGCTTATGCACTATGTATGTGGTTCCCCTCTCTTTGTTGCAGACAGTCACTAACTTAATTGGCAGATTGAGGAGGTCAAGGGTGTGGAGCAGGTTATGGATGAGGAGGAGATCATCTCCATGCATGAATTCTCCAAGTTTGAGGAGAAGCTGCGCCAGCAGAAGGGTGCTGCTGCCACCGCCAGTGCGCCTCTGGACAGTGCGCCATAAAGTATGAACCGCATATACTCTGTACATTAATGGTTAGAAGGCAATAAAATGGATCAATATTTAATTTAGTGAAGCATATTGTGTAGAACCTTGCATCCCATAGCTCTACCCCGTATCTACCCCGTACGGAGTATAGTTAGTTGGGATGCCGTAAATGTCAGGCTCTCGGCATGCGGGGTTGGCCTCCCCCCGGAAAACCCTGGAGTGAACTGCAAAGAACATTGGAACAGCCCTTACGTCAAACCCCTCTGTTTTTTTTTGTTTTGTTTTGTTACCATGTTGCATTGAACAGGGAATGAACCCGGTCGGAGGGCCGGAGTGGGGTTTGATTGGCGACACATGAAGCCGACAAGAGGGTCTCTATGTGCCCACTTCAATGTGAAGTGCGAATTGTACCACACGACTTGGTGGCACACTGTTCAACCTCGAGAGGGGAGGGGACCTCGGATACAGTGGAAGCTCCGGAGTCAATTGGCCACTGGGGCCCTGACAGAGGGGTCAAGTGGACAAAGTCTAGGCAGCGTGAAAGGTGCATATCAATCCGGGGTAACTGTTCTCAGAACAGTCTGGCCTGTGCCCCGCAAGTGTGCGACCCGACGGGGCCGTGCGAGAGTCTTCAAATATCCCACAGTTGTCTTGATGAGACGACTATACATATGTTGAAGTCCGGGGCTGTTGAAATTTCTCCCTTACACAACCCCAGATGATCGACTTTATGACCCGCAGTGGCGCTACACTCAATGAGGAGTAGTTCCCACTGAGAGAGAAACTGAAGCATCTGAGATGTACTTAAGTAGCTTCTGTATTTTCCCAATAAGTCTAAGAGCTGGAGATGCCTCGTATAAGAGCATATAAATATAAATAACACAATATATACCTTTCTTCTTTAGTGTACGTCAAGGGTAAGACTCCATTATCCACAGTGGTCCGTGTCCCCTGAACATCGGGGCAACGTTGCCAGATCCGTAGCAGAACGTTACCCCAGCTTGTTCTCCCCCTCTCTTAATTCCCCTCTTCCTCTTTACTTCCTTTTCACCCTTTCCATTTCCCCCAGACTTGCAAGATGCGCCATCAATAGCGGGATCAGCCCATCCCCTCGGCCCCACGTCATCTCTGGTCACGCTACCCCGTGAAACTCCCCGAGCGCATTCACCGTTACCTACCTTCGATCTCCAACGCGCTTCCATTCCTAGAACAGCTTGCTCGACAGCGGGCTGTTCTCCGACCGTGATCTACCATATCACCCCACATCCGACCGCCCCAAAGCAGACACACTCTTGACGAGACCCACGATCACCGCACGCATCTGGTTTGATAGATCTTTGGGGAATAAGAGTGTGAGAAGCGACAAGCAAATAGAGTGGTGAGTGGCGCGTCGCAACCCCCGCTCCCGAGGAACAACTGGGCTGATCATGGACCACCCAGACACAATTGCGATCACGCGACGGCTTCTGATTTTCGGCTCTTTTCCTTTACTCTTTGTGAATACCACTGAGTTTGAAAGACGTCTGCGTTTCACCCAGGTGGCAGCTTGAAGATTAATTTCCTGCGATCCTTTCAATCGATTCGAGGTGCGTGAGGCCCGACTGAGTCCGCTTGGGCTCTACAATTTGTACCCCGTACCCCATACCCGGAACCCCGAACCTGGAACAGCATCTTCTACCTTTTCATTCTTGAATTCCTACCCTTCTCAATATTCTAACTATAATTTCACTCTATTTTGAAATTGTGGGGTTTGCAATATTCACCTTGACCTTTCTTCTACTTCACTTCTACCGCACACCCGCTACGTGGAGCAGCTTGCAAAGCTGCCACTCGCATGATGCCAGACAGGATACAAGTCCCACAACCCCTGTTTCGGGGAACTATCCAGGAAGAGGGGTTGCGAAGTTGCGTATCTGCACATCCCCACTTTATCCTGCAGCTCTCAGTCATGCCACCCCTGTGATATCAGTGCTGTGTCTTTCTTCATGCTTCATGCTTCACCCACGACTCACAATGGACAATTCTGACTGAAATATAGGAATTATTGAACATAGGCGCCAAAATCAATCGCCCAGTGTTTGCCAAAGACAGAGATTGCACTATCATCCTTGCCTCTGAGTGTGTGGGACAAAGATAGGTGTTTGTCGATCTCTATACAGTGCACCCTTACAAATATCTTGCAAAGAGAGTACAGGTCAGTGTGCCCCCCTTTCCATATATTTCCTACCCAGGGCTCTTTCTTGATCAGAAAACCCCGCTCTGGTTGTGTTGCTTCACGAGGTGTCAAGTGGCACTCTTGGTGACACAGTCCACAAGAAATGACCGAAAAGGCCTTTTTTTGTCATACATTTCAGATTGAAGGTCAAAGTTGACATCTTGGCAGTAGGGATCTATGATAATAAATCATGTCTGCGCCATCTAACAAACCGATCTCGATGGCACCGTCCTCAACGCCGCCTGCTGCGGCAACAGCGTCTGCTATTCTCGAAAAGACCAATCCGGGCGTGCGCCGCTCTACCCCAGACTCAGAAGCACTAGCTTCATCAGATGACGACGGAGATCATGCCGCACATTCAAATAACATCATCCCTCCGTCGAATAAACCATCGGTTCGTCGCACGTCGTGGCTGAATGAGGTGCCACTTTCAGCGCAGCGCAAGCACTCCCTACCCGGCGGTCATCTGGCCTCAGCGCCATCCAACCCAACGAGCCCATCCACTGACCAGGCACCTTGGGCAACAACCACAAGTCCGAACATGGCCGGGTCTTTCAATTGGAACCAGGCAGGGGGAAGCACATTTCCCTGGGGCACGGGAGCTGGCATATGGAACCCTGAATCACGCAAAGAACCTCCTCCCCGCTTGTCCGAAATGATACCCTCTCCAACGATGATCAACCCACCTCTGGCAGGCGGCATGCAGGATGAAATGCTGAGCCCGATCACTCGCACTATCTCCGGTGAATCTGCCATCCCATTCTCTATCCCGCTACACCCAACCCCGAAGACCTATCGATCCCAGTCATATTCAGTGGGACAAATGGACCCTGAATTTCTCGGATTAGGCGCCGGCAAGCCTGGCGCTGGCCCACCATACCCAGGTGGTCGCCCTCGAGGCCCAGGCCAGATTTCAGCTGTCCAGCCTCGAGCTTCACGTCCCAGCATGCTAGGAGATCTAGGACATGATCCCGCTATGCTCGGTCGAGTCAGAGAAGATGACGACGGCAATGACAGCCTCAACGGCTCAGAAACGGATATGAACTACTCGGCGAGTCAGGCACGTCAGCAAATTGAGCAGCTCGCGCGTGAGAATGCCATCCTCAGACAAGCCGCCGCGGCAGGTCAAATGGATAACAGATATCGTGAGCGAGCTGGCTCTGCTGCGTCCATCGGCGCAGGTGTTCACCATGCCTTGCACCATCGTATTCGAGGAGGTGTGCCAGAAGAAGACCTGGGAGGCACTAAAGATATTGGAGAACTGCGCGATATTGCAGGATACCACGGTATCCGTGGAATGTCTAACCGTCGCTTCTCGGAGCAGTCGGCAAACCCAGAAGGTTTCGGTTCATTCGCTCCCCAGCTCGAAAACCGTGCACTGGACAATGTGCGCAAGGCTCATTGGCAGACTTCTCTTGGTTTCGGTGGTATGCCCGACATGCCTCAGAGTCGCAGACACTCCTTTGCCGATATCCCTATGCGCCATGGATCGATCGGTTCAGTGGATCCCCTTGCAGCTGTTACTCCCCGCGCAAACGATGGGGATCGCGATGACGTCTACGGTAACATTAACGATTATGCTGGCCGTGAGTTGATTTGCCCTTCAACACGACCTACATCGAATGCTAATATTTTTCTTCTAGAATCTTACTATCCTCGTGAACAGACTTTGCGTGGAGATGGCTCTTCCGGAATTCCATCATCCCTCAGTCAGTATGCAATGTCAAGTGGTTATGGCCGTCCTTCATCTACCCTTGTACACGCCCATCAGAACCAGCTGCTGTATATTGTTGCCTTCAAATGCAGCCGCGCAGACGTCTTTTACATCCAAGAAGATACTGGTCTCCAGGTGAAGCAAGGTGATCTGGTTATTGTCGAGGCTGATCGTGGTACTGATCTCGGTACCGTCATTCATTCCAACATATCACTCCAGCAGGCCCGTGAGCTGAAGCAGCACTACGCCGAAGAACATTATAAGACCTTGATGATGTATTCTAGACATGGTCAGCTCGAGGGGTCAGGATTGACCAACCCGAATGCGGGCTTGAACACCCGCAGCGCCACCGGCGGCATGGGCCCCCATGGTCCGCACGGGGTGCAGGAGCAGAGCTCGGAAATCAAGCCGAAGCTCATCAAGCGCTTGGCGCAGAAGCATGAGGTTATGACTTTGCATGACAAAGAAGGCAATGAAGCCAAAGCCAAGCGCGTGTGTCAACAAAAAGTTGTCGAGCACCGATTGAATATGGAGATTCTGGATGCGGAGTTCCAGATGGATTGGAAGAAGCTTACGTTCTACTACTTTGCGGATTCATATATCAACTTTAACTCCCTGGTGACCGACTTATTCAAGATTTACAAGACTCGCATCTGGATGTCCGCCATCAATCCAGCCTCATTCGTGACCCCTCCCAACCCCGGTCTTCCCGGCCCTGGTGCCATTACGAACCCCCTCTATGGTGTGGATACGGAGCGCCGTCACCACGAGGCCAGATCCTACGGCGGCTCGCGTGATGCCATAGACACAGGACGTGATGTTCCCGCCGGCATGCTTCGCACAGCCTATGGTGACACCTACCGGACGTTCCCCCCACCTCAGCAGACCGATGTGTCCCACTCCGACATTTTCGGTAGCCCGGGTACCGCTAACTTCGCCCCGGCCGAGTCCATCGATTACCCTACCAGCATTGGCTCAACCGGCTCCGGTGCTGCCCGCATGCACCAAGCCCAAGGCGAATGGCTAACCCGCTTCCCGGGCCTCTCGCTCAACTCCTAATTCCCCTCTCTTCAACTTCAACTCTCCTCCCCCATCTCCTTTCATTCCTCCATCCCTCTCATCTATGTACAACCCGTTATCCCTTCTGGCTTCCGATACGCGTGGTGAAAGAGACTTACGAACCTAGACTTTTGCTTTATCTCAGATATCGTGGCTTTGTTTTCGTTAAGATCGTTTCTGAGACACAATGACTGCACTCTTTATGTTTCCCCTCTGTTTACCCCCCTTCAGCCTTACTCCCATGAGACCCTTCCTGTACTACTGTTGTTAGAATTCATACCCTGGGCTGTCACGCCTGCTCGGTCGTTACCGGTTGCTCTTATTGTTTCGTTTCTAGATATTTCGCGTGACGAATTATGTCTTCCATAATCGGAATCTCTACACTGCGTTAATTGAATTTTTCTTGCTCTGCTTTTCCTTTCTTGAACTTGCTTTTGCTTTGGCTATAGCTTATACAAATTGCGTGTGGTTGAAGACAGGAAAATATACGGTGTTTTGCTACTTTTTCTCAACTACATTTTGTCAAGTGGTTACTGTAGTCTAGTGCTGTTCGCCGTGGTTTTCTTCGATGGAGTGTCTACTTAGGCCGGTCTGTTGTCAGACTAGTATAGGCACCGGGGTACGGGCATACTGCTGAAACTAGCTGGCTCGAGGCTTCAGATGTACGTTGTTATGTAGCATGTTCTAAAGTTTGAATCCATGTCAGACTCTCTTCACGACGCGGGCTCTGTTCAAAAGAATGCAAGGCAATACTAACAACATAGTTGATTGAAACCCCTAGGTCGAGGAATCTCTTTCGCTTTCTAAAGTTATAATTACATTTGAACAACCTCACTTCTCGCGACGAATCCTGATCTCCTTCACGTCACTCTTCATCACTGAGCTCTTCCACCTTGTTTGCAATGCAAATCTCCATCCAATCAGGTACAGAAAGTCCACAAAACTCAAGCTCCACTCCCACGCTCCTTGCACCTGCAATGGTCTGCTCCTCGTGGGGCTGTCGGGTCAGCAGATGGTCTTTGACACGTCTGTACCAAGGTCCGGACAGAAATTCCTTCAAAGGTAGAGAACGCTTCTCAAACTCCTGCTCCAAGTCTGCCACAAGCTCCTCGAATTCAATCAGTGCCGATTGTTCGTCACGGTTGTCATTGATCCAATCCTCGTTATCTGGGCGTAGATGTCGAAGATAAACATAACCTTTTCTGGTATTGGCGAAACAGGTGTGATTCAGATCCAATGCATTGAAGGTCAAAGATCTGATGAATGCTCGTGGTTCCTTCCAGTAGGCTTGATCCCACTCTTCGAGTTTCTCGAATACTCCTCTAACGCATTGTGGACAATGCCAGCTTTCACTGGCACTGAGTTCTCGGAGAAACACTGATAGTGCTGTGCATCCATTGGAGGAGCAGGGGCAGTTGCAACGGTCTGGAATCCTCGTGGGTGCGAAAAATACATCGCTCATTGTGATAAGGCTTTGCAGATTGTTCTCAGATTTGGTCTTATGGGATGAATGGTCGTCCCTTCGATCAAACAAAGCATAATTGATTATCTGCGAGACCAAGAAATGGCTGACCGATTCATTGGCCCAGGGCAGTCGGCGGTGAATATCAGCAGCTTTTGACATGTGCCACTCAATCATTTCAATGAAGTCTGAACATGAATAGTATGCATAGTATGCCAAGGTACTGAGTGGTGAATTGCCTTTCGAGTCAAGCATATCAGCGTCAAGAAACCCCGCTAGATACAATGCTTCAGCGCACTGTTTATTTTGCAAATCATGGTAAACAGTCTCCCCGTTAGAATTCATCAAGAATTTCTCAATTTTATCCTGTGTTGTAAATGGATGTGGGAAGGGTATTTTATGTTCAACCAGTAATCCCAAAATTTTTTGGCAGTCTTGTCCATCAAGGATTTTGTCGCCGACATAACCGGAGATCGAAGCCCACGGAAGAGAATCTTCAGCAAGCTTGCGTAGTTTCTTGCGTCTTGCTGTGAGTTCATTAACCAGTAACCTCAGTCTTTCCCCTCCATCGTCACAAGAAACACTTTTATAGAGGTGAGCCTGAGATAAAAAGCATCCTTCTTTGAGAAGCAATGCAGCTGAAGAATGACGTCCCGCGCCAGGGTAAACAAGTGATCGAAAATGTTGTTTTGGATCTGCTCCAAATTCAAGGAGAATCTCCACGCCTTCTGGCCAATCGAAGGCCCATTCAAGCGATGAGTAATTTCCAATTTTTTCGGAGGCTGACACCCGGCCTTCTTGGAGGGCTGCTCTGAGATCTGCAGTACTTTCGCGACAGATGAGCCTAAGGATTTCTGGCATTCGTATCACTAAATATCCCATTAGTTAAACCCAAAGGCAAGTGCAAAATTGAAGTCCTACGTGACTCATTCTTGGAAAACAAGAGCAGAAGGTTGGGCTTCGTGTTGCATGTCCATCTTAAATCATCGGTGTCAAAATTGAGCCCAGAGTTGATCAGACGCATGATGACTGGAACATCTTTTTCTTGAAGACGAGGCACGACCCAGATGTTGTTCCTGTCCGGTATATCAGAACTCACACCACCCTCACTCTGATCCAGAAGAAACCCGACGATTGGAAAAGAGTAGTCACTACTGCCATTGTACCAATAACAACGGATTATAGTCCCTAGAACTGCCTTTATGAAGTTAGTCTTCTTCCCGGGCAACCTAGAAGACAGGGGCATACATACATC
Source organism: Penicillium salamii (assembly GCA_911197225.1). NCBI lineage: Eukaryota > Fungi > Ascomycota > Eurotiomycetes > Eurotiales > Aspergillaceae > Penicillium > Penicillium salamii. The sequence continues at coordinate 606,613 of CAJVOY010000153.1, read as the reverse complement.
CAGCAAGGGGACAGCCGAACCTTCACGGACTATGGCACATGAAAGATCGAAACTGCGGTCTAAGACGCTGTTTTTCAATAACTGCAGGTTGTCGTCATAGTTTGCACCATGAAATGAGTCCAAGAGCGTTTCAATGTCATCGTATGCCATGCAGCCCGGACTGATAACGACTTGGACTTTCAATGACCGGGATATGGAGAACCCGATCTCGATCGCGCGACCTAGCCAATGGCTGTAAATGCGAAATTTTCTTGTCGTAGATACCTTTCTTTGTTTGATTAGATAACCACTCCCCGTTGAGGTATTGCTGCTGATTGTCGAAGCAAGTTGGAGTTGCTCTTGGTCCTCACACAACCTATTCGTCAAGCGTGGTGGATTTATCATTTGCTGGTAAAATGTCAACTGAGGCTCGTAGATCCTACATGAAGGGCCACTTTACCACTTCCATTCTCTCGGAGACCTGAAAGATGCCAATACATGAAACTCTGTAGTATCGGGGGTCAGTATCATAAGTTGTAAAGGACAGCTCTAGCATACGTTGAAAGTGCGGCCTGCAGGTCTCCCTGCATACTGTCCAAGTCTGCAGCCACCTCTCGAAAATCATCTTTTCGGAAAGTATACGCCGACTTCTTGAGCGCTTTGCGAGCCAAGCTTTCCCGGGACTCGTCAGGCCCGTATCTTTTAATTTTGTCATTGAGTCGTTGGAGTAGGTGTTCAATGCGCATAACCTTCTTCGAAAGAATGATGGCAATCTTAGGCAGTGTTTTCTGAGCGTATTTGATCGCATCATCCACAATCTCCAGGGTCTCGTGGAAGGACTCGGCCTTGCTCTTAATCGTCTGAAAATCCTCATCATATCCACGATATGCTCGACTGTACTTAACAATCGTATCGCATACACCCAACCCAAATGAGATAATCCCAACAGCGCTACCTGCAACAGATAGAGGGTCTCCCATGGCGTGGAAGCTGTTTGTCTTCTTTCTAGGTCGAGATGCTGACTTTGAGTAGATAAAGCGACAATGATGAGGGGTTCGGAGAACAAAAGCAGGCAACAGACTCGACTTATGCGAGCTACACGTGCCTGGGAATTTTGAAAAAGCAATTAGAAGACCAATGAAGTGCGGTTCTAGCGGCTCTGCATGTACAAGGGGCTTCTCGTCACTGGAAGAATTGGTCCAACTGTTATGCGCTGGCGATGCACTCTTAGTGAGGCTGTGCGTGTCTGGATTCGTCGAGATAGCCCCACCAGGCAACAAGATCTATGAATTTTCATTGTGATCTCAAAGGATCTGGGAGAATTGTATAGCTTGTCAGGATATGATTGGGTCCTACTCGTTCTCTAAGATAAGATGTAAACGACATTTAACGTCTTTTGGTAAATAAACATACCTACTGTGCCACATGAGAAATGTCGATCAGCACCGGTTTATGTACCATGGAGATGTCTCCCCCAACCTTCCGGCAGGATGAGCCAAGATAGCGGGCCTCAAGCATTTTGTTGATCCAAGGAGATTCTCAAAGTGCCTGACCCTCATAGTAAGGTGCCAGTATGCTTCGCCAAGACTCCTCAACCGAGGGGTTTCAAGGACTTGGGATTTGCACTGCCCTGAATCTTCTACTATTGGCAATTCCGTATGATGGATCGCGAAATGCAAGGCAATGGAGCCCCGATATGAACAGGGTGCAGACATAGGCACTGCCATGATCAGCATTCGCCCTCCCAGCACCGCCAACGAACACACACACCTCAAGCAAACTTATCATGCTTCCCGCTGACCTTGACATCAAGCAAAATCTCATGGAAATTCCCTTCCTTCCGGCCCTTTCTCAGCCTCTTGACCTCATCATCATCTAATGTCCTTCCAGCAATCCCCTCGAGCTCCTTCTTACTAATCTTCTCGTACGCCTTACTCTCCTTGCTAGCCTTGAGACGAGGCTTGAACCGCGCCTGCATACGCACGCGCAGCGTAGTCTCAAAGCAAAGCGCGGTTGCATCGCCCCGAATCTCCACGCCGGAAGTTGCTTTGCCATTCTCTTTTATGGAAAGGAAAGACTCGCCATCACCACCATGCGTCTGGAGGGAGAATGTACCAGATACTTCGGAGGGGATAGCAAGGAAGGATTCGTAGTGGCTGACCGCGGAAGCAGTTGCGCTGCAGAGACCATGGGTATCGGAGGAAAGGTATCTAGATCAATGAATATCAGCAAGAAATCCAACAAGTAGCGCGTGTCAACCACTCACTTCCCATGGTGTGCTTTAAAGCTGAACGACTCGGTACCCGCCACGCGTGACGCAACCCAGACCTGGCGCACGTCGTGCGGCTCCGCAGTCGCTGGATCCCCCTCGACCAGATTTTCAATTTTGCTGGCGAATACCACGCCGTTGGCGTCACTTGCGATGCATGTTGGGTCGTCGGAGGGGAGGACTAGGATCACTGGGCCGGCGATGTCGCCTGCTGCTTCGGCGGAGACCCAGCTTTGGTCTTCGGGGTTGTCGGCTTCTGGTTCGGTTTTGCGCGTTTTGGCGGGCGCTTCGCTGTCGGCGCTGCGGACCTTGCGCTTCTTAGGCTTGTCGCCTTTAAATGTGAGGGGTTTGACCATTTTGGATGTGGTGAAGTTGGAGGTCTGGGTGGGTCCCGAGGTTTGGGGAGACGGCGGATTAACTGCAGTTCCATTTTCATGTGAGATCTACTTGAAGCCTTGGATTTATTCTAAGTCTACTTGTACCATTTAAGAGAGGAAATTGATTGAAACAAATCAGCAAAATTGTGGGTTAATTCATTGCAGCTACATATACCTTGGTGGCGATGCCTCTCTCAAGGTCCTCATTTAAGACTCATTACATTCTTTAGAGGATATCGTCTCTATTCAGCAATCTCCTCTAAACACACAAGATTCCACTGTTTTCAGGCAAATCTAATCAAAGACAATCGCAGCCTTGATGGCAGACTTATTACGCATCGCCTCAAGACACTCCTCCCATTGCTCGATCTTGTACACCTTGTTCACGATGCCGTCCACCTTGACCTTGCCCGAGTCGAGGTAGTCGACAGCAGCAGGGAACTTATATGTCTCGGAGAAGCTGCCAAGAATAGTGATCTCGTCACCGACTGGAGATTATTAGCAACAATCAACAAAAGACAAGAGAACTTACAGATCTTCGCCGGCGACCATGAGACTCGAACTTCGCTAGAGTAAACACCGTACACGACGAGCTTACCACCGCGACGAACATAATTGATCGAGTCCTCGAGAATCTTTTGGCTACCAGTGGCTTCCACAACAATGTCAAATCCATATGGATTCTCAGCCTTGAGAGTATCAAACTGAGCTTGGGGATCTTTGCGAGACAGCTCAATATACTTATCTCCGGCACCGAGCTGCTGAGCCAAGTCCATTTTCAGACCTTGAGGGGCGACGACTACAACATTGCAGCCACCATTTTGACGCAACATCTGGGCCAGAACAAGACCGGTAGGTCCGGCACCAAAGATCAACACAGAGGATCCCATCTTGGGGGCAATCTTGTCGAGACCGTGTGCAGCACAAGAGGCCGGCTCGAGGAGAGTGGCATCAACGTCGGACAAGTTGTGGATCTTGAAGACCCGACCAGCTAATGAATCGAGATATCAGCTTCTGGAAAGTGAGTGGTTGATCATTCTGCTTGACTTACCAGGATAGGCGCAGTATTCAGCGAATCCACCATTCATTGTCACGCCATGGGCTTCGAAGTGCTCACAGAACAGTTCATCTCCACGACGACAATAGAAGCAGGTACCGCAAAGCTCAGAATTATCGGCAACGACACGCTCGCCAATCTGGAAGTCTTTGACCTTGGGACCGATGGCGGCCACCACGCCGACCGTTTCATGGCCTGGGATGAGAGGGAACTTTGCAACAGTCAGTCCACGCCATAAAATGTCATGAAGCAAGTATCTTTGGCGTACCTTTGCAATGAATTCGCCTTCGTGGATATGCAAATCAGTACCACAAACACCACAAGCCTTGACCTTGATCTGTTTGGAAGGACTGATTAGTCGCCAACGCTCACACAAATGAAGCAGCCCTGCGACAATCATACCAAGACATCATTCTCACGAAGCTCGGGCACAGGGACCTCGACAATCTTGTGCTTTTTGGGCTCCGAGTATTGCAGAGCCCGCATGGTCTTGGGAATGGAGAAAGTCATGATTAAGATGAATTGACAAGAAGCTAGGTATGAATCTACTGTACAAGAGGGGCAGCTCAGCGAGCTATTTAAATACTTTCCAAGAGAGGGGCAGCTTGTAAAGCGCACCGGCGCTTGAACACTTCTCCTTGAAACGAAGTATACACTTCTGTCACTCTTCGATGTGGGTCACGATCGTCATTCGCGTGCATCTGACCCCACCGCAATGTATGAGATTGCTGTCTCTGAATTTCTGATCGTGTTGACTCCTTTCTTCGACCGAAACACAGAGATAATGCGGGTTTGCGTTTTGTGTTTACGTTTACGCCAAGTGCAGCCAGTCGAATCGGGAGAACCCCGCGGGTTGCGGCGCAGGGATTCATCTTGGGCCTCAATCCAGAGTCGAGAATGCTGCACGGAGTACTCCATATGCATCTCCAATTGGATCCTATCACCATGCTGAGGTCTACTTCTCACAAATATCTCTCATCAATTGGGTTCTATTTCTGTTGGTTCGATGAACAGCTCTGTCTACTGAACGTCGAGCACATGAAGTCAATCCCGCCAAATGCACTACACCATGTTTTCCAAGATGCAGGCGCACCATCATCCAATTGGAAAAAGAGAGTCCCTAGAGCCGTCCAAGCCCCGGGAAAAAAAAACGAATCGAAAGCCAAACATCCTAGATCAATTCCACTCACCGCTCCCTTCCCCGCGGCCGAGGCAATCCCCAAACCAGAAAGTATACCCAGATCACGCGGGGGTAACAGAGTCTAGCCGATAGCTTAATCTGAAATCCGGGGGCTGTCAGAGCTATCAAATGGGGCGTTGATTTCGACGCATCGAGGCATATGTGTTGGACAGGTCTTGACCGCTGCCCCCCAAGAGGGGAAGTTGGACTAGACACTGCATTCGGGATTCGTGCATCTGGCGAATTGCTTCCAAGATACTGTGTTATCGGCTATTGTTTCTAAAGGGGCGTACAGACATGCAGACATGTCACACCAGATATGCAGCCGCGTTGTTGGGCTTTTTCTGTGCCACTGCAATGTTGTCTGTCGACCCCGGATTCATCGAGGTTGACCCCGCGAGATGTTCGAGAGATGGCTCGGTAAGCTTGACTTATTTATGTGTACTGATTCAGGCGCGTTATCACAGCCAATTCTAGATATGCATTCTCAACGGTTTATTGACACAGATTTTGGCTGGCTTCGTATCATCTTTGCTTTTTGCGGGATGCTCTGACTCCTATGCATTCATAACAGGCTGCAGCAATTCCTTTACATTCCGGCTGTCCCTTGGAAATTTCTTCTGACACGACATTTTCTATGTTGAGATCGTGCCACTACTACATTAGCTCCCAGTATGTGAAACGGGGGGAAAGAGTCTACTTTCAACTTGCCGTTGACAAGTCTCCTGATATTACAGACCACATAATCTCAAAATGAAATTGATTGAGGTGCTTGAGTCGCTAGTTCAAATCTTTTTACAGAAAAGGCCCACTTGTCTCCACAATAGCCTCCTTCACAAGGGAAACAATCCCCTTGATATCTTCCTCCGTCGAGATATAAGGTGGACAAACGAGGACATGGTCGATCTGATAAGTTCCGGTGTGGCCGAGGTTTCCCAAGATATTCACTCCACGCTTGAGAGCGCTGGCAACAACTTTGTTTGAGAAATTGTCTTCGAGGGAGAATGGTCTTTTTGTGTCCTTGTCTAGGACAAACTCCACGGCCCAGAAGAGACCACGACCTCGGATATTTCCCACCAAAGGAAGAGGGCCGATCTCTTCTCGGAGCAACTTTTCCAGCTTTTGGCCAAGATTCACGACTTTTTCTAGTACGTTGTCCCGTTTGATGATATTCTGAGCCGCGATTGCAGCCGCACAGGCGAGAGGATGAGCCTGTTGGAAAGATTAGCTCTTGGTCTTGAACCAGCACTGCATTCATCAAATCACGACTGATGCCATGACTTACCTGGAAAGTATGCCCATGTGCCAGCCCTCCAGAACCAGCAGACAAAGCTTGGAAAATCTTCTCGTGGAGCAGTACACCCGAAAGTGGGACAAAACCTGCACCGAGGGCTTTTCCAATAGTCTGAATATCAGGGCCCCGCATGCCCTCTTGCTCCCAAGCGTGCATGGTACCGGTCTTACCCATACCACAGATGATCTATGGACGAGTCAGCATCGTAGGACAACCCCCATCAATCATTCACCAGTGAAGCCATACCTCATCCAAAATCAATAAAACTTCATATCGATCACAAATCTCACGGATTGCCTTCCAATACCCTGGCACAGCAGGCACACAGCCAAGCGTAGTCCCAGAAACAGTTTCCGCCACAAACCCAGCAACCCTATCAGGTCCTATTCTCAAAATCTCATCCTCAAACTGTTTCGCCAGCCTCTTCACAAATGCATCATTGTCTTCATCACTTCCC